>CM075501.1:0-405000 GCA_037950675.1 Hypophthalmichthys molitrix | reverse complement strand
ATAGATAGATAGACAGAGATATAGATAGATAGATAGACAGAAATATAGATAGATAGATAGATAGAAATATAGATAGATAGATAGATAGAGATAGAGATAGATAGATAGATAGATAGATAGATAGACAGACAGAGATATAGATAGATAGATAGACAGAGATATAGATAGATAGATAGATAGATAGATAGATAGATAGATAGACAGAGATATAGATAGATAGATAGATAGACAGAGATATAGATAGATAGACAGAGATATAGATAGATAGATAGATAGACAGAGATATAGATAGATAGATAGATAGACAGAGATATAGATAGATAGATAGAGATATAGATAGATAGATAGATAGATAGATAGATAGATGTGATGCTGTTATTTGTGTCAGACTCGTTTTCACTCTATTAGCATCTATAATTGACACTAAGTATCTAAAGCACTAATCACACTCATCATGTTGCTATGGTAATGTTGCTGTAATATTCCAGCTCTCATGTTGCCATGGACCAATCAGAGGCTCCCAGACACACCCACTGTAATTAAATCACCTGCATATTCATCAGTTTTCAGAGCTGCAGCAAGTGTGTGTGTGTGTGTGTGTGTGTGTGTGTGTGTGTGTGTTGGGTGTCATGGGAACAAAACAAGTGTTTCCTTTCCTCCACCTGAGCTCAGAGTAATAGAGCGCTCTCAGCAGGGGGCGGGGCTAATCCTGCCTCATCAGCCAATCACACGGCAAGAGTCCAGTCCACTCACAGCAGCAGCAGAACATGTGCTCATAACGACTTTATCAATCAATATCAGTGACAGTGTGCTGAATCTGACTTCAGCAACTCCACAATCTGATCCAGAGAAATGACGACACACACACACACACACACACACTCACACACACACACACTCACACCTCCTACGCAACACATTTCCCTGCTGTTCCACTTGAATCCAACATGAGAGCCTGTTGAGGACATGATGAAGATCCAACATCATGTGTGTGTTTGCAGTGCTAATCAAAGAAGTTCAGTCCGACTATCTTAATCTAATCAGGAAACAAGCAGACGACACACACACACACACACACACACACACACACACTCACAGGACATTTCCTGGGTCATTTGTATTTATTTGTGGCCTCACACACACACACACACATTCTTCACATTACTCTTCATTATGGAGGCCGTCCAGGAGCCCTGAGAGTCTCAAAGCATTAGCATGTTAAAAGCCACACACACACACACACACTCGCGCTGTGACCCGCCCCACCCAGCAGGCATTTCTCAGGCTCTGTTAAGGTCGTCATGGCGACTCAGCGCTTAACAAAAGCATTTCTCAGCGGCATTATTCACACGCAAGAGAAAAGACACTGAAAGACATGGAGGAGGGGCGAGAGGAACACACAACAGGAGAGAGAGAGAGTTTTATAAGTGAAGGTGAAGTTCTGACTGATGACCTCAGAAACACACTCAGAAACCAGCCTGACCGCCAGAACATCACGCTAACACACACTAACACACGCTAACATCACGCTAACACACGCTAACATCACGCTAACACACACTAACACACGCTGAACAGTGTGATAAAACACAACAGGCATAAAGAACTGACTATAACGATAACTGTAAAGATAATAATAACTATAACGATAATGATAACAACTATAACAATAACTATAAAGATAACAATAACGATAACTACAACGATACCTATAACACTACCTATAACAATAACTATAAAGATAATAACTATAACGATAACTATAACACTAACAATAACAATAACGATAACTATAAAAATAATAACTATAACGGTACTTATAATGATAACAATAACTTTAACTATAAATATATCAATAACTATAACTATAACGATAACTATAAAGATAATAACTATTACGGTACTTATAATGATAACAATAACTATAACTATAAAGATAACAATAACTATAACGATAACAATAATGATAACAATATCTATAACTAAAACGATAACAATAACAATAACTATAATTATAACGATAACTATAAAGATAACATAACTATAACGATAACAATAATGATAACAATATCTATAACTAAAACGATAACAATAACTATAATTATAACGATAACTATAAAGATAACAATAACTATAACGATAACAATAACTATAATTATAACGATAACTATAAAGATAACAATAACGATAACTATAAAGATAATAACTATAATGATAACAATAACTAACTATAACGATAACAATAACTAAAACTATAATGATAACAATAACTATAACGATGACTATAACTAACTATAATGATAACTATAGCGGTAACTACAATAATAATCAAAACAACTATGATAATAATTAGAACAATTTTCTATAACATTAAATGTAATGATAACTACAACAATAACTATAACCATGCAGTTTTAATAATCACTCTAACTCTAAGAGAAGAGCAAAGACCACAACTATGACGATAACGACACTGAGAAACAATATCATTAGTTACTAATTTCAGAGCGATTTTTCAGCTGATGAACGATAAAAACATTGACAACCAATCAGAATCCATCCTGCTTTAAAGAGCTCGAGCATTTAAAGAGACAGACGACAAAACTGCAGCGCTTATAATAAACAGAACAATATCATGCAATGGTGTTGATGTTAAAGTTATTCATTATATATTATATAGTTATATAGCAGTACAGTTATAATAATGTTATAGTTAAGGCACTTCTTAGGATTTTAGGATTTCAACACCATCAATTTTTCAAAATCAAATTAAAATCACAAGACATTTTTGTAAAATATAATCAAGCTACACTTCTAAAGTGTTTGAGAAGCGGCGTGTTCCTTTCATAAGTGTCGTGTTTCTCCGGCTCAAAGCGAGAGCAGACGGGTTCAGTTACACAAACACACCAGAACCTCCAGAACCTCCAGAACCTCCAGAGATCCTCAGGAACTATGAGAGACTGTTCTGTGCCACAAATACTGAAGCTGTCTGTCATCTGCTTTTCTGCCATTTTGAATATTTTTATGAAATGAGATGAAAGTTGTGTAAAGCGTTTTCAAATTTAAAAAATATTACTTTTTCATATTAAATGCTTAATAATTATTTAAAATGATTAACGAAACAATAACAATGTAAAAAATCCTGTTTTTAAGCAGATATAAGAATATGTATTTCTAATAGTTTCTTTAGTTTATTAATAATAAAAACGATTATATAAAAAAAAATTGTTATAATAGATGTGAATTATAACACATTATAAAAAATCAATTCTTAAGGAAGTTTTGTCTGTTTTCCAGAGAAAAAATCCTTGTAAATGAGATATATGTATACTGTAAAAACTTTTGCAGTATACAATAATTATATCTATTATAAAGTTTTATTATTAAAGAACAGACTGTTTTCAAACAGGTTTTCCAAGCCTTTTTCTTGCCCTTATAATAATAAGAAGCTCAGATGGGGGCAAACACTTTTTCACAGCACTGAATTTATGGTGATTTTGAACAATTAAAAACCAAAAAGTACTGAACACTGAATAATTGTACATTGTCTTCAGTCAAAAAGACTCTGTCTATCTGTCGCAGCACGTGTTCACGAACACAAATCCCATCTCAGTGTTTCATCACTGAAGGCTTTACTGCTATTTACTGTGAGGATTTACAGCGGCAGAGAAAGACACATCAGCGGCTCATAATCTGATGCTGGAGCGAAAACACACGCGTTCAGCCTGATCCAGAGAATCCTGTCGCTGTTACAGAAACATCTGTAGACCTCATGAACATTCACGACACAGAGACGTCAACGCGCAAACTATTTTGAGCAGAAACAGATGAACTTTTGTTTTTCATAATCCAATTCATATCAGATTTATTTCCACATATGAAAGAGGCCTGAAACCGATCTGAGAATTCCAGAATCCATGTGCTTTTTTCATGTTTACATGTTCGTAGGTCGTATCTGATCTGTGTCAAATCGGAATTGGTTCACTTGAACCACGTAATATAAATGCGGCCTAAGTAGTGTGTCTCAAACCACTTATAATAGACTCCCTACCGGAAAGATGGAAGACGAGACTTTAAAGTTCATCAGTCTGAAACAAAGATATTTATCATCAAACGGGAAATCACATCCCTGCTGCACCTCACACACACACACACACACTCATCCTCAGCAGTATTTTCATCTCTATTCTCCCTCTCTCTCAGCGTGGCACTGACACACGCCTCAGCAGGTGTGATGCGAGCGCTGCGTCCTGCTCTCTGATTGGCTGAGACGCGGCACCAGCTGTTACACATGTATGAATCGATCTATAACACTCTCATGTGTCACTAGGGGCTCTTCCTCTTTCATTAAAGACACTCTCGAGGCTCAGCGACAGAAAAACAAAGTCTTCGGGTTGAGCTAACGAACGCTAACCGTTCTTACACTGCACTGGCCATCTGACCTTTGACCCTCAGGCCTCACAGACACAAAGAGCAGCTGAAGCTCGGCTCGTATTTAACTGCATGTAAAGCAGGACCCAACAATAAGGATGTCCTGATGGCCCGGGGCCGGTTGCTCCACTGCACTAAATCATACACTTTTAGATCTCGCACATGTTTCTATGGCTTACAAACTTACTCATTTGGTCATATGTTGAACATAACTGTGGCCAGTTCTGCTTATTCAAACGTTACCAAAGTAAAGTGATTTATTTGAGCTTTTGTTCAAATTGCAATGGTCTTGAAATGTAGATTTAATTATATCTATCAGTGCCTTTAAACTCTATAAAACAGACATATTTCTGCAGATTTGTCTCATAATAATTGGCCTGCAATGCATCTTTCTGTCAGAATGAACAATAATCATACAAGGCCAGCCGAGCGTGTTTCCCCGGAGGCTGTCCATCAGGCCACAGTCACGCGAGGACCGACCGCTATACATTCATGAGTAACAGTTAATGTGCACTGCTTCAATGTCAAATAACCTGAAGGAAATGGAGACAGATCTGCTAAACCAACATCCGTGTCCCGCAGCGGCACGACAGAACATTCACTCGCTCATTTATTAATACCGAGCCACTGCATGTCAGAGCAAAGGTCATGTATTATACATCACCGAGAGCTACAAATGCACAGATGTCACGCAAGCTGCTAAAGAAGCACGTTCTGAAAGAAACAGATTCTTACCTGAGACTGAGATCTTCATGGACGCCTCCAGCGGTCTGTTGTTGTCCAGGGCTCGGCTGAGTCGGATCTCTCCGGTGCTCTGGTTCAGAATCACCAAATTCAGCTCATTTCCAGCCTCGAAGCTGTAGTGGAGTTGATCCGAGATGTCTGGGTCGTGGGCCGGGATCCGCCCGATCACTCCCGAGGGGAAGCTGTTAGTCTTATCAGTTACGTAATTGTTAAAAATAATCTGGAAGTTCTTGAGGATGGGGATGTTGTCATTCTTGTCAATGAGTTTGATGTGGACCGTGGCTCTGCTGACCAGGGGGGCAGACGTGGCCTGAACCACGATGACGTACTCCGAACGCGTCTCGTAGTCGAGGTCGGTCAGAGCGGTGAGCTCTCCGGAGAAAATGTCGAGTTGGAAGATCTCAGGGATGTTGCCTTCAACGATCTGGTACATGATCTGAGCGTTGCTGCCTTCGTCTGGGTCTGACGCAGATATATGGGCCACCACCAGCCCAATGGGACTGTTCTCCTCCACAAAGATATCAAACTCATCTTTCTCAAACACAGGCGGGTTATCGTTTACATCCAAAATGGTCACCTGAATGTCAACTGGCGTCTTGAGCGCCGGAACACCTTTGTCCACCGCAAACGCTTGGAGATTATAGATGGGCGTGTTTTCTCGATCAAGACGTCGCAGTGTGCGGACGATCCCCGACGTGGACTCGATGATGAAGTCGCCGTCGCCGTCGTCTCCGCCCTGGAAGGTGTAGAAGATGCGTCCGTTGAGGCCCGAGTCGCGGTCAGTTGCGGACACCTGCAAAACGCTGGTGAACACGGGGATGTCCTCCATGACCGAGCCCAAGTAGCGGTCCCGCAGGAACACGGGCGAGTTGTCGTTCACGTCGCTCACCAGGATCTCCAGGTAGGTGGTGTCGGATTTCTGCGGGATGCCGTTGTCTCGAGCCGTGATGGCAAGCGTGTATGAAACTTGATCCTCGTAGTCCAGCTCCATCTGTGTGGTCACGGCACCACTGTCTGGGTCGATGTTAAACTGAGGGATGCTGTCATCCATGAAGTAGGTGATCCGAGCGTTCTCACCCGTGTCCTCGTCCGTCGCGCTGATCATCACCACAGTGGTGCCGACGGGCCGGTCCTCGTTGATGTTGACGGTGTAATGGGAGCTCTGGAAAACAGGCCTGTGTGTGTTGGCATCCGTGACGTTGACGTAAACCTTGGCCGTGTCGAAGCGCGTGCCGTCTGACGCCGTGACAGTGAGCACGTACTGTCGCTCCAGTTTGTAGTCCAGCGGTAGAGCGAGTGTTATCAGGCCTCCGCCGCTCTGACTGGTGATGGAGAAGCGGTTTCTTGTATTTCCGCTGGAGATCTGATATGTCACCACGCTGTTGATATCCTGATCGACGGCGGACACGGTGACGACGCTCGTCCCCACGGCCGCGTCCTCGTTCAGACGCATGTAGTAGGCCTTCTGCGTGAACTCAGGGTTGTTGTCGTTGACGTCTAGAATAGTCATGCTGATGCTAGCGGACGAAGACATAGCTGGCGTTCCGTGGTCTCGCGCCTCTACTCCGAAGTTATAGAAGTCCACGCTTTCTCTGTCCAATTCCGATGCTACGACAATCCAGCCGGTGCTGTTGTTGATGGTGAACGGGAAGTTGGGCGTGGTCTCCGTGAGACGATATTCCAATCGGGAGTTATCTCCAGCATCAGCGTCGATAGCCTGAATGTGAATGACGGAATATCCAACCGGAACGTTCTCCAGCACCGTAGCCTGGAACGGAGTGCTGACAAATATGGGGGCGTTGTCGTTAATGTCCAGCACTTGCACCGTGACCAGGCCACTGATGTTGGAGAGCGGCGGGCGTCCGCCATCTTGCGCTCGAATGCGAAGCGTGTACTCCTTATTCATCTCGTAATCCAGCTGACTCACCAGGTCCAATTTCCCCGTCTGAGCGTCGATGTAGAACTGGCCTCTCGTGTTTCCACTCATGATGCTGAAATGGACCACGGCGTTGTTCCCGCGGTCCTGGTCTGTCGCCGTCACCTGCAGGATTTCCGTGTTGGGCGTCATGTCTTCGGGAACTTGAACAACGTAGCGTTTCTCGCTGAACTGCGGCGCGTTGTCATTATCGTCCTCCACGACAATGTGGATGGTTGCCGTAGCGCTGCGGGGGCCAGGGTCGCGTCCTTGATCGTTTGCTTCAACCAGCAGCATGTAGGATTCGACGGTTTCGCGGTCGACCAGTCCTCGTGTGCGAATTACACCAGAGCGGGAATCAATCTCAAACACGTCGTTAGTCCCATTGTTGTTCAGCAAATGATAAAGGATGTTTCCGTTGACGGGAGCGTCGCCATCCGTGGCACGTACAGTCAGGACCTCATAACCAATCTCCAGATTTTCTCGCACGCTCTCTTTATAGTCCTGCTGCTCGAAGACGGGGTCGTGATCGTTCGTGTCGCTGACCGTTACGGTGAGAGTGGCCATGGCCGTACGTCGTGGAGTTCCGTGATCCACAGCCGTGACTCTGAACACATGCGTGTCCTTTGTTTCTCTGTCTAGTATCTCCACGGTGGAAACGACTCCGCTCGCTGGGTCAACGGCGAAAAGGTTGTTGGACCGACTGTCAAACAGGGCCTCTAAAAAGTATTCCAGCCTGCCAGCTTCACCCTCGTCCAGGTCAACTGCTTTTAAAACAACAACAAAAGTCCCGGATGGTTGATTCTCTGGAACGGACACCTGATACATGGGAGGTTGAAACTGAGGGTTATTGTTGACGTTCCTCCTCCTCCTGCTCAGCAGACCCGAGTTTGAGCGCGCGGCCCGCTGCAGTAACTTCCTCAGGTGTGATTGAGTGAACGGGCCGCGACCCACGCGCCAGTGCGCATGCGCGACACCCGTATGTGCGCGTCCCAAGCAGCGCAGTTGAAACTCTAGCGGAGAGTCGCGAGTGAAACACAGCGGAGCGGAAGTAAACAGCCGCCCGTTGGAGACGTAAAGCACTGAAGTCCCGGTTACGTTACAATGCGTCGGGTTGCCCGGTAACACATCAAACACACGGAAAACAGCGGTGCCCGCCTCAAGGCACTCTGAAGTGTCTATTAAACTTATAATTTCCACGTCCAGTTTTTCTTCCCGTTTGCGTTTATTCGTGCAGTTCTTTCCGTGAACGTGCACGCTATACTGGCTGGTTAAAAGGTGTCTAAAACCGGACGCGTTGTCCGCACAGTCCACGACCGCGTACACAGTGAACGGGTTCAAAAGTACCGAGTCGCAGTTCAAATTAGCGCCCGAGAAAGTGAGCACTCCCGCATCCGGGCGCAGAAAACTCTCCGCGAACCGGGGCAGGATGAGCTGGTCCAGCGCGCAGGAGGCGCTTCTCTCCAGATCGGCGATCGCGGTGCCCGGTCCCGCATCCTCACTCACATGAACAACGAAACAATCCACGAGCCACGGGAGTTTACACCACCCGAAAACGAAGAGCAACAAATCCCACTTCATCGCTCCTCGCTGCTGCTCTTCCACGGCGAATGAATTAAATCCAGTTTTCCCCCTCAAAGTTCGCGTGTGGAGTCTCCATGCTGATCCACGCACTGCGGTCACGCACACACCTCCGGTGAACACGGCTCGTGAATCTGGGGAGGGGGATCATTAACATAAACCTGATTCAGAGCGTCGGGAGAGAAAGAGAGAAAGAGGGGGAGGTTGGTGGCAGTGGGGGCAGATCTTAAAAGGGCAACTGCCCCAAGACACCCTGCCGATGCTATTCAGAAAATATCTGCTCTGGAGAGGAACATCAAGTCATTTTACTGAATGATGAACTAAAGAATAAAATGAGAGACTCAGTTATTTGTTGTCGAAAGAGCGTTGAAGTTGTTCATCGTTACAAAAGTGATAAATGAATTTACAAATTCCAGAAAAGCTATAAAGATGGAAAAAACAGAGATATCTGAGCTAACGGGGAACGTTGTGGCAAGGTTCTCTCAAAGTTATGAACAAACGTTCTTCCAGGAACGTTAATAGAATTTTCGTCAGAGTTATCTGGTACAAAAACATTTATACAACATTTATAAACGTTTTTTTTTTCTGGAATATTTTAGTGGACGTTTGTCTATTTTTTTTTTTTTTTTTAATAAATGTTAGAACATTCGAAAAGTAACATTTCCTATGGAATGTTTCCTTAACGTTCGCACAACTAAAATTAAAGGACATTATGAACCTTCAGAATCCACTAAATCGCCAAATAACAGGTTAATAATACAAAATAAATAAATACAATTAGATAAAAAGGTTATTATTTGTTCTTCTTAGCAACATTAACATTATTAATGTCTACATTTATAAAGGCACAAAATATAAAAATAAATAAGTTATCCGTTTTAAAATTAAACAGAAATACAACCTACAGCAAAACAACAAACATCTAAAATATCAGTAAAGGTGTCTTTTTCAGATAAAGTTTTTCTGTGTTTTGCATCACTGGCGCATTAACAGAGCTCTCGAGATGTTTAAATAATGCTTAAAATGAATTTCTTCTCTTTTTTTTTAACTCCAGAAATGTTTGTCTTGGCGCCTCCTGCTGTTCTGAACATGTCATCGCATGTGCATTTAGACCTACGGGCCTATTCCGTTTTTCCTCACAGAAAATTAAAATTTAAACTTTGAATGAGTGGGTTATTATAATATTTAAATACCAGTGCGTTTAATATTTATATACCTGAAACATTTAAATCAACAGCTGTGAATCGCGTTTGTATTGGACCATCATCGATAGAGGGCGCGCTGTTCTACTGGATGATGTGAAGAGGGGAAAAAGAGTCAAAAACAAAGCAAATATCATAGTAACCTACATTATCTATTGAACCTGCAGATCATTTCTGATTAACTGTCTCCACCGGATATGATTTATGGTGTTAAATCGTTTGATTTAATATTTTACGCGTCACGTAGCCTATCTCGAACTAAAGTTTTCACATATTTTAGATAATATTCTAATCTGCCCGGCAACGCCTCGGCGAAGACTCGCGGGCTTTTTTCCCTGAGGGGAAAAATAGCCAATGTCGTCTAAAAAAAAACTAATTACAAGAGTAATTAAAAGAAAAGAACAAGAATATGAACATTTAAATACTAGAGTCCAAAGTTTAAACATTAAACCATCAATTAACTGCTATCATTAATCGAAGGATACTCGTCTTAACATGTCTAGACGACTGTAAAGGTAAGTCTCCCATCACCAACAACATATTTACTGTGTGAATATTCATTTCATTAAGATATGATCAAATCACCAGAGAAGTTGAGAGATAATTAGTGATAATGACTGATTCGACATTATCCGGTCTATTACACGTCTGATGAAATATTGATTAGCGTGTAATTGACTATTATGTGAGAAGAAAGAGCGTGTTGTGATACGAGAGACATGATAGTGACTGACTGTCGAAGTTGTGTGTGTTTACCAGCATTTTAAAGTGATTTTGACAGTAAAAACACAAGGCACACAGTTAGTTTTTCCTGTTTTATTGATGCTGGAGGCCCTAACTCAACATAAACTGTAAGCTTTACAAAAAAAACAAACAAAAAAGACCAAAAGAAAAAAAAAAAAAAAACTTGACAAATAATAATCCACCCCATAAGAAAACAACGAAACCGTCTGACGCTCCCAGATGGACAGAGAGAGAGACAGGAGGAATATGTTTGCTGATTCACACACACTCTCGCAAACACACACTCACACACACTCATCTGTGTGGATTCAGAAACAGAACGTTTAATATTAACAGCAAGATCAATATTAATGATAAAGGTCATAATACATACATGTGTGTATATTTATATATATATTTATATATATATATTTATATAATCACCCGCCTCTCTGGGGCTCCTCGATTATTTCTGACGCACATAAGTGACGGGTTGAAGGTGAGACTACTCAAACTTGTTCTTCTGATGGCGGGAGAAAAGCTCCGCCCCCACTGTGATGTCACCAATCAGACAGATCTTAATACTACATGATTACAGACCAGAGAGACAGACAGGCGGAGAGAGAGACAGCTGAAAATACAAAAACAAAAAGCCTTTTCTCCTTTTCCATTTGTTTTCCACAGACAGATGTGAGGTGGAGAGACAGAAAGAGTGAGACAGACGGAGAGAGAGAGACGGGTAGGTGATCGTCTCTAGCTTTGCTGCTTGCGTTGGCTAAGCGCTATCATCAGGTCGTTCTTCAGAGCCTCCTGCTTCGATTTATCCGCCAGCGTCTGGACGCTCCTGAAAAACACCAAACACAGAGATTAGACAGGAACCACACACACATTCATACGTCTTTTCCATCAAAAACGCATCAACCTCAGGAATCTGCACTGAGTTTAATGGGCTTCTCACACATTAATATTGGTGAGCTCTACCCAGAATGCACCTGCATGCAGTTAGTGTGTTTGTTAAGGCAGGCAAACACACGCAAACGCCTCTGACCCTAGTCAATGTAGATCTGACGCTGGGTCAGAACCTGAGAGAGCTCCCGCTGCAACTGACGGTACTTTTGATTATCAGGAAGAGACTCGATAGATCTGGAGCCCACGAACCCAACGACAGACAGAGAGAGAGAGACATAGGAATGACAAACGGTGAAAAACAGATGAGGAAACCTGGACAGGAAGAACACTAGAGATGATGAATCTGTAATGAATCTGTTTTTTTAGAATGAATCCATTTGCGACCAGAATAATCAAACAAACACTGGAGTCATTTTTGTGGTAACATGGAGTAAATGACTATTTAAACAAACCAAAACTGTTGTGGACGTTCATATGAGAAACGTGGGGAAAATGTGGATTTTCTGATTCATAGAAGGAAAACGCGCAAATCTATTCAGTTCTCGCTGGACGCGACCAGTGTAGTCTGATTCACCACCAAATGACTCTTCTGAATCAGTTCATTTAAGACGACTCAAAAACTGTTACCGTACAGCTTGTGAATCTGAACCAGGTTATTATCGTTAACTAAAACCAAAGCTGTTAAAACATTTCTGATAATTGATATAAAGCTGAAAAACTAAACGAAAATTAGAAATGTTGCCTTGGCAATAAACTGAAATAAAAATAAATGAAGCCTAAAAAGAAACGAATAAGATGACAAAAGCATGATAAAGTTACTAAAAATGAAACTAAAATTAACACAAAAACTAACACTAAAAAAATAAAAGCGAATTCAAAATAATAAAACTAGAATAAAAAGTAAAATAACACTGATCTGAACTGAACTAGGAAGTGAGTAACGACACTGATTCATGATTCACGAGTCTCAAGTACAACTGTACGAGTTGGTTCATTTTGAGTTTGAACATGAACTGTGTACAGTTCAGTGAGTCATCAGATGGACTCTAAACCAGTGCGTCTGAGACTGGTTTGTAAGTTGGTTCATTAAAAGAATCACTCGTTCATGATTCAGATCACTGTAGTTGTTGGTTCATTTTGAGGTGAACACGAGTGAATCAAAAACTGTGACTGGTTCAGTGAGTCATCAGATGGACTCTAAACCAGTGCTTCAGTTCATTAAAAGAATCACTCATTCATGAATCGGATTACTGTAGTTGTTGATTCATTTTGATTTTGAACACGAGTGAATCAAGAACTGTCTCCAGTTCAGTGAGTCATCAGACGGACTCTAAACCACTGCGTCTGAGACTGGTTGGAGAGTCGGTTCATTAAAAGAATCACTCGTTCATGAATCGGATCACTCTAGCCGGTGAGGACAGCGCAACAGAGATGAGTGGACTCTTGTTGTTGTGACGCTGTAGCTTGAGGAAACAGTATTCCTGTACACCACAGTAAACACATGAGTAGAAGAATGCAGAAGATCCAGAAGGAAGTGAACATCATCCAGTCTAGTGTTTGATCTTTTGATCCGTACCTCAGACCGTTGACGATGTCCTTGGTCTTGCCGAAGTAAATCTCGTTGAGAGTGGAGCGGATCTTGTTCTCCATGTCCTGACACACACACACACACACACACACACACACACACAGTTTCAGCATGTATGACGACACGTGTAACCTAAACCAGCACTGAAGCGTGTGTGAATCACCTCCACCAGGCGGCCGATGTTGGCGATGTGAGGAGAAGATTCACCGACCGTCTCGTCTTTCTCCATCTGAGAGACAGAGACAGAGAGGTCAGCAGAGCACAGTAACGGGACACCGCGGCTATAAGTAGAGCGAGAGTGAGGGCGTTACCTGTCGGGTGAGGCTGCCGCCCAGGTTCATGGTTCCAGAGCCCGTTTTGGTGGTCTGCAGCCACAGCATGACGGTGGACGTGAGTTTATAATGAGCCGTGCGGCCGCTGGACTTCTCCTGGAACACATTCAGACTGCATTCATCACACCACACTTTCCTGCTGACATCACAAATGATGTCACTTCCTGGATGTGTGCCTCACCTGCACCTCCACCACATGGATGGAGTCCCAGCAGCCCTTGATCTTCTTGGAGCCGTCGCCGGCTTTCTTAATGAGGATGACGCCGGCGAAGCCGTGATCCAGATCCCACAGGTAGACGGAGGAAACCCCGCCCTCAAAATACCTGCGGGAGGAGCAGAGCGCGTCAGTCAGGGCCGCTGACCAATGGCGGCGCGGCAGCTGAGGGGGGCGTGTACTCACAGGTCTCTGTACTGGTCGAAGGCGTTGTTGGCCTCCACCTCCAGCTTACGCAGACGCGCGGACGGCATGGCGCCATCGTCGATCGGAGGCTCGTATTTGTTACTCCAGGGGGATCTGACACACACAAGAGCACATGACACTGACACATCTTCGATGACATAACATTTTTAATTAAATGTTAGTAATGAAAAAGCATCAATTTAAATCATGAAACAAAAATGACATTTTTAGGGCACTATGAAATGCATTTTATTTTCCAAATTACTTTTTATTTTTCCTGGATTTTTAATTCAGTTTTAATTTTTCTGGATTACGTTTTTTTCCCTGTTCTAATTTCTTGGATTACATTTTTTCTGGATTTTATTTTTATTCTTTTCTAAATTTTCCTGAATTACATTTTTTCATCTTAATAATTCTGGATAAGGTTTTAATGGTTAAATTAAATTTTAATAATAAAAAGCATGTCTAATTAATTAAAATTGGATAAAAGCGTCTCATAAATGTAAATAATATAAAATTGTGAAACATGCAATTTAACAAGTATTAACATGTATTAAAATTAACCTATGAAATACATCTAATTTTCCCAAATTCATTTCATTTTTCAATTGTTTAATTAAACTTGAATAACCAAAAGGCATGTTTAATCAACTGAATTCAAAAATACTTTAACAACTTAATTAATTAATTTAATAGGACTCTATTAAATGTTTTTATTTTTTCAGAAGTTGTGTTGTGTTTTTAATTTTTCTGGATTCAAACAGTGGCAACCAAACAACATTAGCAATTAAATTAATCTTTTAAAATTTAAACCAAATAAAATGTAACAATTTCTCATATTTTTTAGCAAACAAAGCCTTTCCGTGAATGTAAATGAGCAGTGTGAACATCCGTCTAAACATCTCATTCTGATAGTCATCAGCGAGGGAAGGACTCGCACCTGTAGGAGTCGCCGTCACGGTTGTAGTCGCAGAGCAGATAGTCTTTGCCTACGACTTTATCGCGAGCGATCTTCAACGGCTGATCCACGGATGACAGCAGATCTTCACACAGACTGGGCACCTAAACACACACACACAGAATAAATGATTTACCCTGCCGGAGAGGAAGTGGATTCTTTCAGCAGCCTGTCAGACACTCATTATTGAACCATCAGCCGTCACACACGCTCACTTCCTGAAGGTGAAAATCACACTGGAGCAGCGATGAGAACCATGTGACCGAACCCAGAGAGCCACTGCTCCTGCGGCGTGACTGACACCAGCGCTAATGACGGCTAACAACGCTCGGACACACAGAGCAGCACAGCGAGGTGATGTGAACACAACGAGAGGAAACGAGCGTTTCAAACGTTCATTCAGACAAAAATGAAGCATTTACTCACAAAAGCAGATATTTAGCAGAATGTTCATGATGCTCTTTTACTTATAATGGAATCAGATAGTGATCAAACTCCAAAAATGACCAAAAGCAATGTTAAAACACAATAAAAGTATCATAAATGTTCTGCGCTATATTGAAAAAATACTGTTCAAATTGTAACTCAAAGATTGTAGGACGTTTTTCAAGAAAACACGATTTCAGTCTTTCTTGCATCAAAATGTCATGTTTAATTCAGTGCGTTACTTTCTTTGTAATTATTTGCATAATTTACTAGAGATTTCTGAGTGAAACATTTTAATGCTATGCAATTTTTTTGTCTTCTGAAGTCACATGATTAAAGTCAAACTTAACATTTGGTCAATGATATCAGAGCGCTTCAAGGACGATCATCGGAGTGTTTCGTTATAAAATAAACTATTCAAATTATTCCTTAAATGAAATAAAGATGAAATAAAATACAAGAAATATTCGATTAAAAACTACGTTTAAGTTTTCATTTAATATGAAAACATTTTTAAGATTTTCATGTAATATTTCTTTTATTTTATTTCATCTTTATTTCACTTAATGAATATAATATAAACAAGTATAAAAACAGAAATGTTGCATGGCAATTAATTAAAATAAAATAGGTTTAAATTTAAGTACTAAAATGACTAAAACCCAAATAAATTTAAACTAAACTTATATTGAAAATTTTCTAAAAAACAAACTAATAAAAATGACAAAACCACATACTAATGCTAAAATAAAAAAATAATATATATACACACACTAAAACTGAAATTAAGGCTAAATAGAAATACAAAAAACTAAAAGCACAAAAATGAAAGACACAAAATTGTTAAAACTAAAATATAAAAGTAAAGCTAAAAAAAACTTTAAAAAGGACAAAAGCACAATATAAAATTACTAAAACCAAAATGAAAGCAATATACAAAAATAAAATCTCATTCTAAATATTGACGTATATTACACTAAATGAACACTGCAGTGAATAAACGTCTCTGTTCCTCACACAAAGCATCATGTGACTTCAGAAAAGGTGAAAATATAATGCTGGAGTCTGTTATGATTCTCTCGTTCACACAGAACGACGCGGGCAGTGGAATGGGGAAGAAACGCAGGGTCTCGAGACGTGTTTTATAAAAGTTGAACTGATTTTAATTTGCGGTTTTGCAAGTCCATCTAGCACACGTTTACATAGAAAAACAATGGAAAAGTAGCGCATTGTAATGGAAAACATGTTCTGTGTGACCGGCCCCTAATGGTGTTTTGGAGCCTGACAGCATGAACCTTCAGCTGAACATCGTCTGTGTTCTACTGAAGATAAAATGACTCATTCTCAGCTGAACTGCTCCTGTAGTTCACACTCCACTGCGGGAACGAAGGAAAGTCATGAACGAGGATCTCAAAGAGGCAGAGAAAACACTGAAGTCGTCTCACACTGACCAGGTCGATGAGGTCGCTGAGGTTCTTCTCGATCTGCTGCGGAGGCAAACGCCTCATCAGGTCCAGCGCACAGTCCAACTGCTGCTCGTTCTGAAACAACAACAAACAACAACACGGTCAGATATTATCTTCAAAGGTTTGGGGTCAGTGAGAGTTTCTGAAAGAAATGAATACAGTAATTCATCAAGGATGCATTAAAGTGATCAAAAGTGACAGTAAAGACATTTATAATCTTTCAAAAGACTATTTATTCATCAAAGAAAATGTTTTCAACATTGATAATAATCATAAATGTTTCTTGAGCAGCAGATCTTCATATTAGAATGATTTCTGAAGGATCATGTGACACTGAAGACTGGAGTAATGATGCTGAAAATTCAGCTTTGATCACAGGAATAAATTACTTTATAAAATGTATTAAAACAGAGAACAGTTTTTTTTTAATTGTAATAATATTTCACAATATTACTGTATTTTTGATCAAATAAATGCAGCTTTGATGAGCAGAAGAGACTCTTTCAGAAACATTACATCAAACCTTTAGAACAGGTAATGAACGTAAATACAATGAAACAATTTTTGTTTATTATGAAATGTCATAGTCATATTTCATGACAAACTCATAGTAGAAATTAAAATAATTATAACAAAACTTCAAGCTTTCAACAATTACAAATGAGACATAAAACATTACTGAAATTAAATGAACACTCGATTATGAAATCCTTCAAAACATATGAAAAAAAAGAATATTCGTTATCCATTATTATCAATTAATATCTAAAACTAGCTTTAATGTCAAACGATCTCGATGTTTGAGTTCACTCATCTTCACGAACCCTGATTTAGGCCAAGAATAACAAATGTCCTCAAACGTCCGGTCTGTCATCTGGTGAACATTAACGTGACGTTCCTAGTTTCGAATCTGAGAGTAAACATGTAAAAACTCGTGAGAACAAGCCGAGGGGCCGCAGCGGCTCTCGGGGGCCGTCATGGACCGTCCAAACAGCTTCAGCGACACCTCCTGCTCCTGACACAGAGTTTACATGTGAGGGGTCAAAGGGTACGGATCACCACCTGCTCTGGGCCTAAATGTGGCTGGTGTGAAGAGCGTCTGCTCCAGCAGAACATCTAAACTGAACTCGGTGCTGAAGCACAAAGCAGAGATAAACACTCGTCTGGGTGAAGGGCTGTGGTTTACACGGTTCCCGAGACAGACAGATCTTCACTTCAACCAAAAGAACCTGGTCTCTCTCTCATTATATACACAACCTCAAACCTGTCAAAATACTGCAACACTGAAACCCTCAGACCCAACAAACAAGCCCTGAACACTGCCCGTCAAATACTGATATTTACAGTGACAATTTAACACAGTTCAGCAGAAAATGAAAATGTTGTTCCAAACCTGTACGAGTTTCTTCTGTTGAACACAGATTAAGGTATTTTGAAGAATGTTGGTGAGCAGACAGGTGACGGTAACCATTGACTTCAATAGTATTTTCATTTTTGGGTGAAATATCCCTTTAATGACAGCAAATGTGACCCACAGGAAAATGCTGACGTGAAATAAACACTTACTTTACACCGCATTGTCAGCAGACTGACTTCTGTTCCCCAACAAAACCAAAATCAAACACTAAAAGCAAAAAAAAAAAAACTCAAACGTCAGATACATAAATACTAAACCTTCAAATACTGACACCAAAATAATAAACTCTCAAGCCCTAAGGTAACTAATTGTGATTCATTTGTATAGCTGTTCACATATCAGATTTCCAGTGTGAACAGATCATGGTTCTGAACTGACCTGCATGCGCAAAAGAACGATACAAATGTGGTTGCCAGGTTTTTACCACAAAATCCACTCAATTGCTTCTTAAAACCAGCCCAATCGCGTTACATGGGGTAAAAATCGTGCTCCGGGGGTTAAATATTGCGTTAGTGCGGTCGCTTCAACCCACGGAGTTGCAAAACAACCCACGGAAACAGTGAAAAAGTAACCCACTTCTGCTGGAAAATGTGGACTTGGCAACACACACAGCGCGCCGTCATACAAAAGTAAACACGTAAGCAAGCGATTACGCGTTTATTTATAGTGTGATCTGCCGCGGAAGCCAGCGAAATTATGCGCAGGCAAAATGAAAAATAAAGACGATGTGACAAAAGAGAGCAGAGTTTTGACACGTTTATGATACGAGCCTCATGTTTTCTTGTATTATAGAGCTGTCGAGTTCTGACACATCACTTCCTTTCACTGCTGTCTTGATAACGTTGGGTGTGTAAAACCTTTTAATGGACTCCCATGAGCGCAGAATCGTGACGAGTGTTGATCTCGAGTGATGTAAGAATCGCATGAATTCAGATATGACTGTTCACACCGCGGTCGCATTACAAAACATCTGACTTGTGTCGGATTTAGTACCAAATATGGAAGTGACACAAATCGGAATTGAAAAGATCAGATTCCATGTGGTTTGTACTGTTCACACATGAGTCACATGGGCAAAAAAAAATTAGATTTGGGCCACATTTACCTGCAGTGTGAACGTAGGGTATGTTTACATGACAACGATGTGCTAAAACAGAAATGTTTTTCCTTTGCGTTTTTGGGAGTACAGACGACAACATTTGACTAAACGACTAAAAACGGCCAGTAGATGGCAACGTCACTTTGTAAAGTGCACGACGTCACCATTTTACAAATTCACATTTCTGTAGTTTACACAGAAACAATAACTGTATTGTTTTAAAAAAAAAAAACTTGCCAAAAAGTTTGCGTTTTCAGGCCCCCAAAACTCTGTTGTCGTGTAAATGAATGTCCAGAACTGAACGTTTTCCGTTTTTAGTTGAAAGCGGCCCCTAATACTAAAACTGATGTGCTTCGAACACCTCAAACCAGTCCGATTCAGTGAGTTTCAATGAGTGACTGACTGCCAATTAAATACTGATATTTACATTGACAATTTAAAGACAGCAAAAGTTAACCAACACAAATGACCACTTCTGTCAATCGCCAAACTAAAACCCTCAAAAACTAAACCCCCAAAATACCAGCTAAAACCTCCAACAAAACCCATCAAACACTTAAAGCCCATCAGACAGATAATACATAAATAAATATTGAGCCCATAAAAAGCATCTTAACCCTACAAAATATACCCCAAAATTACCTAAAAATCAATCACAGACTAAAACCTGCAACACTTAACCCAAAAACTCCAGAATTAAACCCAAACAAACACCAAATACTAAACCCACAGAGACTAAACTCAGACACAACTCTAAAAACTAACAAAATATTACAAAAGCCTAAAAATAAATCCCTCACACACTAAACTAACAAATATTAAACCCTCAAAAATACCAACACAACAAAAATCTACACCAAAAACTAAACCTCAAATACTAAATTCAAGAAAAGCCAACATTACACTAAATACTAGTTAAAAACATCATAAACATAAACACTACACCCTCAAATAACCCCAAAAACACAACAAACCCATCGAACACTGAAATCATTCCGTCAGATAAACATCAGATACACAAATACTAAACCTAAACAATGAATAAACAATGAAGAGCTAAAGACTTTCCTACAAAAACAAACCCCTGCCAGAGCACTAAAGCTGCGGTGTTTGTTGTTGTTTTTGTGTTTTGAAGGATTCTGTGTGTTTTGTGTTATAGTGAGAGTGTGTGTGTGCGTGTGTGTTTGTGTCTGTGTGTGTGTGTGTGTTCGGCTCTCGGCTCAGATTCTGGGAGGCGCTGCGCGTCTCTTCCTAAAACGGGCATCGACCCAAAGCCCGTCCCGGGCGGCTCTTACCATGTCTGCGGCGCTCGGTCGCGGTCTCTGCGGGGCTGAAGGCTGCTGCGGCGGCGGGTTCGGTTCGCTGTGCGTGTTTGTTTCAGTCTGTCTGGACGCGGTTCGGCTTCGACTCTCAGACGGAACCCAGCCCTGTCAGCGCTTCACTTCCTCATCCGGGCTCCTGCGGGGGAGGGGCGCGATGCATATCCGGGTCATTCCGCTCCGATACTGCGCTGACCAATCACAGACGATTTAGTAAGGCATGGCCAAATATAGAAGAACAGGGGCGTGGCGGAAACTAGGAGGGCGGGAAGCGTGTGCGGGCGGTAGGGGGCGTCAGAGAGCAGCGCTGAGTACTGGGAACAGTGAAAATCTGACTTTACAATATAACATTTATTGTATTCTCACTTAAAATGAATAGATAGATAGATAGATTTATTAATTATTCTTTAAGGATCAGGATTCAGATTTTGAAGAAGTGTATGAAGAAATTAGTGCACAACAAACCCATTAAAATACATCACATAAGATAAAGCATTCATAATTTAAACAGGGCAAATGCAGAAAAGATGCTAGAAAAGGCGTATTTTAACAGTGATAACGTGATAATTATTAATATTTCATTAATTCTTCATATTTTATAGTTTTATCAACTGCGAAATATGACGTGAGAACCCAGTCAGAGTGCCGCTCTACATTCTCGCGTGATCTGTAGAAGAGCTGCACACAGACCAGGACGCGAAACTCTCGCGATATCGGCAGAGCGGCAAGATGGCGGATTGATCAGTGGGACCGCGGGCTCGCGGAAAGCGCGGTCACAAGTGGTAACAGTCCACTAAACATGGTCTAATTACAAGCCTAATCACTTACATTTATTATAAACTACATATTATATAAACAACAGCAAAAAAGCTTACTGGCTGGACCGAGATGTGTCTGTGAAATACTGATATTGTTGGAGCTGCAAATGTCCATGATTCATCCCAAATAAATATGAATGTGGTAATTTATTCATATAATCTTCTATATAATAACCTAATAAATGTAAGTGGCCGGGTAGCGCGACGTTTTGTGCGCTTTTTATTGCCCTTTTCCACAAGTTTTAGTAATTATCATAAATCATTCGAAAGCTTAAAAACACTCATTAAAAATTCATCCTGTGAAAACCGTTTTGAAATTGGACTTTGGAACCGGTTGTTTAGAACCTTTTGGCGCGCTCAATGCTTTACAGTAAATTTAAACTAGTATAACTTATAATTCTATAATAAAAAAAATAAATCTTGTAAATGTAACCTAAATACTAAATAAAAATCGTGTGATAATATAAAGATTGATTTAATGAATTAATCATCACCAATATTAACCTACGCCTTCCCATATTGAACTAATATAAAGGAATGACTGTTTCCCATTCAGGGAAATTGTTTATATACTGATACTATGATATGATGTGATATATTGAACCAGAAATGCTTCCTGGCCATTTCGGGTGATGATAAACATGAACATTTTCCAGTAAAAATGTGATTGAGTGATTAATCCAGGCCCGTTTGGATTGGTACGGCCCGTTCAGGCACGTCTGCTGTAATTAAATCCCTGAATTCCACTTTTCTCTTCAGTAACTCTTCTGTAAAGCTGACGTCTCATGACATCGGGTTTTATCTCGTTTCTGGCACTGACGGCTTGTTATGAATGTGCATGTCAGTCAAACTGCTGCTTTTCAAACAAACAAACTCTGCAGCTTCACCTTCAGGCCAGAAACAGACTCGACGCAGGTTTGGCTCTGTCCCGTTGTACATATTTAGTGTGCACTCTGGCAGTAAACCGCAGTCCTCAAGGGGGCGATAGAGTTTCCTTGAGTTGCGGTGAATGCTGCGACAATGCTAAGAATGCAGCGCGTTATGAATTGCACTCATTTTGGAACACAAGCTTTGCGTTCAAGTAGTTTGTTTCGAGCCTTGCTGTGTGTTTGGTGTCTGTTGGCGTGTCGGGGTCAGATCCACACGTGTTTTTAATGTGTTTGATTTAACTTCTCTGTCCTGTACGAGATTGAATCGTAAAACATCTCAAGCAAAAAAGTGAAAAAAGATGGCAGACTGATAATATGAGCTGGACGGATGGAGAAATGAAGGATTAGAGAGCAGTTTTACCCTCAGGGCCGCTGCTCGCATGTGTGTGTGTGTGTGTTTAGACTCACATTCTGCCAAACTGAAATCTTGAAGCTCTTACGCTCTGAGCTGTTGCTTCAGAGAGACACTCCGGCGACACTGAAACTGCGCAGATCGTTTGGCGAAACTACGGCATACTTGTTAAAATCGTGGTTAGTTTTGTTTTATTGCATCGCTCACTTGCAGCATAGTACAGCCTGTTCTGATGCTTCTGTAGTGCGTGAACTGTGCACACTGTGAGAAATAATGTTTCCCACAATGCACTGCGCTTGATGTGATACTTTATTCCCAGTGCGAATAAATATGAATAATTAGAGTAACATCATCTTGATACTTTATTTGATCAACAAAATTATATTAAAAATAATATATTTATTAATGTAAGGAAGCTTGTTTCAGCCACGTAATAAAAAAATTAAAACAATTTTCTCACAATTCTGAGATTATATCTCACAGTTGGGACTTTTTGTGCAGCTCGTAACTACGAAAGAAAAGAAGTGCGAAATGTAAATCGCAAGTACGAGTTTATACCTTCCAGTTACAAGATATAAACTCGCAATTGTGAGAAAAAAGTCAGAATTGCGAAATGTTTACGGTGTAAACAATTCTTTGAAAAAATTCAAACTTGCAAGACATAAACTCGCAACTACAAGAAAAAACTACAATTTTTATCCTCTGGCGAAAACAAAAAACAGAATTGTGAAATGTAAACTTACAATTACGAGTTTATAACTTTCACTTGCGTAATAGAAACTCACAATTGTGAGAAAAAAGTCAGAATTACGAAATGTGAACTTGCAGTTCTTTTTGAAAAATGTCAAAATTGCAAGATATAAACTCGCAACTACAGGAAAAAACTACAATTTCTTTATCCCGTGGCAGAAACAAAAAACAAAATTGCGAAAGGTATAAAAAGAGTTATAATTGCAATTACAAGTTTATAACTTTTAATTGCGTAATAGAAACTCGCAATTCTTCAAAAAAAAGTCAAAATTGTGAGATATAAACTTAAAACTACAAGAAAAAAAACCTAAAATTTCTTTATCCCGTGGCAGAAACAAAAAACATAATTGTAAAGTGTAAACTCACAATTACGAGTTTATAGCTTTCACTTGTGTTATAGAAACTCACAATTGTGAGGAAAAAAGTCCAAATTGCGAAATGTGAACTTGCAAAAAACAAACCAAAAAAAATTATTCTGTGGTGGAAACAAAAAACAGAATTGTGAAATGTAAACTCAGGATTACAACTACAAGTTTACAACTTTTACTTGTGAGATATAAACTCGCAATTGTGAGAAAAAAGTCAGAATTGCGAAATGTAAACTTGCAATTCTTTGAAAAAATTCAAAATTGCGAGATATAACTACGAGAGAAAACTACAATTTTTATCCTCTGGCGAAAAACAAAAAACAGAATTGTGAAATGTAAACTCACAATTACGAGTTTATAACTTTCACTTGTGTAATAGAAACTCACAATTGTGCTGATAATGACATGAAGAGGTCATGTGACTGCGTACTGTTTTTAAATCAAGTATGTACAGTAGTATGTCCTTGTTGATCAGAGACGCAGCCGCGAGCAGATGGCAGGAGGGGCGTCTGGATCCGGCTCAGTTCTGTGGTATTTCCCTCACTAATGAAGTCGAGGGGGATGTTGTTTGGTGTTTTGCGGTTTTGTTTGACATTTGTAAGTTGTGTAATCGGCGCAGCAGCGGGACGCCCGCACTCAGCATCTCTGAATCCAATTAGTGGCGCGCAGAGAGAGAGTTTCTGGGTGCGGCTCTTCTGTTGGGACGGATCTCTTCATCAGTGCTGATGTTCAGTAGTGTTGATATTTTATAAGTACTGAACGATTAACTTTTACTTCAAATTTATCAAAGTACTGCATGATTAACATGTACATGCTTAATGAGGTACTTTAAATGCAAGCGATAATCTCCAACTAGAAATGGTATTACCATCCCCAAAAAGATTTTCCGTTGCTGCAAATACATTTTTAAAGTGATTTATATGAAATGAATGCATTTATTTTCTTAAAAAATACCTTCTTATGTGTGTTGTGAGGTCACTGCTGTTGATGGACTCTTTCTGTTCACGAAAGGCGTATGGCTGACATGTGCCGTTTACAGGGTTTGAGGTCAAAGGTCAGTGTTAGACCCCAATGTCATTAAAACATGCTGGAGTATAGTGTGTGAAAGTGTGTATGTGTGTGTGTATGTGTGTGTGAGAGAGAGAGAGTGCGACCCTCTACAATGTGAGTAAATCAGTCACATATGCGACCAAATTTCACGAGAGGCGACTAAAAATGTCTTTTATTAGCCAGTGGCTAGTAAACTGTACAAATTCAGTTACCTACAATTGTGTTAGAGGCAAAAAAAAAAAAAAGTTTAGCGCAGTTATAATTTTATTAACTGCACCGTCACTCGGCTGAGAGCGCCCTCTGTGGCTTTCTCTTACACATGCGCACTCACTGCGAGAGAAAGAGCGCGCAGGGCTCGCTGACAGTCCCGATCGAACCGCGTCGCCGTGAAAGTTTATCATTTGTACGTGTTTTTAACCCTTGCCAATTTATAAACATTCAAGGGCAAGAAGACTTGAAAGAGTAATAATGTTGATGTCGCCTCATCTGAATCATGGAAAAAACATCATCAACAAACATTTCTCGCCATTGTTTTCTTTAACAAAATTAGCACTTGTGCTGAGAGCCATGATGAAGTGCTTACAGTGTGTTTTGTGTGCTAATGAGACTCTGAACACGAGCCAGATTCTGCACCTGCAGAGAGAGAGAGAGAAAACACTTCTGATGAAGAGATTACAGAAATCAAACGCTAGTCAGCGATATTAACGCTGCGACACGACCGCAAACACACCACCACCGCTGTGAGTGTGTGTGTGTGTGTGTGTTCACACAGCCCCCCGCTGCAGCAGAATGTGAGGAATGTTCTAGAGCGCCAGTTAGAGTCAGAGCTCAGAACTTATTACTAACAGGTGAGAGAACGGCAGCGCAGCACCAACATCTACTGATGCCAGAGCCTGGTGAACGTGCCGCTACCTGTCTGACAGATTCTGCTGAAGCGCGTCGTCCCTCACACACGTCATGACAGCGCAGGAATTCAGATCCTTCATGCATCACAGCCGCTCCACACATGCTGCATGTTGAGAAACATGAACCTTCTGTCATCGTTTATTCACCCTCATGTCATTTCAAACTCACTTTGACTTTGCTTTGTGAAACATAAAAGAAGATAGTTAGCCAAATGTTCACGCTGCTCTGTGAACAGTGAGTCCAGCTAACAGGGAATGTTCTGGCAAGGTTTTGAACAAACGTTCTTCCAGTAACATTAAAGAGGACCTATTATGCCCCTTTCACAAGATGTAATATAAGTCTCTGGTGTCTCCAGAATGTGTCTGTGAAGTTTCAGCTCAAAATCCCCCACAGATCATTTATTATAGCTTGTCAAATTTGCCCCTATTTGGGTGTGAGCAAAAACACGCCGTTTTTGTGTGTGTCCCTTTAAATGCAAATGAGGCCGGCTTTCCAGAAGAGGGCGGAGCTTTAACAGCTCAACAACAACAAAGCTGGAGAATCTCACGCAGCCAAAATGACGACGGTGTTCAGCCTTACATTGTTCAAACCGGAGTCGACACTGATGGAGAGACTCAGGAAGAAGTTACAACTTTTAGACGTTTCTGAATGGTTAGTGGATAAATTTATGTAGTTGCTGTGGAGTTGATTCAACTCATCCACTAGCATGTGCCGTCATGTTAATCTTTTGTGTTGAATTGACCCTCGTTTGTGAAGCAGTCCGGCGTAAAATGAACAACACTCTACTACAACAACTCTTCCTCTTCTCTAAAGCTCGGGATACACGGCACAATTTTTGGCTATCCCAGATGAAAGATTGCCATCATGAAACAATCGTGGCGATTTCTGTGATCGTGGCTCTTAATCGGTGGTCATGTGTCGTACAGTGAGAGAGCTTCAAAGACAGCAGTTTTCCCCGCCCCCTTTGTTGTGTTTTCGGGGGCGGGGTTTATGTAAATTTTAGGGTTAGTGATGTCACTAACCCGGGAAGAAGCTCGTTGTAGTCCCTACCAGCCGTTTGTTGTAGTCCTTAAACAGAGAATTCTGCAAAAGAAAATATCTCCCTTTGCATTGAACTTTCAGCGCTGTAACTTTGCAGATGTTGTTTATGATCAAACAGCAACATTACACACTAACTAAAGTTAAAAAGTGAAATCATAATCAGCCACCCCTTTAATGATAATAACCCTGGTGAACATTCAACCAAACATCTCGTTTTGTGTTCCAAGTTATGATTCCATTTGAAACTCAATGATTGTCCCCTTGATAAAGTGCAGTGATGGTATCAGATGGTGGTTTTTGTCTCACATGCCTTTGAAACCAGAAGATCGCATACTGAGAGCTTGAGTTTGTCCTGGATGCTGGAGAAGATTCGGATCGGATTGCAGGAGATTCTGACCTGCCAAATCCACCAACATCATCATCTGCCCGCCTACACACACACACACACACACACCTCACGTCTGACCCGCCCCCAAACACACACTCACACTCGTGCTGGGCAGCGACTGCAGCGTACGGCTCCGCTGACGGTGTGTTTGAGAGCAGACGGACAGACACTGTGTTTCTTCTGACTGTGTGTGTGTGTGTGATGGTGATGTAATTGTTTAACTTCAGCAGGTCATAACAGGGCGAATCGTCTGTTAATCACCATATGAGATCCGTCAGCGGGACATCAGACACAGAGACGCTCGAGAAACCGTAAGTTTGACTCACTGAAGCCTGTGGATGTGTTTGTTTGACTGCTTTAGTTCTGTTTAATTGCTCATGTTGTTAATCAGCTTTGCTTGTTCTTCAAGTTCAAGTTGAGAAGTTGTTTTAGCAACACAACTACATGAGATATCTGCGTCTGTCTCTGCCTCACTTTCTGCTTCTCTTTGAAATATCGGATCCGTTGGGAATGTTATTTATGAAAACGGGGCATTTGGTTTCTTGTGGACGTGCTGTTTTAACTGCGTCTGTTCGGTTTGGCATAAAACAGAGGAGGCATTTAAGACGCATGCTTTATTAGAGTCAGGTGGTATCAGACTCTCTCTCTCTCTCTCTCTCTCTCTCTCTCTCTCTCTCTCTCTGGTGTTCTGGACCGAGTGAACTACATTGTTCTCGTGTCTTGTTCTGTGATTGTGCGCCAGTTTCTGGCTTGATTGCTCTCCATCGGTGCGAAACCGGCCAGAGAGAGTCCAGAACATTCAGCAGAGACGCTGCACAAACAAAAACTACTAAACCAGCAAACAGGGAACGTTCTGACAAGGTTCTCTCAAAGTTGTGAACAAACGTTGTTCCAGTAATGTTAATAGAATGTTAGTTCAAAGTTATGTTATCTATTTTAGTTTTATAAAACTTACACCTTATTTCTGAACATTCAGAGAACATTCAAAAGTAACATCCCATAATGTTTGAAGAATGATCAAATGGAATGTTCCCTACCAAGAACATTAATGGGAACCTAATGGGAACATTAGCAAAACGTTCTTACAACATATTTTTGTTAGCTGGGAAAACTGGATCTCTCATAAATGAAGTTTCTCCTGATTTCAGGTTATTTGCAGCAGCTCCAGGTGTCGTGATGTGTCTGCGCGTTCTGCTGGCGTGTTTGCTGCTCGAGTTCTGCTGCGCGGCTCCACACGCTCACATCAACCGCCTCGCACTCTTCCCCGACAAGAGCGCCTGGTGCGAAGCCAAAAACATCACGCAGATCGTCGGACACACGGGCTGCACGCCACGATCCATCCAAAACAGGTCACACACACACACACTGTTGTCCAGTTTAGGGAATTCTTGAACATTTCTCTGTGTTCGTTTGACCAAAATAAACATTGGACTATGAAATATTGCGATATTTGAGAAGCAGATTATCATCTGTTCTTTTTGAAACAGCCTGTTGTGGGTTTGTGGAAGGTTCTGACAGTGTTGTGTTTTTCAGGGCCTGTCTGGGTCAGTGTTTCAGCTACAGTGTGCCCAACACCTTCCCACAATCCACTGAGTCTCTGGTCCACTGCGACTCCTGCATGCCGGCGCAGACGCAGTGGGAGGTGGTGAGTGTCACCAGTAAACACACTGAGTGAACTACAAACACTTTAATGAGCCGGACTTTAAAATGTGAACACCAAAACACTGGACTGCATGCACTGCAATAGCGAGAATTAGAGAAATACTGCATCCATATTGCCACGCCCAACTTGCAGTAGTGAAAACTGCAGAAATACTGTGTCCATATTGTCCCTTTTGTAGCAAAAGTAAAAATGCCAAATTTCACATTTGTTGTAATAATGAAAACGCCAAATATTATATTTGTAGTGATAGTGAAAACGCCAAATTTCATAATTGTAGTGATAGTGAAAACGCCAAATATTATATTTGTAGTGATAGTGAAAACGCCAAATTTCATAATTGTAGTGATAGTGAAAACGCCAAATATTATATTTGTAGTGATAGTGAAAACGCCAAATATTATAATTGTAGTGATAGTGAAAACGCCAAATATTATATTTGTAGTGATAGTGAAAACGCCAAATTTCATAATTGTAGTGATAGTGAAAACGCCAAATATTATATTTGTAGTGATAGTGAAAACGCCAAATATTATATTTGTAGTGATAGTGAAAACGCCAAATATTATAATTGTAGTGATAGTGAAAACGCCAAATATTATATTTGTAGTGATAGTGAAAACGCCAAATATTATATTTGTAGTGATAGTGAAAATTCCAAATTTCATATTTGTAGTGATAGTGAAAATGCCAAATTTCATAATTGTAGTGATAGTGAAAACGCCAAATATTATATTTGTAGTGATAGTGAAAACGCCAAATATTATAATTGTAGTGATAGTGAAAACGCCAAATATTATATTTGTAGTGATAGTGAAAACGCCAAATATTATATTTGTAGTGATAGTGAAAATTCCAAATTTCATATTTGTAGTGATAGTGAAAATGCCAAATTTCATAATTGTAGTGATAGTGAAAACGCCAAATATTATATTTGTAGTGATAGTGAAAACGCCAAATATTATAATTGTAGTGATAGTGAAAACGCCAAATATTATATTTGTAGTGATAGTGAAAATTCCAAATTTCATATT
This sequence comes from Hypophthalmichthys molitrix, assembly GCA_037950675.1. Classification (NCBI taxonomy): domain Eukaryota; kingdom Metazoa; phylum Chordata; class Actinopteri; order Cypriniformes; family Xenocyprididae; genus Hypophthalmichthys; species Hypophthalmichthys molitrix. The sequence continues at coordinate 375,194 of CM075501.1, read as the reverse complement.
TGTAGTGATAGTGAAAACGCCAAATTTCATAATTGTAGTGATAGTGAAAACGCCAAATTTCATAATTGTAGTGATAGTGAAAACGCCAAATATTATATTTGTAGTGATAGTGAAAATGCCAAATTTCATAATTGTAGTGATAGTGAAAACGCCAAATATTATATTTGTAGTGATAGTGAAAATGCCAAATATTATATTTGTAGTGATAGTGAAAACGCCAAATTTCATAATTGTAGTGATAGTGAAAACGCCAAATTTCATATTTGTAGTGATAGTGAAAACGCCAAATTTCATATTTGTAGTGATAGTGAAAATGCCAAATTTCATATTTGTAGTGATAGTGAAAACACCAAATATTATATTTGTAGTGATAGTGAAAACGCCAAATTTCATAATTGTAGTGATAGTGAAAACGCCAAATTTCATAATTGTAGTGATAGTGAAAACGCCAAATTTCATATTTGTAGTGATAGTGAAAACGCCAAATATTATATTTGTAGTGATAGTGAAAACGCCAAATTTCATAATTGTAGTGATAGTGAAAACGCCAAATATTATATTTGTAGTGATAGTGAAAATGCCAAATATTATATTTGTAGTGATAGTGAAAACGCCAAATATTATATTTGTAGTGATAGTGAAAACGCCAAATATTATATTTGTAGTGATAGTGAAAACGCCAAATATTATATTTGTAGTGATAGTGAAAATGCCAAATTTCGTATTTGTAGTGACAGTGAAAACGCCAAATATTATATTTGTAGTGATAGTGAAAACGCCAAATATTATATTTGTAGTGATAGTGAAAACGCCAAATTTCATAATTGTAGTGATAGTGAAAACGCCAAATATTATATTTGTAGTGATAGTGAAAATGCCAAATATTATATTTGTAGTGATAGTGAAAACGCCAAATATTATATTTGTAGTGATAGTGAAAACGCCAAATATTATATTTGTAGTGATAGTGAAAACGCCAAATATTATATTTGTAGTGATAGTGAAAATGCCAAATTTCGTATTTGTAGTGACAGTGAAAACGCCAAATATTATATTTGTAGTGATAGTGAAAACGCCAAATATTATATTTGTAGTGATAGTGAAAATGCCAAATTTCGTATTTGTAGTGACAGTGAAAACGGCAAATTTCATATTTGTAGTGATAGTGAAAACGCCAAATATTATATTTGTAGTGATAGTGAAAACGCCAAATTTCATAATTGTAGTGATAGTGAAAACGCCAAATATTATATTTGTAGTGATAGTGAAAATGCCAAATTTCATAATTGTAGTGATAGTGAAAACGCCAAATATTATATTTGTAGTGATAGTGAAAACACCAAATTTCATATTTGTAGTGATAGTGAAAACGCCAAATTTCATAATTGTAGTGATAGTGAAAACGCCAAATATTATATTTGTAGTGATAGTGAAAACGCCAAATATTATATTTGTAGTGATAGTGAAAATGCCAAATTTCATAATTGTAGTGATAGTGAAAACGCCAAATATTATATTTGTAGTGATAGTGAAAACGCCAAATATTATATTTGTAGTGATAGTGAAAACGCCAAATATTATATTTGTAGTGATAGTGAAAACACCAAATTTCATATTTGTAGTGATAGTGAAAACGCCAAATATTATATTTGTAGTGATAGTGAAAACACCAAATTTCATATTTGTAGTGATAGTGAAAACGCCAAATTTCATATTTGTAGTGATAGTGAAAACGCCAAATTTCATAAATATTGCGACTAAATGATCATATTTATACTGCAGTAGTGAAAACTGCATGATTACTGCATCCAAACTGTCATATTTGTGCTGCACAAGTGAAACTGCAGAAACACTTCAGAAACACTGCCGTTTGTTTTCTCGAGTGATTTGGTGGCTGTTGTGTGCGAGTTTTTTGGCACGGCAGTGAATTCTCAAAATCAAAACTTTCGGATGTACATTGGAGAACACGTCACTCTCAGCTTCTCTTTCCGCTGGAGTGATAAATGCGTCCTGCCGCATGCCGCGTGTCTTGTCGTGTGGCGTGCTGTAACAACCGAGAGCTGCGAGCAAACCACAACACCTATTTAACATCCAACCCAGTGATTGATGGACTCGCGGCGAAGGCTGAGCGACTCTTTATGAGGCATGTTGAAAGACAACAAACACACTCATCAGTCTTGTGCAGAGAACACGGCATGTCACGCGTGAGTGTGTGTGGATTTTGTGTGTTTACAGTTTTTGGCGGTGGGCTTTAGCTCTGCCCTCTAGTGTTGGAGTTTATTTTGCTTTGCCTGGCAGAAGAGGGGAATGTTTGACCACCAGCGATTTCGCTAGAGGAGCGGTGTGTGTGAGAGATGTCAGCATATGAAAATAATCACTTTGTTTGCCCTCTTCCTCACCCGTTGAGATCTGAGAATTGCTGTATTGATGTTAACTGAACGCTGTGACGCACAAAGAATGTTGAGGTTCAGTTGGACTTGAAAAGCTTTGGCTATATTTACGCACTAACATCATGTTCTGTTTGTGAGACCTCTCTTAGCGTTAGCCGGCGACTCAAAGGGGCCGCCCTCTGCTACTTATTATGTTCTTTTATACAATCTGGCTTTAATAGAGAGCAGTTCTTGTTCGGTAAATAAAACAGACTGGGGCTTGTGTTGACAAAGACCTGCAGTAATGTGACAGCAACCTGATCTGACCCGCAGTACCACTCTCACTTACTGTAGACTAACATTATAGTGTCCACTTTCCAGCGTCTCTTCTAGCCAAACAGAACATGTTTGATGTTTAATTTTAGACTATTGCGATCTCACTGTTTTCGTGCATTGCCAGAACATTCCCTGTATTCAGTCGGTATTCAGCAGATCAGCATACTCAGTTAACAAACTCATTCTTCGAGCAAAAAGCATGTTTTTCTGTTGACGACCACTCAAAAGTAAAGCCATGAATTTGCACACTTTTTTGTGTTAACATAAAAAGACTCTTAACCGTGTGCAAGAGTCATTTGCATTACATTTATTCATTCAGCAGAGGCTTTTATCCAAATGAGGAGCATCACAAGCATTTTGCCACAGTATTGGCAGCACAGGTATGACCTCTTTAGATGCAAATCACTGGCTTTAACACGGAAAACACTATTTCTCGCTCGCATGTCGGTGAACAGTGTGTTAAGATCAAATCCAGCTGACTGTGTGTGTGTGTGTGTGTGTGTGTTTGCAGGTGACTTTGGACTGCTCCGGCAGCGATGAAGCCCCGCGCGTGGATAAGCTAGTGGAGCGCATCCTTCACTGCAGCTGCCAGTCGTGCAGTAAAGAGAGCGGCCAGGAGGGGGCGCTGCTGCAGCTGTACCCGTCAGAGGGAGCGCTGGAGACGCCGGCGCTGTCAGACGCGACACACACGCACGCGCACCTAGACATACACGCGCCTGAGGCAGGCTGACGCGCTCACCGAACCTACTGAACGCTCTGTTTGAAGCACTTTTTCACGTAGAGATCATGACATTAACTTTAGCACAATCACTGAAGCTTCAGTCAGCTCTGTGAATAAACGCACACACACACACACACACACACACGACTTATTTACTGACGCATTTACACACGTCCAGATCTATATATATACGTAATGTAGCCTACAGGAACACATGCAATCAGACTGTGTCACTTATATAATCACAATAAAATGTGAAATCACCTCATGTCTGAATGATTATTCTTCATTATATACAGGCAGATATGTCTCCCTAAACTATGGAAGCCTGTTTTCGCCACAGTTGAGTAAAAAAAGTCATAAAACTTTCAGATAATTATGACTTAGTATCTCATTATATTGAGAAAATGTATAATAATAATGACTTATTTTCTCATAATAATGACTCAAAGCAGCGGAGCAGAAGGGCGAGGCACACTAGTGACACCCGCTGGTCAAAACTGTAAATGCGAGAACACAGCAAGCATGACACCATCTGCAACAGTTAACAGTTGTTTTCATTAAAGTCAGTGTAATCTATAATATCATTAAATAACAGTAATGATGAATTATCAGAATATGAATATGGGCTTCCATACTATAGTCTTTTATTTGTGTGTGTGTGAACCAGCAGAAACACTGAATGGATGGAATGAAGACACTGAAGTCATTATTACGAGAAAGTCGTTCTTATGAGATGTTAAGTCATTACAGAAAGGTTTCTTATTATTACGAGATTTTTCCCCAGAATATTAAAACATATTAACTCTACAATGAGTTTCTCATTATTATGAAATACTAAGTCTACATCCTACAGCAGCGTCATTTTATGAATTCGCGTATAATTATATGCAAATATATGAGAATATATTTCATTCAGTACTTAAATGTATCATTAATGTATCTTTATGTAATTCATAATGACTAATTTTACACTGATATTTTGTGTTTATTTTTGAGTTATTAGCGCACACAGAGAGTGTTCTGAATCTTACGAGTTTCCATTTTATTTTAACTATATGTAGATAGTTCACTAGGCCTGTGGAGAGAGTTCTGTCTGTTATTTATAAAGCACTGTTTACAATACATGTCATCCTTTAAAGCCCGAGTGAGCAGGACAAATGTGACTGTCACACGGTAAGTGGTTTTGTGAGTAATAATTGATGTAGTCACCATGCGTTATGTCAACTAGAAGACCCTCGCCCTGTCTGTCGTCAGTACAGTGATTCTCAGATGAAAAGGTCATGTGGACGTGAAGTGTTTGCCATGGTTACTGTCAGGGACAGTCTGATTGGAAGCAGAAGAGAAACAGGACGCTTTCTGACCCACATTTAGAAGGAAATTACAGGAAGAACAAGAGCTTGTGTGTGTTATGAAGCCAAGAAACACACACACGTGATCGTCACGCCTTTCCTCTGACTTCTGTTGTTTATTTTGAGCTTTTTTTCAGCCTCACGCAAACATTCAGTTTTGTACATTATTATTCTATTATTATTAAATACGTACTCGTACTGCTGAATGACGCCATGGCCTCAGATGACCAGCAGGTGGTGCTGTGAGCATGTGTGTGTCTCTTCTAAGCTTCTGAGTGTTTTTGAACATTACTTTTCACCTAATTTTGTCCTTTTCCATCTGCTCTGCGTTTTTGCAAAATAAAATACCCATGAAAAATGATTTAATTACCCATCATGCTTTGTTTGGGGTTCCTTTATCTGTCCATCCCTGATGAGCAGAGCGGATCTGTCGCGTTATCTCTGTAGCACAGGACTCTGGGAAGGGATAGAGCTCATCAATTTCATTATCAACTCATCTTTGATGAATCATTTCAGTCAGTGAGATGCTGCAGAGAGCCAAAATTATGCTTCAGTTTTCTGTGGCAAAATGTAGTAAATGGGGACATTTCATTAGACTAGAGATGTAGTTTGAAATTTGAAATTGTTTTGCTCATTTTTCCCTTTTTGCTTTTGTTATTAGCCGTTAGATTGCTCCCTAGGCTAGCCTACAAACCAGCTAAATGCGGTGCATTTTCTGTCAAGCTTCTTCCTCGGTGGCACACAAAGTGCTTGCAAACTAAACTGTACTTGGTGAATTGTGATCAGCACTAATTAGCTTCCACTGTTAAGCAATTAGCTGCCATACGGCCAACTCAGAAAGTCACGACTCAAAGAAAATCGTGAGTTTCCCCACTGATAATTACGTTCGTGTGAAGGTGGCGAGAGTCTTCCTCTCATGTTGTGCTCTAGAGTTTATTTTGTTTTGTTTCCTCTGAAATAAACTGAAGCCCTTATTAAATTCCAAAGAACTTAATGATTATAATGATTAACAGACATGTAATCTAGCTGACGTTCTGACAAGGTTCTCTCAGTTATGAACAAATGTACAAATTAACAAATTCTTCTAGTAATGCTAAAGGGTTAGTTGACCCAAAAACGAAAATTCTGTCATTTATTCCTTCATTTTCAGAACACAAATCAAGATATTTTTGATGAAGTCTGAGAGGTTTTTGTCCCTCCTTAGAGATCCAACAACTACCACACTGATTTCATCAAAAATATCTTAATTTGTGTTCTGAAGATGAACGAAGGTCTTACGGGTGTGGAACGACACGAGGGTGAGTAATTAATGACAGAATTTTCATTTTTTGGCGGAATTAACCTTTTAATAGAATGTTTGTTCAAAGTTATCTGGTCTTTAATAACGCTTTAATAAAACTTTAGCACAAAAACATTACTTATACATTTGAATGTTTCTTGAACATTCAAAAATGAAGTTCCCATAATGTTTGAAGAACGATAAAACGGAATGTTCACAAGAAAAAACGTTTTAAAACATTATGATGTTTTGAACGCTCTGACAAAGTTTTCATAACTTAATGGAAACATTAGCAAAACGTTATTAGAACCTATTTTTGTTTGCTGGGAAACCATCATGATCATCATCCTTACAAACTTTTATCATGGTAAACATGGTTTACTTAAAAGTACCACAGTAAATAGGCTTCAGTTACTGTTACTACAGTAAATCATACAGTCATGAAAACTTAAAATTTAACAAATAATAAGCTTCTGAAAGAGATGAGATAACATTCATTTGTTATGATTTTACTCTAGTAACAACAGTAACTATATGGTATTTTGGAGGAAACTAATTTGTAAAAGAAAATGTGAACCTTTTAAGTGTTTTAGTGATCCATCCGTGTCCTCAGATAGACCGCCCGTCTCTCTCTCTCTCTCTCTCTCTCTCTCTCTCTCTCATCGTGATGTTTGTATCCTCTGGATAACGGGATAAAATCGCCGCAGCTCTACAGCAGGTAAGACACTGAAAACTTCATCCTGTATTCCTGTAATATCTGAGTTTGTGTCGTTTCTACTCAAACTGTTTTCGTCATATTCGTCTTTCACTCCGACTATACGGATGTTCAGGTGTCTCAATACTTAAGAGCATCTCGGGCGCGCTCCGATCAGTTCTACCGATTCCAAGAAATGCCGTTAACTCGGAACGCGCCAAAATGCCGCTTAAGTAAAGCGCGCGAAAAATGTAGACTGCCTAATAGGTTTGAAATGGAGTCGGACATTTCACCTGTGTTTATTCCGTTCTGCTCTGATTCCCCCGTCTTTGTTCGTGAAGTGTCCATTCTGACCGGACAAAGATGAATCGAGCTGAACATAATCAATCAATCAATCAATGAATCGTCCTTGTTCATGAAGTGTCCAGACTGTCTGGAGAAAGATGAATCGAGCTGAAGATAATGGATCAGTCAACCAATCAGTGAATCGAGACAGCTGCACGTGCATAAACAACATCAGGTTTTAGTTTCAACCAATTCTCCAAGAACACTGAGTTACTTAAACATGATGTTTATAGAGCAATATATAGTTTACAGTAGTGAAATAAAATTGACTTTGTTGTTTAGTGAGGCAATGCCCTGAAGTAAAGGCTTGGATTTAATGTTTCTGAATGATAGGCTATTTGTGTTATGTTGCATAAGTGTGTCATTTAGAAACAGAACATTCAGTTCGAAAATATCTTAATTTCCATGAACGTAAAATCACTTTTCACTCACACCTATTTAATGGGTTTGACCTTATATTTTATTTTCTATCTAGTGTATACAGAAACATTGATCTGTTACTTAGTCAGCTATTGTCATAGTTGTTATCACAGTACATTGTGTTCCTTTATGTATTTAGTTGTTCATAGTTTGCAAAAAACAACATTAACATATTCAAACAACTTTAATTTGTCAGGCAATGGAGGCAGTGTCTCCTCAAAAAAACTGGATGAAAAAATAATTGATATTCCTAAAATATAACGACGCAAATATTTTTAACACTGTCAAACAGCGACACCCACGGGTGAAGTTACAGCAATAGGCTCGCCTCCTCTCCCCTCACTGACTTATAACAGACCCAAAAAAAAAAAAGGGTGGATTTAGTGGGGGGTAATTGAGAATGAATGGGGGAAAGTCACATGAGAGGAGGCAACGCCTCCATCGTGCTATGATTGGATATGATCGGTTATGATTGGATATGATTGGTTTGTGCGATAGATCCCGCCTCTTGTTTTCGTGCACGTTCCATGTTTGCGGATCGGCCTGAACGAAGACAATGATGCTGTTAATGGGAAGAAAAGAAAGTAAACATCCCAGCCACTTAGATATCACCGCTTTATGTCACGTCAAAATCAACCTCGAAATGGCCTGAAAACATGATGACTCCAGGGGTTTTTAGTGAGCAATCCGCTTGGGGAAATTAAAGGTTCATCTTCGTGTCTGTGTCCAGTGTTTATTGAGCTTGATGACTGATGAAAATAAGTTGACTAATTATTACTAGTTATTATCTTAGAATAAATGTAAAAATGCTTAAAAAAACACTAACTTGATGAGAAGTACACTTGGTTTTAATAAATATACAAAATTATTAAGTGTAACGGACATAAATTTACATCTTATATATAAAGACTTTGCCTCATTTTAAAACACCACCGCACACCACTGTGGCGTATGTATATACATGATTAGAACGATCAGTGCGTTACTGCAAAATTGTAACGCGTCGCCAAGGTATTAATCGCCATTCTAAAATAATGTTTAAAAAACTCACACTGGGGGCTCAGCTACAATATAGAGCCCCTAGAATAACATACATTGACTCATCAGACCAGGCCACCTTCTTCCATTGCTCCGTGGTCCAGTTCTGATGCTCACGTGTCCACTGTTGGCTCTAATCAATGAGCCTTGGCCGCCCATGATCCTGTCTCCGGTTCACCACTGTTCCTTCCTTGGAGCACTTTTGATAGATACTGACCACTGCAGACCGGGAACACCCCACAAGAGCTGCAGTTTTGGAGATGCTCTGATCCAGTCATCAAGCCGTCACAATTTGGCTCTTGTCAAACTCGCTCAAATCCTTACGCTCGCCCATTTTTCCTGCTTCTAACACATCAACTTTGAGGACAAAATGTTCACTTGCTGCCTAATATATCCACCCACTAACAGGAGCCGTGATGAAGAGATAATCAGTGTTATTCACTTCACCTGTCAGTGCTCATGATATACCTGATCGGTGTGTGTATATATATATATATAAATGGAAAAAAAACTGTGTGTGTGTGTGTTCAGGATGTGTGGTATGGCGGTGCTTTTAGATGATGGCGGAGGTGATGAAGACTTTGACGTGGGCGACGAGATCCGCATGCTGCCGCCTCCTCCGGCTCAGTGTGACGGTGGTGTCTGGGGGCCGCGGCGGGGCCGCTGCGGGTGTGTGCTGTGGACGCTGGTCCTACTGCTGTGGAACGTCCTGCTGCTGCTGCTGTGTGTGGGGCTGATGGCCCTGGTGTTCAGCCTGATTCTGCTGCCCGCCGCCCTGCTGCTGTACGCCGGCTTCCTGTGCCACTCGCGGGTAGATACACGCCCACGAACAACATACGCATGCGTCCGTGAGCACACTATATTCTGACCTGCTCTGGTTCGGTTTCTACAGGTGTTGGCGTCGCCGGCTCCTCTCTGCCGATACCTTGACGACAACAGTTGCTCCGCCCTCATCATCCTGGGCTTTGTCATGATGTCACCGCTTGTCGTGGTTGCTGCGGCGACGTTCTGCGCTCTTCTCAGGCGGCTCCACCTACTTTTATATTTTCAGCCAATCGCAGGAGCCCGGTATCAAGGGCGGGGCTTGGGCTGGAGGCGGGACTTCCACGCCTGGGTTTGACAGACAGCAATCTCAGATGACCGTTATAGGGTCAAAGGGTGAGTGACATCATGGGACAGCGTAACACACACGTAACACATGTAACACGCGTAACACAAAACGTCACGTTTTTCATAGGATTCTGTGGAGGCTTGTTCCAGCCAAATTAATCCATTCACGTGATTAACAAGAAATTCAAGTGTTACCATGAAGTAGTAAAATTGTTACGCTGTTACATTTTATATCTACTTCTTTCTTTCAGCACATGTGGAAAAGTCTGTTTGTGTGAAAAATATGGCAAAACAATCACTCAAACATGCATTGCTATGAAAAATAAATTTTTTTCTGAAGATAAACAAGGTGTTACAGATTTAAGTGTTACAAAACTGGTGTAACGGTGGTGTACTAGTCTTGAGTTTACCTGTTGATGTTGATGTTTTTATTGGTTTGTTAGTTGTGTGAGATTCGTCTCGTCTGTGCAGTAATGTGAATAAACCAGCTGAAATCAAACCTGTGTTTGGACTTCATTTCCACTGCACATCTACATCGGATGTGTCCCGAAAGCCAGCAGAGCTGTAAAAATATCTCACAATTATAAATTCATGAGGCTCAGAAATATTCCTGGTATATAGAGCACAGGAGAGGGACGTAAACTCATCAAGAAACTCCAGAAGAACCATTTGCATAAACTTCACAAGTTAATTAAAGTTGTTCTTGAAGAAGTTGGAGTTTTTTTTAATCCATGTAACCGTGAGGCGATGAAGGCGAATGTTTGAGGTCAGATTAACAGATGAACTCTTACACAGGGTCAGTTTGACCTGAACACACTCAGCCTGTGATTTGCATATGCAAAACTCTTAACCCCCCCCCCCATGCACTGATTTATCACCATGACAACAGGCAGCGGCTGGACCTTTGCCATGGCAACATAATGGGATGAGAGAGGGTTGAGGTAATGACAAATAATGACAGTCAGCAGAGAGACAGATGGACGAATGTATGGAGAGATCAGAAGTTCTACGTCTGAAAGAGTTTCACTCAGAGCTTAAAGCAACATGTCATTATTTAATCACCTCATGATGTTCCAAATCCAATCTTCTAATCTTCACCAAGATCCTCCCATTCATTGCGAACAAGACTGAAATAAACACCATAAAAGCTTCATAATATTAGTCCATGTGACTCAAGTCATTTTTGCTCTGTCGTTTTGCTTCTACAGTAAATTTATCTTGATTTAAGAATGTTGGAAAACAAGACAAACACTGAGGAATAAATCTGTAGGGAAACATCAGCTGCGGATGAACGAATTTCACTGTAACAGCAGCCTGTCAGAGTTATATTATAAAATAATGATGCGCAATTATGATCATTATGACACAGTAAACCTGTTGACAGTCATCATCATCTCTGTCTCTGGAGGGTCTTCAGCGCAGCAGAACAGCTCTTAAAGGGTTAGTTCAGCCAAAAATAAAATTTCTGTCATTTATTACTCTCCCTCATGTCGTTCCACACCCGTAAGACCTTCGTTAATCTTCAGAACACAAATTAAGATATTTTTGATGAAATCTGAGAGGTTTATGACTCATCCATAGACAGCAATATAATCAACACTTTCAAGGTCCAGCCATAGTAGGCAGTCATTGCTGTATTTTAACATTATTACGAGGACAAAAAAGATCACGATCTCTACGATTCCCTTGAAAAGTAGTTTCTGGGTAGTTTTAGGAGTATTGCTAGGCAGTTTTGTGTGTGGATGTCAAAGCATTGCCATGCGGTGGCTAGGAGTGTGTTTCAGTGAAAGTCTGCAGACGTGGCTCAGTGGGGTTTTTCACCTCTTTCTGCAGATCACACTGAATCTCCAGCAGCACTCGAGGGTTTTGTTGTGCCGTGACCCCCGTGACTCTCATTACTGTGAGCTGTAGCGTCTCATTCAGTGATGATGACGAGCTGATCTTCATCACAGTGACACATCTGATCCTCACTAAAGACCGACACAAACTCCTTCTTTATTGGTGTCAACATGAACCAGCGTTCACAGTCGATTATACTTCCATTATGTGACACATTTCAGAGTGAAATAATAAGTAGTTGTCCATGAAATAATCCTGCAGTTCAAATCTAAAAAACACTGGGTTAAAATCAACCCAATTTGGGTTGTTTTCAACGCAAGGGCTGGGTAAATATAGGACAGAACACATGTTGGGTTAATTTTACTCAGCAAATAGGGTTGTTTATTTAACCCAGAATAATGGGTTGATTAATTTTTACTATAATAATAGTTTATTTCGTTTTTTCAATTCATACATGAATTAAATCATAACATTTTATGCAAGGCATCAGGCGTTTTCATCACGCAAAAAGAGCGAAGCGACACTCGTTAGATGACTCGTGCCCCTGTATGTTGCTTTGCATAAAATTAACGATATACAGAACAATAACGAATTTTTATATAAAATAAAACATTCACAAACCTGTATTTTACTGAAGACATGCACCAATTTGACGGAGCTGCACTGCTCTCTCCTGAAGAGGGCGCAAAAAGCCAGCGATAAATAACTCAACCGCTGGGTTGTTACGTCTGACCCAGGAGCTGGGTAACACAAAAACCACCCAAACGCTGGGTTGTTACGTCTGACCCAGGAGCTGGGTAACACAAAAACCACCCAAACGCTGGGTTGTTACGTCCGACCCAGGACTTGGGTAGAAAAAATAACCCAAGATTTTTTAGAGTGTATGTATATGTAAATAAATGCAAATGAGATCAGTGGTCAGACTTAATAAGTGTCATTTTGCTTCTCCAGTAAATGTGTTGTTTTAGGAATGTTCAGATACTGAGGAGTAAAACAGGAGCAGTCTGTGTGGTTAATCAGAACCTCGAGGCTCTGCGAGCTCAAATGATCCTCTGTCCGCCCACTGTGAGCGCCTGAGAGCGTCGATGAGCTAAATGACCCTCCACAGCCGCTCTTCTCCCATAATGCACCTCTCAGTCTCTTATCATACGACCTGCCGCCAGCTCTTATCGCCGCTCGACTCTCTTCAGCTGGAAAATTGCAGCTCAGAAACGGCCAGAATTCTGATTAGAGGCGAACATTTCACCTCTTTAATGTGCTCCTCTCTGCTGTGATTAACGCCTCACTGCCGTCGGCCCGTTTGTCACGGTTTCAGGGTGTGTGTAAATGCCGATTTGTGTGATTTATGTGTGTGTGTGTTTGTAAACTCCTGCACTGCAGTGGTTGTTTATCATGATGTCCACACTGGAATAATTCACACACAAAACGACTGCAGAAGTTTCACGGACTCCCAGACAGTGGTTAGTTGTGTTGTCTGACAGTTATTCCGCTGCAGTCGCTGCTGATTTGCATGAAGTTAAACTCCGTCACCTCACTAATGGTCGCTGTCACTCAAGTCTCTTACTGAAAATCAATGATTCTGCTGGTTTTGTCGCTGATAATCGCTGTCAGCGCGAGCGGCCCACCGCAGAATTAAAGCCCGACTGAACCTCAGTGATCTCAGCTCTATCTGTCTGATTCTCTCTTTCTCTGTGCAGAAAATTGTAATAATGGAAATGTCATTTTTTTCCCTCGCTTCTGGCCTAGTATTTTCACTCTGCCATTTTCTCGTCTCAGTAAAGGTCTTTTTACATCAGAACAGACTGACAATCGTCTCTCGCCTGAGGATCTCTTCATTTCCCATTGAAATCTTTCTCTCTTTGTGCTTCTTTAGCCATCACCAAAGATTAATTTCATCCCATTAATTGTGTGAGAAAATCCATCACATGCCGTCTTCAACATCAGGCACATTTTAGTGTACAGAAATGGAATGATAGAGGATATGAACGAGCTCCATTTTGCGTGTGAAGTGGGACGCAGTGAGCAGTTTGAATCCGGCTGTGGAAAAGCATCAGCGTCTGACATTTCACTGCGGCTCAATTAGAGCTTGTTTTTGTCTCAATCAGAGCTTTGTATCTGCTCAAACCTTCCATTCCCTCACCGCGTGGGTTTCCAAAGAGTTTTCCAATCCCGATATAAACAGTCAGAGCTGGATCTACACAAAGAACCGCTACAAAAACACACTGGAGTTTACAGGACATGAGCGACTGCCTCTCTCTCTGTCATTCTCTGATCGTCTTTTTCATGCAGCACTTTTGACTTCAGCTGTGTGAAATACCCATCAAACACACCATATACATATAAAAAGGGGACATATCATGAAAATCTGACTTTTTCCGTGTTTAAGTGCTATAATCGGGTCCCGGTGCATCTACCAACCCAGAAAACATGAAAAAGCACAACCCAGTAACGTTTGCAAGCCTTTCTCTGCAAGCATGTGAAAAAACGAGCCGCTCAGATTTCGCTCCTCTTCTGACGTAGGAAGGGGATCTTATAATATTACCCCCCCTTGCACATTTCCACCCACGGCGCCGCCATTTTGTTTCTGCAAGTGACAACGGTGTACCGGTTCTGACACCATGGTAAAAGTTGGAGCAAAGCATGCTAACTGTTAATCTGGTGTGTTAGTATGACTCTGTTTGGCAAACAGGTACGCTATGTATAGTGGGCGCCCATATGGGTTTTGCACAAAAGATTAACATGACGGCACATGCTAGTGGATGAGTTGAATCAACTCCACAGCAACTACATAAATTTATCCACTAACCATTCAGAAACGTCTAAAAGTTGTAACTTCTTCCTGAGTCTCTCCATCAGTGTCGACTCCGGTTTGAACAATGTAAGGCTGAACACCGTCGTCATTTTGGCTGCGTGAGATTCTCCAGCTTTGTTGTTGTTGAGCTGTTCTCTTCTGGAAAGGGGGCGGGAGCAGCAGCTCATTTGCATTTAAAGGGACACACATAAACTGCGTGTTTTTGCTCACACCCAAATAGGGGCAAATTTAACAAAGGGCATTATAGGTCCCCTTTAAAATACACAGTTCAGTTGAATAACATCTGCCCTCTTTAATACTGTTAAACTGTATATGATGAAAATGGTTTGCTGAAAATATCCACAACTTAACAGCACTGAAACAGGAGCGTGCAGTTTAACTGTCAACTGTGTGTGAAAGTTATTTATATATAGCCTATATATAAATACGCCGTATATATTGTGTAATTCACACCCTGGTTAAACTGCAGATGTTGCATCTACACACAAAGTAAAATAGGTTTTAGAGTCCCAAAACAGGTTTATCACAAGACAACCTGTCTGTCAGCGTCTGCTTTCAGTTCCTATTGAACAAAACCCTAACCTTCCATTATACTTACAATTTCAGATAGATAGATGAACATATCAGAAAGCAGTTTTCACTCTGTAATACTGTGTGGTTTTAACCTTAAGTGTTTCTTAATCATTTTGGGAATGTCTGGGCACACAGTTTAATGTTTACTTCTCCGTCACGCCCTGTCTGCACTGAGAGCGACGGAACACGACAAATGTAAAGGAAAGTGCGCGCGCTTTCAGTGTACCTACACATAACGGGACGGAGCGTTGTGTCGCGTCGCACGCCTGCAGTAGACGCGGTGTCAGGAGTCGTGCCTAGACATGGCAGAGCTGCCTTCATCAGCCGCGGTGAAAGGGCGGGAACGCGCTCATTTCTGAGGAGGCTTTAAACAGTGACTGATAAATCTGAGGAGATTTCCGCCGACAAAAATGTGGTTAAACATTTGTAGATGGCGCGTGGTGGGTGGATTGAGTTAAATAAATACTGTCCTTATTAACAGGTTCTTGTCAGCCTTAGTCTGAAGTTCTTTCTCAAATGGACCCGCTCCGGTTCGTCCGGCTGCTGGCGCTGTGCGCGTGCCTGTGGCCAACCTGCACGCGCGGCTCAGGTAAGAAGCGCGTGATGATCGAGTTTCTCTGATGACTAATTTAACTAACAGTGATGAATTTCTCTGGTTCAGATGCTTGACGAACATGTAATTTCAGATATAGTCGTATTTGATCTGTTTTGGATCTAGTAATGCATCAACACCCTCTCAGATTTTAATTTCACCTCACTAATCATTAATTACTTTGGTTTGTTGTTAACTCTATGAGTCTAATTTTTCAGGGTATTTATCAGCTGCCCATAATCAATGAAGGCATTTGAATATTCATAAGCTTGGGTCAAACTGCGTATGAATCTCTCATGATTGGAATTAATCAATGTTTCGTTATAAAATAGTGAGATATTTCCACTCCACAGTACAAATATCTAAACATTCTTAAATAACGATAAATTAACTGGAGAAGCAAAATGACTGAAGATATTACAGTTTTAGTGAAACCAGTGAAACATTCACTCATGTTCTGAATCTTACAAGCGCATTATATTCTTTACACTCAGTTTGCATTTGTAAAACAAAGTTTTTGCAGTTTTCTACATTAGACACATCATTCAAAACTAACAGCTTGTGTTTCATTTAGAAAACACTGCCATTGAAATGCCACGATAATTTCCCGATTAATTACACCCAACAATCATGAGTCAAAACGCTTATACATAATTTGATCATTTAGAAATCAAAACTGAGTGTTTTGAGAAAGAAATACATTTTTGATCCTTGCATTTCTGTTTATTTTGTAAATAAATATGCATATAAGTCAAGTCACCTTTATTTCTGTAGCGCTTTTACACAGTACAGATTTGTTTTAAATCAGCTTCACAATAGTGAAGAAATAAAAAGTTTATTTTTCCGACTCCATTGGCAGGTATTTGTTCTTGTTATATGTCATTTTCAATAAATGTATCTTAGTTTAAGAATATTTAGATATCATAAAGAAGAATTTCCAGTATAGTTATTATATATATGTTTGGTTGTTTTTGAGGATCAAATGTCATCACAAATACAGTGAAACATCAAAAAGAAACTTGTGATAACATTGGAAAGAACATTTTAAAGTTTTGCTTCAGATCTAATAATGTCAACAGGTTAATTTGAGGGTAACCTTGAAATATTATTAGGTTATCATAGTATGAGAGATGAAAGGCTTTCACTGATGTTTTCCTCTTGTGTGTGTGTGTGTGTAATCAGTGATGTCATCGCACTGATATTCTCACAGTGTGTGTGTGTGTGTGTTCAGACATGTGTGGGATGCACAGAAATCACTGCTCATGTTTGTCTTCACTCATTATTACAGTGAAATACTTTCTACAAGCTCCAGACTGCAGCAAGCAAAGTCAGAATAGACGCAGGACTGCGATGTGTATTCTGACACCTTTCCAGCATTAACAATTTGAGCTACAGTATTTATTTTTTGTAATTTATTATAAATAAAAAAAAATTTTATTGTCTTTATTATATTTAACAAATAAAAAATATTGTTAAACATCCTGATGAGATTTAGATTCATGACACATTTTATTTCTCTCTAAACACGTTTGAAATGAAGCATGTTGAATATTTCAGTCAGATGATAATAATAACCTGCTGCGACGGAGATGCTGCATTAGCGGCGCAGTGCAAATGAATCCTTCCATTAATTTAGAGGAAATAGAGAAAGTCATAAGTGAACAAACATGCTTAAGGGCTCGTATCTGTCTGTCTCTCTCTAAGTGTCGGACTGCTGCGAAGGAGACGTGCTGCTCCTGCTCGACTCCTCCGGGAGCGTCAAATCCTACGAGTTTTCTCGGCTGCAGAGATTCCTGTCGGAGCTTCTGCTGCCGTTTCTGCTGGGCCGCGGGCAGGTGAGGGTGGCGCTCGTGCAGGTAGGGACGGAGCCCAGACTCGAGTTCGGCCTGGACACCTACGACACCCAGAGCGGCCTGCAGGAGGCGCTGTTGAGCATGCGGCAGCTGCTTGGAGACACCAACACAGAACAAGCACTGCGATTGGTCCAGAGTTTGCTGAGTAACGATTCTCAGCCCGAAGCCCCGCCCAGAGTCCTCCTCTGGCTCACGGACGGGGTGGAGCTAGGAGCGGTGGACGGACCAATGGCAGCACTGCGGCAAATGGGCGTGTCTGTACTGGCCCTTTCAACGGGAAATGGAAACTACCAGCTGCTGAGGCGTGTGGTGACTCCGCCCATCGAGACACACCTGTATTTTGTGGACATTGATTACATCAGCTTCATCGCTGAGGACCTGAGGGAGGCCATCATAGGTGAGAGAGACACTGGGAGAGAAAACGTACACTGGGGTGGTACACTTTCAAAAGGTACCTTATTTACCCCTAAAGGGTGTATATTAGTAATCAAAGGGTGCATATTAACACCTAAAGGGTGAATATTAGTACCTAAAGGGTGCATATTAACACCTAAAGGGTGAATATTAGTACCTAAAGGGTGCATATTAGTACTTAAAGGAGCATATTAACACCTAAAGGGGTGCATATTAGTACCTAAAGGGTGCATATTAGTACCTAAAGGGTGCATATTAGTACCTAAAGGGTGCATATTAACACCTAAAGGGTGAATATTAGTACCTAAAGGGTGCATATTAGTACTTAAAGGAGCATATTAACACCTAAAGGGTGAATATTAGTACCTAAAGGGTGCATATTAGTACCTAAAGGGTGCATATTAACACCTAAAGGGTGCATATTAGTACCTAAAGGGTGCATATTAGTACCTAAAGGGTGCATATTAACACCTAAAGGGTGAATATTAGTACCTAAAGGGTGCATATTAGTACCTAAAGGGTGCATATTAACACCTAAAGGGTGAATATTAGTACCTAAAGGGTGCATATTAGTACCTAAAGGGTGCATATTAGTACTTAAAGGGTGCATATTAGTACCTAAAGGAGCATATTAACACCTAAAGGGGTGCATATTAGTACCTAAAGGGTGCATATTAGTACCTAAAGGGTGCATATTAACACCTAAAGGGTGAATATTAGTACCTAAAGGGTGCATATTAGTACCTAAAGGGTGCATATTAGTACTTAAAGGGTGCATATTAGTACCTAAAGGAGCATATTAACACCTAAAGGGGTGCATATTAGTACCTAAAGGGTGCATATTAGTACCTAAAGGGTGCATATTAATACCTAAAGGGGTGCATATTAGTACCTAAAGGGTGCATATTAGTACCTAAAGGGTGCATAATAGTAGCTAAAGGGTGAATATTAGTACCTAAAGGGTGCATATTAGTACCTAAAGGGGTGAATATTAGTACCTAAAGGGTGAATATTAGTACCTAAAGGGTGCATATTAGTACCTAAAGGGTGCATATTAGTACCTAAAGGGTGCATATTAGTACCTAAAGGTGTATATTAGTACCTAAAGGGGTGAATATTAGTACCTAAAGGGTGCATATTAGTACCTAAAGGGTGCATATTAGTACTTAAAGGGTGAATATTAGTAGCTAAAGGGTGCATATTAGTACTTAAAGGGTGCATATTAGTACCTAAAGGGTGAATATTAGTACCTAAAGGGTGCATATTAGTACCTAAAGGGTGAATATTAGTACCTAAAGGGTGAATATTAGTACCTAAAGGGTGCATATTAGTACCTAAAGGGTGCATATTAGTACCTAAAGGGTGCATATTAGTACTTAAAGGGTGCATATTAGTACCTAAAGGAGCATATTAACACCTAAAGGGGTGCATATTAGTACCTAAAGGGTGCATATTAGTACCTAAAGGGTGCATATTAACACCTAAAGGGTGAATATTAGTACCTAAAGGGTGCATATTAGTACCTAAAGGGTGCATATTAGTACTTAAAGGGTGCATATTAGTACCTAAAGGAGCATATTAACACCTAAAGGGGTGCATATTAGTACCTAAAGGGTGCATATTAGTACCTAAAGGGTGCATATTAATACCTAAAGGGGTGCATATTAGTACCTAAAGGGTGCATATTAGTACCTAAAGGGTGCATATTAGTACCTAAAGGGGTGAATATTAGTACCTAAAGGGTGAATATTAGTACCTAAAGGGTGCATATTAGTACCTAAAGGGTGCATATTAGTACCTAAAGGGGTGAATATTAGTACCTAAAGGGTGAATATTAGTACCTAAAGGGTGCATATTAGTACCTAAAGGGTGCATATTAGTACCTAAAGGGTGCATATTAGTACCTAAAGGTGTATATTAGTACCTAAAGGGGTGAATATTAGTACCTAAAGGGTGCATATTAGTACCTAAAGGGTGCATATTAGTACCTAAAGGGTGCATATTAGTACCTAAAGGGGTGAATATTAGTAGCTAAAGGGTGAATATTAGTACCTAAAGGGTGCATATTAGTACCTAAAGGGGTGAATATTAGTACCTAAAGGGTGAATATTAGTACCTAAAGGGTGCATATTAGTACCTAAAGGGTGCATATTAGTACCTAAAGGGTGCATATTAGTACCTAAAGGGTGCATATTAGTACCTAAAGGTGTATATTAGTACCTAAAGGGGTGAATATTAGTACCTAAAGGGTGCATATTAGTACCTAAAGGGTGCATATTAGTACCTAAAGGGTGAATATTAGTACCTAAAGGGTGCATATTAGTACCTAAAGGGTGCATATTAGTACCTAAAGGTGCATATTAGTACCTAAAGGTGCATATTAGTACCTAAAGGGTGAATATTAGTACCTAAAGGGTGCATATTAGTACCTAAAGGGTGCATATTAGTACCTAAAGGGTGCATATTAGTACTTAAAGGGTGCATATTAGTACCTAAAGGGTGAATATTAGTACCTAAAGGGTACATATTAGTACCTAAAGGGTGCATATTAGTACCTAAAGGGTGCATATTAGTACCTAAAGGTGCATATTAGTACCTAAAGGTGCATATTAGTACCTAAAGGGTGAATATTAGTACCTAAAGGGTACATATTAGTACCTAAAGGGTGCATATTAGTACCTAAAGGGTGCATATTAGTACCTAAAGGGTACATATTAGTACCTAAAGGGTGCATATTAGTACTTAAAGGGTGCATATTAGTACCTAAAGGGTGAATATTAGTACCTAAAGGGTACATATTAGTACCTAAAGGGTGCATAATAGTACCTAAAGGGTGCATATTAGTACCTAAAGGTGCATATTAGTACTTAAAGGGTGAATATTAGTACCTAAAGGGTGAATATTAGTACCTAAAGGGTGCATATTAGTACCTAAAGGGTACATATTAGTACCTAAAGGGTGCATATTAGTACTTAAAGGGTGCATATTAGTACCTAAAGGGTGAATATTAGTACCTAAAGGGTACATATTAGTACCTAAAGGGTGTATATTAGTACCTAAAGGTGCATATTAGTACCTAAAGGGTGCATATTAGTACCTAAAGGAGCATATTAACACCTAAAGGGGTGCATATTAGTACTTAAAGGGTGCATATTAGTACCTAAAGGGTGAATATTAGTACCTAAAGGGTGAATATTAGTACCTAAAGGTGCATATTAGTACCTAAAGGTGCATATTAGTACCTAAAGGGTGAATATTAGTACCTAAAGGGTGAATATTAGTACCTAAAGGGTGCATATTAGTACTTAAAGGGTGCATATTAGTACCTAAAGGGTGAATATTAGTACCTAAAGGGTGCATATTAGTACCTAAAGGGTGAATATTAGTACCTAAAGGGTGCATATTAGTACCTAAAGGGTGAATATTAGTACCTAAAGGGTGCATATTAGTACCTAAAGGGTGAATATTAGTACCTAAAGGTGCATATTAGTACCTAAAGGGTGAATATTAGTACCTAAAGGGTGAATATTAGTACCTAAAGGGTGCATATTAGTACTTAAAGGGTGCATATTAGTACCTAAAGGGTGAATATTAGTACCTAAAGGGTGAATATTAGTACCTAAAGGGTGCATATTAGTACTTAAAGGGTGAATATTAGTACCTAAAGGGTGCATATTAGTACTTAAAGGGTGAATATTAGTACCTAAAGGGTGCATATTAGTACCTAAAGGGTACATATTAGTACCTAAAGGGTGCATATTAGTACTTAAAGGGTGCATATTAGTACCTAAAGGGTGAATATTAGTACCTAAAGGGTACATATTAGTACCTAAAGGGTGTATATTAGTACCTAAAGGGTGCATATTAGTACCTAAAGGGTACATATTAGTACCTAAAGGGTGCATATTAGTACTTAAAGGGTGCATATTAGTACCTAAAGGGTGAATATTAGTACCTAAAGGGTACATATTAGTACCTAAAGGGTGTATATTAGTACCTAAAGGTGCATATTAGTACCTAAAGGGTGCATATTAGTACCTAAAGGAGCATATTAACACCTAAAGGGGTGCATATTAGTACTTAAAGGGTGCATATTAGTACCTAAAGGGTGAATATTAGTACCTAAAGGGTGAATATTAGTACCTAAAGGTGCATATTAGTACCTAAAGGTGCATATTAGTACCTAAAGGGTGAATATTAGTACCTAAAGGGTGAATATTAGTACCTAAAGGGTGCATATTAGTACTTAAAGGGTGCATATTAGTACCTAAAGGGTGAATATTAGTACCTAAAGGGTGCATATTAGTACCTAAAGGGTGAATATTAGTACCTAAAGGGTGCATATTAGTACCTAAAGGGTGAATATTAGTACCTAAAGGTGCATATTAGTACCTAAAGGGTGAATATTAGTACCTAAAGGGTGAATATTAGTACCTAAAGGGTGCATATTAGTACTTAAAGGGTGCATATTAGTACCTAAAGGGTGAATATTAGTACCTAAAGGGTGAATATTAGTACCTAAAGGGTGCATATTAGTACTTAAAGGGTGAATATTAGTACCTAAAGGGTGCATATTAGTACTTAAAGGGTGAATATTAGTACCTAAAGGGTGCATATTAGTACTTAAAGGGTGCATATTAGTACCTAAAGGGTGAATATTAGTACTTAAAGGGTGAATATTAGTACCTTGTGAAAGTGTACCACCGCAGGGACAGCTTTTGAACCTTTTCTTCAGCATGACAGGTTTAATGTGTCCCTGATCACAGTTGTGTGTTTGTGTGTGTCAGAGCTGATCCGCGCTGAGCGTCTGCAGGTGTGTGACCTTCGCTCCAGCAGTGCTGTTCTGCAGTGGCGGCCGGTGCTCAGCGGAGGTCTGGGAAACTACGGCCTTCACTACAAGCCCGACCCGTCAGACGGCACGGCAGCATCCATCAGCATCGGCCCCGGCAGTAAACTCACTCTTCCAGGGGACTTCAGCTGGGCCCAACTCACCAACCTGCAGCCCGACACCAGCTACACGGCCTGGCTCGTTCCCGAGAACAACATTCGCTACATGAAAACGCTCAGCGTGAGCTTCAGGACCCTGCCTGGTGAGGAGACGCACATCTGTCCCGGGTCAGCCGATCACAAGGGACGCTTTTCTGACTAGAGATTATCTGATTACTTTAATGGCCGATGTGATACTGATATCCAGAGAACAGGGTGGACAGTGTCTGATGTATTAATATTTGCTGTGTTAATATAATATTAAATTGTTCCCATGAGCATTTGCACAGTCCATGTTTATAATAAAAATAAAAATATTATTATGTACAATTAATTTTATTTATTTTAATTTTATTAACAATTATTAATACATATTTTAACAGTAATGTATATAATAAACTATTTAATTAATAAAATGTTTAATAAATATTTGAGAATTGTATATAATAATTTATTTAATTACAAAAAAATCATGTTTAATCGTAATGAAATTATGACATTATTAAAAATAATAGTGAATATTTTTAACAATTTTTTATAAATTATTTAGTTTATTACAAAACTATTTTAAAAATCATTTTAACAATAATGTTTATAATGAAGTCATTTTATATTAAAAATAAAAATATTAATATTTTAACAATGTTTATAATAAATTGATTAATTGATAGAAATCATTAATAAATATTTGAACAATAATGCTTATAAAAACTGTTTCATACATTATTAAAAATATTAGTCAACAAAACAACAATTTTGACAATACATTATTGTTAAAAAGTTAATAATAAATCATTTTAACCATTTTTAAATTTTATTATAATAATTAAATTATTAGAAATGAATAAATAATTTTAACTAGAATATTTATAATAAATTATTTAATTATTTAAACATTATTAATTAAGCCTTACATTTGAACAATTATTAAAAATTAAATACTAATACATTAATATATAAATGATCAAAATAATGAAATGATGGCAAAATTGCTGCACAAAAGACATAGAAAAAATTTAAAATTTTCGCAATCTTGTGAAGTAAATGGCTGAAATTAAATGAACATTTTTTACTAGTTTTTTTCATATTATTAATTATATAGCTACTCAAAATCCCCAAAATAATTATTTGCACCTGAGACAGATGTTAATATCAGCTGTAATCTGCTGTTATGAATGTAATGTAATGTAATGTTTAAATATGAACTGAGTTTCATTCCTTCTAGAGCGGTTCGGTCCGGCGACCGTGATGGTGTCGGATTCGGGTTCGGATGGCTTGCGTGTGAGCTGGAGTCCGGTCCAGCCTGAGCAGGTCCAGCAGTACCGCGTGGAGTACGGAGAGATTCCCATCGGTCCGGTCCGGAATGTGACCCTGCCCTCCTACCAGAGCTCCGCCCTCCTCACTCAGCTCCTCCCAGACACTGAGTATCTGATCACCGTCACTGCGCTGCACTCCTCCGGCCAGCAGAGGGCGATGTCTGTCCGAGGCTGCACACGAGAAGGTACTTAAGCTGCTTGAAATTGACACACTTCCTGTTTATGCTAATGAAGCAGCATGCTGATTAGTGGGACCGTGTGTTTCAGTTCTCCCGCCGCTCGCTGACCTGAAGTTGACCCCGGTGGGGCGGGGCTCGGTGCAGGTTGATTGGCAGGGACAGGAGGCGGGGCTTCTGGGCTACTGGGTGAGTTGGAAGAATGAAGATCAGCCTTCGTCCTCCTCTTCCTCGCTGTTCCTGCCGCCACACTCGCTGTCCACACGGCTGACGGAGCTGGGCCGCGGCAGCCGTGTGTGTGTGTCGCCGGTGTACTTCGGCGCGCGCGGGGAGGGGCTCTGCTGCACGGCGCACGCTTAGACTGAACCGAGCTCAGTGTTTAAAGAACTTTCAGAACAGGGTTAAACTGACTGTCCTTATGCAGCTGAAACTGTTTCTCTGGCTAACGAAAATAATAATTCAAATAAATGTAAGAAATTCATGATTGACCTCATGCAATCACATCCTGACACCTGAAAGCTGATCACACAATGCGTTTCTGTGTTAGATCTGTGTGTTGTGAGTCATAGTTTGTGTGTGTTTACTGCCACCTAGCGAGTGTAAAACAACATCATCACACTGAACTTTACCTCTGGATTGATTTAACTGATAACAGATGACTGAGATGTTGAGGATTGAACTGCAAATAAAGAACCTTTTAAATCATTTAATTTCATTACTTAATATTGTATCTGTTTATTTCTCACGTCTGAATAAAATACTCTTTTTGAGGACAGGATTTTTTTACAAATATTACAAACATTTACAATGGTAATCTGCCAAAATAACTACATATGTAAACAGTTTACTTACGTTGATGTTTATTTTTATAATTTTGTGTACATTTTGACTATATACACAACTATATTAACGATACACTGATCAGGCATAACACTGACTTATGTACGGGGCTGCAGATCAGTCAGGGTGCCCATAATGTTATGCCTGATCAGTGTATACCCAGCTAAAAAGGTTAGGTTCCAAAACGTTCTGGGAACGTTAGTTTATGGTTCCCAGAACGTTCCCATAAACGTTTTTGGTTCCTCCCCAAAAAACAAACGAGAACCGTTCAGTGTTTGAGTTCTCTTAACAATTATTCCTACTGTAAAACCGTAATAGAATAATCTGTCACAGAAATGTTGATTGGTTTATTTTGTTGGAAAGACCAAGTTATCAGGTGTACTGTAGTAATAATAACTTATTAACCATGATTTGCTTCAAAAACCATAGTTTAACTATGGCATTTGTGTATATTAACTATACAATGCTCACTTATGTACCCTTAAATTTTAGATGAGTGGGATTTAAACCTATTTATTAGAGTAATTTATCAGGTTGTTATATGTACTGGCTCCCTCAGTACTGCAGATGGCGCTGTGAACCGTGTTGAACTGTATGTATACATCCGCGTGAACATGGCGGCGGCCGCCGGACTGATTCTGCCCGGTGACGGGATCACGATCGCGGGTAAACTCTACTCGGGTGTCGCGCTCACTCTGGAGAACTGCCTGCTGCCGCCCGAGAGCGTGCACTGCAGCCCCTCGCGCGCTCACGGACTGTCCGCGCGCACGGAGGAGCAGCTACGGATCCGGATGTGCGAGATGATCCAGAACGCGGGAGTTCTTCTCCGCCTGCCTCAGGTCCGCGCGGTTCTCTGTTGCCTAGCAACTACTTGTCACCCCCGATTCCCTTCTGTGAAAAAAATGCTTTTGAACCGGGTTAAGCTGGCTCTCAGTATGGCCAAAGCGGTCTGGTTCGGGTTTAGAGGGGGTTTAGGTTCTTGTCAGCTGGTCAGACAGATAAACCCAACCCTGACCAGACCAAGACCAGCAACCCAGAGTTTTTTTTTGCTAAGCACCTCAGTTGCATAAACGGCTTAGACTAATCTTACAACTTAGTAGATTTGAATACAAAAAAGTAAGACTGATTACCCCTTGACTAACTGCTAGTTGTCACACTAGTACAGTCTGTTAACCGGCCCCAGACCACAACAACTAGACCGTGTTTGAACTGGTATGAGTTCTAAATAATACATCAGTCTGTCACTGATTTCTGTACTAGTTTAAGATCACACATCCCTCATTAGCATGAAAACAGTTGTTTGGATGTTTTACGACTGTTTTTTCAGGTCGCCATGGCAACAGCCCAGATCCTGTTCCACCGGTTCTTCTACTGTAAATCGTTCGTGAGACACTGCGCGGAGGTGAGATCTCTAAACTAGCTGTCTGCCTTTCACGTGTGACCGCATGACCTTTAACCCTCTCATATCGCAGACGGTCGCCATGGCGTGTCTTCAGCTCGCGTCTAAGATCGAAGAGGAGCCGCGGCGAGTGAGGGACGTCCTGAACGTCTTCCACCACCTCAAGCATGCCGCGGGAAACAGGTAACGCTGCTGTTGTGCCGAATTCTGACCCCCGGCAAATTATTACCCCCCTAGTGTTGGTTTAGGATTAGGTGTGGGGGAGGGGTTCGGATTAGGGGTGGGCTTGGGATTGGTCAATCAGGTAGCGACTTCAACGAGGGGGGTGATAATTTGGCAGGGAGTCAAGATTTGGCACAACACCACTGCTCACCCGTACAGCGCGAGTCCGGAGTGTGTTCTGAAGCTGCGCTGTCTCCGTCAGGCTCGTCAGCCCCCTGCTGCTGGACGAGGTGTACGTCAGCCGCAAGAGTCATGTGATCAAAGCGGAGCGACGCGTCCTGAAGGAGCTCGGCTTCTGCGTCCACGTCAAACACCCACACAAGGTTAGACCGACGCTCATTGCTGCATTTTAGGCCAGGAACGCACTTTTCACGCAAGTATGCAAATTCTTAGCCAATGCGAGCTATAGTGTATCTTCTTCGCATGTTTCTGGCCTCACCCTTGTTGTTGGTGTGTACCTGTGCAGGTGATCGTGATGTATCTTCAGGTTCTGGAGTGTGAGAAGAACACCAGACTGCTTCAGATAGCCTGGTGAGATCCTGAACCAAACTTTGAGCTGAAAACCACTCAAGTGTGTTAACTGTAACGCTCCGTCTGTCTCTCTCTAGGAACTACATGAACGACAGCTTGAGGACTGATGTGTTTTTGAGATTTAGCGCTGAAACAGTCGCGTGTGCGTGTATATTTCTTTCTGCAAGAGTATTACAGGTGAATCACATGATCATTTTGTTTTAACTCCATTGACCTTCACACACATAGCAGAACATTGTTATGAAAATGTTTTTTCTGAATGTTTTTTAAACGTTCAAAATGTCAATTTTTTATGTATTAAGATCGTTATGTGAATGTTAGAGCAACGTGCCATTTTAGCAAGTTGAAACATTATGAGAATGTTACATTTGAACGTTCTCTCAATGTTTAAAACACCTATATTTCCGATTTTAACATTACAAGAATGTAAATGGGTCATTCTACAGACTTGGTTAAAAATGTGCCTTTTTCCACAAATTTTGTATGTATGCAAATTGTATAATATCCAAGGTACACATTTCTAGTAATTGTTCAGTTAATTTTCATATTGTATTTTCAGAAAGTTTTGGAATATTTTTCCTCTCCCCAAATTTGTCACTACCGAAACACAATAATAAATCATTTAATAAGAAGGGTCACATTGACCTATTAAGATTTTGTGTACATCTACCTTGTAAATACATTTTTTGCTATTTTTTAAAAAGTTTTCACCGGTAAATCATTAACAATTATAATTTTATCAATATTTCAAGTGTGATTTATGAGATTTGTTTTATTTTGAATCCAATCTTTCTTTGTAAAAGTCATAAAGTTTATCAAACTGATTTCAAAGTGAAGGATTCATTAGTTTGAATAAACATTGAACCAAACGCTATAATAACATCTTAGTTGATCGTTCAATATACTTTATTTCTGACAAAACATCCCATGTTTCGGTCTTGACTGCACAGTTTCGGTAGTGACAGTAATGTGTTGATAGTGACCACATCACATGACACAATTTAACTCACATACTAAAACACTAATGATTTGCATAACTGTATTAAAATTTTGTTTATTTCCCCCAAATATATGATTACGTGTTCCCTTTTGTCACTACCAAAACAATGATGAAACAACCAACATCACATGTTTCGGTAATGACAATTTTAGATACTTTTTGAGCCTAGCTCAAAGATGCTAATCAGTACATGAAAATGTGGGACACAACAAAAAACAATAATGTTTATGGAAGAACGTTCCATAAACATTATTTTAAGAATGTTTTGTCCTAACATCTACATAACCTTTAAAAAACGTTCCCTGTTAGCTGGCTGGTCTCTCTCTCTGTTGTCAGATCCCTCTGCCTGACCATCCGCCCTGGTTCTCGTTGTTTGGGGCATCAGAACAGGACCTGATTGAGATCAGCTGCTGTATTCTGCGGCTGTACACACTGCGGTGTGAGTCACTGACGGCACTGCAGCAGCAGGTGGAGGAATCGCGTTTAAAGTTGGACGCTCAGTACTACACAAGTAAATCAGGAGGACTGGCGTCCGCGACTGACACCCCGACCCGTGATCCGGCAGCCGGTTTCTCTCCTGCGTCTAAAGCTGGTGGGTTCATATATACTCTGATGTCACCAGAATGTGTTTCTGTGCATTCATTCTCTCGTCCTCTCTCAGCGTCTCCTGCAGAAAACCAGAAGAATCACGAATCTCCGCTGTCTCATCTCGCCCTCAAAAACGTCTGTCGAAAGATCACCAGCCGAGAAGGGTGAGCCAGACGTCTTTACAAGAGTTTCAGCACACTGCACCTGACTTGACCTTCAGTTTCCACATGAACTGGAAGTGATATTTTCTTTAAAAATATACCGCATGCATTTCTCTCTCAGTAGGAAGCGTCTGAGTCGCAGTGATGAAAGACGAAGCTTCCCGTCACCCCCCAGACGCAGGTAACACCTCACTTGTGTCATGCGCACCTGAATATCACCTGACAGAATAGCTTCACCTGTCTGTCTGTCTTCAGGCGCAGTCGGAGCGTGTCCTCTCCATCGCGGTCTGTTTCTCCTGGACGCTCGAAGTCCTACAGACACCGGCAGAGGGAACGCGAACGAGAGCAGAGAAAGGGACGTTCGTCTCACAGGAGATGATGTCATCAGGTGTGAGGGGGAGTGGCCCAAAACTGACCAACCAGATGAAACCTTGAAAAAAGTATTTTGTATTGTGTATTTTTTAATCTAGTTTTGAATAAAATGGGAGAATTTTAATAACTGTGTGACTCACTGGTTTTTAAAAGTTGTGCTTGAAAAATTGCTAAACAGTGAAGAGTTTGTTTGGACCCTTGATATTAAGCCCTGTGGGATCGCGGTGGGCTTACTAATGAATTAGGCTGCTAACTAGTGAGCGTTTAATTGGCCCGGTGGGAACGGTTAATCCCTCGTGTGTCCTAATACACCTGTATCTCTGGTGGAATCTCGCCGGCCCCTCATGGTATCTTCTCCTTCACCAGCAGGACCAAGATGAAGCGGATGTTGTGTTGGGTTGATATATATGTGGTAACTGTGGTGATGAGGGTATGAGGTCACTGAGACGTCACTGAGAGAAGCTTCATAAATGCTGGAAAAACCTCAAGCGCTTTGATCACTCGATTGTCCAGTGATCAGGTGAATCATGGCCGCTAAAGCCCCGAGCGCCTCTCAGCGCACGCCGTCGTCTGTGCTCTACATCGCCGTGTACCTCATTCTGGTGCTGCTGGGGAACGTGGGAAACACCACGGTCATCGGAGTGGTCGGCGAAAGCCTTCTGCGGGAGCCGGGAGTCGTCCGGAGCTCTGACATCATTCTGGTCAACATGGCTTTCTCCAACCTGATGGTGTCGTTGGCCAGAAACTCTCTTCTGGTGATCTCCGACATGGGAATGGAGGTACGGAAGATTGACTGTATGATGGACGAATGGACTGAGTGTGTTTGAAATAATGTTGAAAAAACGCTGAAACAACATTCAATGCTAAATGGTTGTAAAAGTGTTAACAAAACATGTATAAATCAACGTTGAGATGTAATTCATCTGCATTTATTCTATTTGCAAATTTGAAACAAAATTCAACCATGGTCCATGATGTTCATCCCTCGAATAAACGATGAGATGCTGGTTGGGATTGGAAGTATTGTCATGATAAAAGTTAATAAAACGTACTCAGAACTTTAGCTAATGTTCTGGCAAGGTTCTCTCAAAGTTATGAACAAACATTCTTCCGGTTAAGGTAATAAAGTGTTCATTCAGAGTTATCTGGTCTCAAAACATTAGCACAAAAATGTTATTTATACAGTGTTCATGGAACATTTTTTCTGAAAAAATTTAGTTGAGGTTCATCTAATGTTTTGTAAATGTTACTACTTGTTTCAGAACATTCAGAAGTAACGTTCACATAATGTTTGAAGAATTCCCATAAACAAGAAAAACATTTTTTAACACAATTTAAAAGCTTTTGAATGTTTGGAGAAGATTCAGAAATAACATTTTCATAACTTATTGGGAACATTACCAAAATGTTTTTAGAGTATATTTTTGTTTGCTGGGTACATGTGAAACATTCAATAAGACCCATCAAAACCATTGACATTGCCTCAAAAACCACCCAAAAATCCAGTCTTAACTGTAGGAGAAGATCTGATACAGGTATTAGAGGGAGATTATACCAGAGTTTGGGAGCTGAACCATGTAAAACCTCATACTGGAAACCAGTGGAGAGACGCCTAGGCTGGTGCAATAGTGCCAAGAAGGCACTCAGAAGGCTGGCAGAAGTTGCAGACAGAACCGATGGTTCTGGGAGACTCCTGTTGGTCCAGGTAAGAAGATATAAAAGTGTGTTTCCCAGTCTCCAGATGATGGCAAATCGTGTTGAAGGCAGAAGTGAGGTCGAGCAGGAATAAAACGGAATGTCTAGGATCAGTGGTCAACGATATATATCAAAGCAGACAGTAGGCTGGAAACACTGTGTGAACCTTCTCCACGATATCATGGAGAACGCTGAGACTGGCCAGAAATTTGAAGCTTATATTTTTTCCATTTCCACTGGCACCTTCCTAAGGACTTGTGTTTCATTATTCAGCCAGAAATGAGAGCTAGTTTTCAGTTGCATAAGTTTGGATGGAGCAACAGCATCTAAAATGTAGTAGTTTTAACTGTGTGAATGAAAATTCTGCTGTCTAGTTTGATATTGTGTTTTTTAATTGGCTTTATTCGAATGAGGGTGATTGTGATTCTCCCCCAGAAATCCTCAGCCTTCCTCTTTCCTCACAGGTTTTCCTCAATAAAAACTGGTGTCGTTTCATGATGGGCATCTGGGTTTGGCTCCGCTCTGCAAACGTTTGGTCGACGTTCTTTCTGAGCGCGTTCCACTTTCAAACGCTGCGGCGGGTCGCCCCGGCCGTCACAAATGTGCACGGCCACCCCGGACCTCCCAAATCCCTCATATTCGGGCTGTGCCTCATCTGGAGCCTCAATCTCATCTACTCCATCCCAGCGTTCATCTTCTCCAAGAACGGAGACGAGAACTCCACTGAGGTCAGTCTGTGTCTTTATTGGTCTGAATTTAACTTGTGTGTCTCCTTTCGTTTAACCCTCGACCTCTCGTCCAGTCGCTGATGTTGGTGAGCAGCACCACTCGGCCGCTGTTGGGCTGCATCTGGAGCTTTCCTTCAGTCTACAGCGGCCTGGCCTTCGCCACCTCCTCCATGGTGATCCATGAAACCATTCCCATCTTCCTGATGAGTGTCACTAACCTGGGCTCCCTGTTGACGCTGTACTCTCACGGACAAACAAGAAGAGCCGCCAACAAGAGTCAGGACGCACCGGTCATCACCCGGATCCCTGCGGAGCGTCGGGCGGCTAAGGTGAGATGATCTTAACCCAACTCTAACAAAATAAACCGTATGAAATCAACCCTGCTGTGGGTAAAAGTCGCACCTTTATTTTCAACAATCGTTGGGATCAGATCATATATACATATAGGACGTTCTTATTTTCAAATAAAGATTTATCGCTGTGCTTCTCATGCCAGAGTCCAATATCTCTTAAACATATTTTATTGAATTATTATGGTGTAAGTTCTCTCAGGAAATTATATCACTCGGCAAACTCTTTAAAACAAAATCAGTGAATCCAGTTTTTATCTAAAGCAAATTTTAAAAACATTATATAGTTTTTTTTTTAACTAGTTACTTGCTATAAAAATAGCAAAGGAAGCATTAAAACACCAACCAACCATCCTAGAGTAACATTTGCAGCCACGAAGACCTCACAAAATGGCTTGACAATTGCATTTTCTGTGTTGATGCACTTACCGGATAAAAAAATGGATACGCCCCCCAGTGCAAGATGATGTCATCAATAGTTTTTCGACAGAGACTTTAAATATCTAATAAAAATAAAGTTCATTTTTTATTGGGACACTAGCATGTAGATGACCTGAATGTTCCAATGTCAATTTGGATGTCATTGGTTCCCTCAAATCTACTGGTTGGTAGTAATGTTGTTTCAGGACCAACAAGACTTACTAAGCAAGACAGTCCCACGCCCAAACTTTAATTATACCATGATGATGTCATTTCCTGAACTAATGATCTTCATGGATGGCCATGATTCTGTGGGAAGCGTCCCATAGGAGCTCATGCTCTGGCTGAGAGCAAGTTGGTTCATGTTTTTGGTTCTCCAGTGAGTGTTTCTACAAGAAAGTGGGGTTAGGCAGGAATAGATCAGGCATTTTTTAAATCAATATCACAGAATGACACTTCTCTTTTGTTTGCTCAGGTGATTCTGGCGCTCAATATCCTCTTCATTTCGTCTTGGGGCACCAGCATCATCTCGGTCAACTACTTCAACTATAACCGCGGATCTTCCGCTGAGTTCCTGCTCATCGTCGCTCGCATCGCGAACATCACCTTCATCGCGCTGTCGCCCATCGTCCTGGCCGTGGGACACCGGAGACTCCGAGCGTTTATAAAGTCAATCCTGTCGCGTGTAGTCTGACAGACAGCTCTCTGTGGACAGATATCAAAGACAGATCACTTTATTTTCTGCATCATAAGAGTGTTTATGTGTGTCACATTATTTATTTTTAATAAAGTTGCATGTACTTACTCAAGAACAAAGCCTCAGCGTTGCTATTCAAAATCCAGTTGATAATCCAGATTCTTGAGTTTGAATTGACTGATCAAACAGGATGCATTGAATTCAAGGAAGTAGAATTATTTAATGCACTGCATTACATTTACATTTATTCATTCAGCTCACGCTTTTATCCAAATGCATATCAAATCATATAATGCAACTGCTGTAAGAGGAGTAAGTATTAAATAAAATATTAAACATGACTAAATAAAAATTTGTCCTGAGAGGAATCTTCCTGAATTATTTTAAGGTTTGTATTGTCTTTCTCTAGTCTATTGTTGTATAGTATGACACATTATACCTTTCTTATTTCATATGTCTGCTGTAGGGCCGCTGTCATTGGACGAATACACTAGATCGCTTCTGTTATAATCAACGAAGGGTTTGCACTGTGGGCAGCTTCATTGATTATAATGGGAGTGATTTAACTGTGTCACGTCATGTCGCACCACTCGCTTCACAGGAGAGCGCCAATGTCTGACAGAGAATATGAACCAGGTAAACCTGCATTTCTTTATTCTTGGACTAAATCATGTTTTCTTGCCATAAAATGGTTATCTTGCAACAGATTCCAGCGCTCTGAGCTGTTGCTTCTTTCCTCCTAGAGCAGTTTTAAGTTGTTTGTTTTTCCTTTGGGTTTCTTTGGGTTTTTCATTTGGGTTAAATGTGTAACCCAGACTGCTGGGTTAACTCTGCAACCCAGTCATTACGATAGATTGTTCTCTGTCCTATATTTACCCACCAGATTGGGTTGGTTTTTAACCCAGCATTTTTTAGATGTCAGAGTCTTCAAAATGGAGCCAAACAACATGAAGCAGCACACAAGATGGATGCCGTAAACAGGAACATGTAAGAAGTTCTCTTCTTGTACATTGTGTTATGAAATTTTTCTGTCCCTGCGTCAGATCTGTGTTGTGAGTCATATTAGCAGCAGTCTTGACTTGTGTTGATGTCTCTGCTCACACATGTGAGGGTCTGATATGTGTTTCTTCTGCCACCTAGCGATCGTGAAAGAGCTAATCACACTGAACGTTACCACAAGATTGATTTAACTGATAATCCTTAACCAGATTACTGAGATGTTGAAGAATGAACTTTGAAATTATATAAGAATGCCTGAGTGTTGAGTATTTAAACTCAAATGTCATTTTACACGTCTGAATGAAATGCATTTGCTTCTATTTTTACATGAGGGGAAGAAGATAGTAGCCTATGTATTAAACCTTGCCGTGATTAACTGTAGTTTCAGTCGAAACACCATACATCAGTGTTTACCTCATCTCTCTGAATCTGATGTCCATCGGCGGGAGATTCTCCAGCGCTCTCTGAGGTAAATATTGACTAATTTAACAGTCGCGACGCGTTAAAACGACTGATACGACGTACGGTCTGTTACAAATCAATATTTTTTTATTATTTTATTACTTTGAAAACTTTTGTAACATTTTAATATCATACGTCGTCCTATTGTGTTTGCGTTTCATAGCAGTTTAAAGGGCGCGCGCCGTTTCACGAGCCACCTTCGCGCGCTTTCTGTGGAGTGTGCTTCACTGATTAAATTAGGAGCGCGCATCAAAATATTCCCTATTTACACAACTTTACATCGCAATGCATCCCTGTATGTTTGTATATAAAATATGTATTATCCATCATCCATTCACCAAACCACTTACCTTCTGTAGGGTCGCGTATGGAAGCCCATTTATGCTATAAGAAAAAAAAACATGCTTTTGTAAATCATAATTATGAGATAAAGTGCCTTTATTATTACAGTTATTAGATGAAAAAATCGAAATGATGACATTTAATGAATTTTGACCTTTTATCTCTAGGCCTAATTAAGACGTAGCTTATGCCATATTTATGATTTATGAAAGCATGTTTTTTCCCCCTTATGTGCTGAAATTGGGCTTCCATAGTTGTGGCATATATATATAAGTATATATTTAAGGTAATACTAATTGGCATACTTAAAACTCTATTTAATAATAATCTATTTAATGATAACTGATTTTTGTGATGTTTAGTATGAAAATAAATGTGTTTGAAACATCTTTTTTTTTTTTTCTCTCAGATTCAGATCTCTCTGTATGTCTTTAAGGGTCAGAGGTCATGGTGTGTCCTCTCCTGGATGCACAAACACTAACAGTGCGGAAAAATAATGTAAAATGGAAGCGGCATAATAATTGCCATGATTGTGTGATAGATAGATGAAAATGTGTAAAAGTATAGGCTACATTATGAATAAGACACACAATTTAAGTACATGACACTACACATGATCAATAGTTTATATGTCGAGAAAATCGATCATTCTTACTAGGCAGTACAAAGACCAAAAACTAAAGTTGTTAAATCACACTCTGTGGAATTGTGGTGGGCTTACTAATGAATTAGGCTGCTAACTAGTGAGAGTTTAATTAACCTGGTGGGGATAGTTAATCCCTCGTGAGTGAAGATGCAAGTTCAGCTCATGTATCCCAAAACATCCATATCTCTGGTGGAATCTCACCTGCCATTCACGGCATCTTCACCTATGACAGCAGGACAGGGATGGAGCGGATGTTGTTTTGGGTTGATATTTGTTTGGCAACCATGATCCATAAAAGGGGCTTGCGTCGGTGGGTGGAGAGGGAGGCATTGGGATGGAGATATTACAACATCACTGAGACGTTCTGAGAGAAGCTCCATTTATGATTGAAGTCTGAAGAAGTTTGGCGATCAGAAGAAACATGGCCCCTCAAAGAAAACCCTCAAGCATCAGTCAGCGTATCGCTTCATCTCCTTTCTACTTCGCCCTCTACGTCATTCTGGTGCTGCAGGGGAACGTAGGCAACACCACGGTCATCGGAGTGGTTGGCGAAAGCCTTCTGCGAGAGACGGGAGTCGTCCGAAGCTCTGACGTGATCCTGGTCAACATGGCTTTCTCCAACCTGATGGTGTCGTTGGTGAGAAACACAGTCGTGATGGTGTCCGACCTGGGAGTGGAGGTACGGCAGAATTACCACATGGAAGGACGTTTGGTTGGATGGATAACTGTTAATGAATGGATAGATGTTGAGGTATGGAGATGGGATTGCAGTCGGGGTTTAATCTCTACAACCAAACCACTGAAATGAGTGTGAACCCAACACGGTGTCTTTTTGGTCCAGCTTTGTGGAGGCTTTGAGCTGTAGATTGTAGATTGTTTCAGATTCCTCATTCAACATGAAGAGTTTCAGAGGCTCACAGACCTGCTGATTCGTTCTCCAGAGTTTAATTTCGGTCATTGTTAGAGTTTGATTCATTGTTATCTTTAGAACAATCAACACTATCAAAAACACCAGTTGGACTCTAAACCAAGTGTCATTTATTTGAAAAGAAACATGCTTTACAATGAAAACATTTGAGAGCCAGGAATTTGTTGGGTTTGAAATGCTTACACTAGGATTCTCTGCACCTTTGATAGGACAACTGCGTGAACTGTGTTCACTCTCAAAACTGCTAATGACCACCGTTTTATGCTCCGTACCAACTTTCAAACATCAATGTGTCTGTTTCCCCACAGATTTTCCTCTCTAGAGACATGTGTCACCTTATGATGGGCATCTGGGTTTGGATCCGCTCCGCAAACGTTTGGTCGACGTTCTTTCTGAGCGCGTTCCACTTTCAAACGCTGCGTCGGGTCGCCCCGCCCGTCATCAGCCTGCACGGCCCCCGCGGGCCCCCCAGATCCCTCATCCTCGGCTTCGGCCTCATCTGGAGCCTCAATCTGATCTACGCCATCCCAGCGTTCATCTTCTCCAAGAACGGAGACGAGAACTCCACCGAGGTCAGTCTGTCCCTTTATGATCAGCATTTAGCTTGTGTACGACCGCGTTTAACCTTTGACCCTTCCTGCAGACACTGATGTTGGTGAGCAGCACCACTCGGCCGCTGATGGGCTGCATCTGGGACTTTCCGTCAGCCTACAGCGGCCTGGCCTTCGCCACCTCCTCCATGGTGATCCATGAAACCATTCCCATCTTCCTGATGAACATCACCAACCTGGGCTCCCTGTTGACGCTGTACGCTCACGGACACACGCGGAACGCCGCCAACAAGAGTCAGGACACACCGGTCGTCACCCGGATCCCTGCGGAGCGACGGGCGGCTAAAGTGAGTGTTAACTGTCAGCCGCACAGGACTTGAATGGTTGTACTTCATGAATGCTTTGGAATACAGATCTAAAGTTGGTTCTTTTTAAAGACACACTCAGCAGATTACTGCAGAAGTGAACAAGTGATGAATTCGGATGGTCCCTTATTTATGATGATTACTTGGGGGAAATGGCAGTAGCAGGACACTGACCGTTAACAGATGAAACACTACTAACAGACCTTCTCTCTGTGTTTGCTCAGGTGATTCTGGCACTCAATATCCTCTTCATTTCTTCTTGGGGAACTAACGTCATCTCGGTCAACTACTTCAACTATAACCGCGGATCTTCCACAGAGTTCCTGCTCATCATCGCTCGCTTCGCCAACATGAGCTTCATCGCGCTGTCGCCCATCGTCCTCGCCGTGGGACACCGGAAGCTCCGAGCGTTTATAAAGTCAGTCCTGTCGCATCTCTATCCATCTGGATAGACTTCAGACATCCAAGACATGTCGCACTGTTTTCTGCGTCATGAAACTGTCGCATTTGAATTCACACCTTTTTATTTGTCAGTAAACCTGAAGACATTTTGTTTGGAATCCAGGACTTCATCATGTTTGTCTTTGAGTGGTTTTGTTTGTCTTGTGTCTGTTGTTTGCGGCAGTTTGACTGATTAAACTTGTGAATGAACTAATGTTTTTCTCTAAGTCTATGTGTGTGTGTGTATGCAGTATTTAAATGAAGTCATGGTCATTATGCTACAGAAAGTAGGCAGAAAATGAATGTTTATTTAAAGGGAAGCGTGTAAATTCTGAACAGTCACAGTTGTGTTTGAAAGCGTCACAGAGACACATATTACATTTTCCAGCCTACAAATCCTGCTTTACTTACACAGATTAACAACAAACCACTGACACTGTGGATCATATAAAACCATCATTTATTTGAATTTGACAGATATTCAGATGACTAAGCGATAATGAAAAACGCACACATGAACAGAAGAAATCAGAACGTTCATAAGTAGGTTTTTTTGGTACAAACCTTAAAACCAGATTTGTGTTTGAAACAAAATTTATTGAAATAAAACACTGTAGATCATCACTGGAACTGAACAACATTATTAAGCTCAGATTTATTCATTATTAACTGAAATAATGAATAACATGAATACGTGAATTATCTTATCTATGGAAGCCCATTTCTGCCACGTAAGAAAAGAATCATGTTTTGGTAAATTATACCAAAAGTCAAAATTATAACATACTAATTCATAATTATGAGGTGAAAAGTTGAAATTATGGCAATATAAGTGATAATTAGGACATACATAGTGATAATTTTGATATTATAACTAGGACATAAATCAAAATTATGAAATTATGGCATAAAAGGTTGAAATTATGACAAGATGTCAAAATTGTGACATTAAGTCATAAATATGAGATTAAAAAGTCAAAATTATGGCATCATAGGAATATAAGTGATAATTAGGATGTACAAAGTCATGATTTTGATATTATAGCTAGGACAAAAAGTCAAAATTAAAAGATAAAAGTTGAAATTATGGCATAAAAAGCAAAATTGGCAAAATGTCAAAATTATGAATTATAACATACTAAGTGATAATTATGACAAAAAGTCAAAATTAAGTCAATTTTGAGAAAAAAGTCAAAATTGTGACAAAAAAATTATGAGATTATAAAGTCAAAATTATGACATTGATAATTAGGAGATACAAAGTAACATGTTTAACACTATCATAACTAGGACACAAAAAGTCAAAATTATGGCATAAAAAATTAAAATTATGACAAAATGTCAAAATTATGACATTTAAGTTATAATTATGAGATTAAAATTATGGCATTATAGCAATATAAGTGATAATTAGGACATACAAAGTCATAATTTTGATATTATAACTAGGACATAAAATATCAAAATTATTAGATAAAAGTCGAAATTATGGAATAGAAAGCGAAATTTACAAAATGACAAAACTATGAAATATAACATAGAAAGTCAAAATTAGGACATACTAAGTTATGAGATAAAAGTCAAAATTATGAGGATAAATCGAAATTAGGACATACTAAGTTTAAATTATTGTGACAAAAAAATCAAAATTATGAGATTAAAAATTATTGCATAATGGCAATGTAAGTGACAATTAGGACATAGAAAGTCATAATTTTGATATTATAACTAGGACATAAAAAGTCAAAATTATGCCATAAAAAGCGAAAAATTGTGAGATTAAAAAGTTATGGCATAAGTAATAATTAGTAGACATACAAAGTAACAATTTTGACATTTTATATCACAACTAGGACCTAAAAAGTTAAAATTATGAGATAAAAAGTCATTATGACTTTTAATTATGAGATAAAAAGTCATTATGACTTTTAATTATGATTTACCGAAGCATGATTTTTTTTCTAATGTGGGCTTCCATACTCATCACCTCATATTTGCTCCCATATATAAGCACATCTATGAATCTGTGTCCATACATCACGAGCAGCCCTGGATCGTTTGAAGCGTTCGGCGCGTGCTCGATTCGCTCTTACCGGTTCCCGTGGGTCACTTTTTTGTGCTCTGTGTTGTTTTCACGACCGTCTCCGCCGTCTGTCTGCTGTTGTCCGAGCGTTTCTCCTCGGGCCGTCTGATACAGCGCGCCCACCGCTGCAGAATCCCGCTGATCCTCCGCCGCAGTTTCCCGTGTCCGAGCGCCACCACCAGCGGACTGAAGCCCACGAAGAGCGAGGCCGAGAAGTGCGCCACGGTCAGCAGTCCCTCCGCGTGCTTCCCGCCGTTGTGGTTGTAGTAGGTGACGGCAGCGACCTGCAGCACCCAGCAGCCCACGAACAGCGCCACCAGAGCCATGATCACATGACCCGCCTTTCTCTCGCTGGACACGTGCAGCTCGGCCGAGCCGCCGGCGGCCACCGCCCGGATGTGCTTGGCCAGCGCGTGCAGCGTCGCCAGGTTGGTGCCCACCATCAGGATCAGCGGCATGACCTCGTTGAGCGCCAGCGACGTGGAGGCGAAGGCGTAGCCCTGCTGGTCGGTGGGAAACTCCCACACACAGCCCAGCAGGGGGCGCGTCGTGCAGCTGATCACCATCAGCTCCACCGTGGTGTTTCCGCGCACGTGGGTGGTGTAGACTAGCGCCGGGAGGGAGAAGAGCAGGTTGACGGTCCACACGGCGGCCAGGAGCGCCCAGACGCGCAGACGCTCGCGCCGCTGGCCCAGCGGACCCATGGAGACGTGCTGCCGCCGCAGGGTGGCGCAGTGGAAGCCGCTGAGGGCCAGTGTGACCCAGCAGCCCACCGCCCTCCACCACACCCACAGCAGCATGAAGACGCGACACCAGCCGGACGACAGCCACACCTCCAGACCCAGATCCGACACGAAGATCGGCACCGTCCGGAAGACCGACGTCAGCAGGTTCGCCATGCACAGGTTGACCAGGATGGTGTCGGACGGCGGCAAGTGACGAGAGGAGCTTTCCTTAGAGCACTGAAACACCTGAACACACACAAACACAGAGAAAAGAGCGGGGAAAAACTCTAAGAATCTCACGTCAACACGTCCAGGGCTGCGTTTCCCAGAAGCATCATAAGCCTAAGTTGATCGTAGAAGCGTTGCCACCAATGGTCTTTACGATCAGTTTAGACTTACCATGTTTTTGGGAAACGCAGCCCAGGTCATGTGTTTCTTATTCATATGCGTTTCATACTAAGTCATAATTTCAAAAATCGGACACACGGTCTAGGAGGAGTTAGAAAAAATAGGTTTTGAAAGAAAATCAAAATGGCGGACAGGAAGTTTGGCAAAACTGGTATCTATGTTCTCGGCATGACCCAAAGGAATCTCCTAAGGCCAGTTAACATAGGCTAATTTACTCAAAAGTTATTAGCATTTTTGTAAATTTCATTATAACTTTTGACCAAAAGGTGGCGCTGCACCGAAACTTTTTGAGTACTGTCAGGACATAGTGCCGAAGACACATACTGAGTTTCGTAACGATTACGCTAATGTGTTCATAAAATACAGCATTTTATGACAAAATTCAAAATGGCCGACGCCTAAAATGGCCAATATGGGAAAGTTGGATATCATTCGACTCAGCAGGATGCCCCGATTCTTTAATCTCATAAATATGACTTAGTATGTATAATTTTGACTTTTCATCTCCTCATTTTTTTCTTAGTGATTCTTATTAGATTCTCTATACTTTAACACACTATTACTAACTCAGTAATTTAATATTTAATGTTTTTATTTAATTTAAAACTTATTAAATTTAAAATAAAATTGTTATATTATTAAATTAATATTGATTTAATATTATTTATTTTAAATGTTAATATGAATTTAATTTAAATCTGCATAATTACTTCCATGAAATTTAAATACTTTACCATTTTTTTTCACATCACATTAATTAGAATTTAACTGTTTAATTGTCATGAAAATTATGAAATCATGTAGAAAAAAACCTAATTGTCCTAAAATGAGCCTCATGTTCTTTATGCGAGATATAAAAATTAATATCCTACATATTTTTTTTCCTTCTGATTCTTAAATTGAAGACAGGCAAACGCTCGTATGATTCACACTAATCATTAGTGTTCTTGGAATAAACAAGTTTATCTTGAGTTTCTGATTGATCAGTTTTATTCCTCTCTCTCTCTCACCACATAGATGACCAGAATGTTCCCTATGATGCCAGAGAAGACCAGCAGGCCGAAGAGGATGGCGTCCACCGTCAGCACCTCAGACATGTCTGTCTCTCTCACGTCTGTCTGTCCGTCTCCACGTCCGTTCTGTCCATCATGCGCGAGGCCGCGGGTCGTTGTGTCGCGCGCGTTCACATCAGCTCTGTATATAAACGCGAACGCACGCTCAGATGCGCAACATCGTGTTTTCAGGCTCCATTAAACTTTGCAGTTATTCAGGCTTCTGAGGCCTTTGGGATTTTAATCTTTAATCAATTATTAAATGCCTGAGTGACGATAAACTCAGTTTAATGATAATGTGATTGTTGAACATCCAGTGAAAACTGGAGGAGACTATAGAATAAACATTATTTTTTATTGACTTAAATAATGATTTGATATATTAATTTGTTGTCTTTTTATGTTTTCGTTGTTTTATGAATTGATTTCTGTTTCATAGCTGTTTTTAGCATTTAAAATGGTGTTTTACCGCTAACAGGGAACGTTCTGGCAATGTTCTTTCAAGGTTGAACAAACGTTCTTCAAGTAACGGTAAGAGAACGTTCGTCCAGATTAGGCTATCTGGTCTAATCCGGAAATTTACTTCCAGAAATAAACCCATCCTAATTTACTGGAGTAAAAGTCTTGAGTGTAAAGTGCTGATGAAGATTGGGCTCTTATACTCAGGGGTCTGATTAAACTCTGTCTGATTCTGCATGTTCCCATCATTAGACGAAGCGCTGACTCAATCCTCCAGATGAACACTGTGTTTGTGTGTTTGACCAGCTTCACAATCACTGACTCAAATCATCTCATTCTATCATGATGACGCGCTCATTGGCCGCGCACACGTCATTCTTACGCAGGTTTGTTCCCGCCTTTTTATTTACCTTATTTTACAGTGCTGATAAATTATTATAGTCTACTCTTAATATTTATCTCTGTCTCTGAGAAGTGATTCAACATTGTGAATCACTGCTGATGAACACTAGATGGCGTCATATTCAAACAGGCGAACAACTGAAAACACCGTGAAGAAGGAAAGAATAAACACTATAACTAATGCTAAATTAAATACAATAATCTGAGTGTTCGTGAAGCTTTCCTCACACAGAAGAACAGAATCTGTCTGGTATTTATCTGCCACGTGGACGACAGGTCAGCTACTCATGTTTTTCAGGGTAGGTTTATTTTTTATTTTTAAGTTAAGAATTTGATGGCCCGCATGTTGAAGCCGCCTATCATATGTTTTTAGGTATTTTCAGTAAAACAACGTGAAAAACACACAAAATCAAACCAACGGTTGTGTAACCTATGTGTTTCCTCTATAATATCACAGAATGACATTGTAAGTGTCCAAAAACGTGAAATAAGCCTAAGCCTACATGTAAAACAACATCATTTTTCGCAAATACTCAAATTTGTTACCAATATATCTTCCCCAACTCGACCGTTGGTTGATTTAATTAATTAGAATGATTACAGGGCATATTTGTAAAATTATAAGTCTTTTGTTGAATTGTTGAACAAATTGTCTGGTGCGTGACAGAGATAAAGTGAGAATGAATGAAAAACGAGATAAAGTATGATAATTAGTGATTAAACGCGCGCGCACGCGCGCACAGACACATGCGCGCTCTCGTCCGGCGGCTGCTGCGGAAGGTTTTCTCTGAGGTAATCTTTATATTTCCATCTTTATTTACATCAAATCCGCATCAGTCTGCTTAATAATGATATTCGAGGTTGTTAAGTTCGTCTTGTATTCAGAGATTCAGC
This sequence comes from Hypophthalmichthys molitrix, assembly GCA_037950675.1. Lineage (NCBI taxonomy): Eukaryota > Metazoa > Chordata > Actinopteri > Cypriniformes > Xenocyprididae > Hypophthalmichthys > Hypophthalmichthys molitrix. The sequence goes on along the minus strand of CM075501.1, from coordinate 331,209 downwards.
CGTTATTGTTTATTCGAGGTCGGTGTGTGCAGCATGAGTCGGTGTTTTGAGTTCGGTTCATTCTGGTTTTTTTTTTTTTTTTTTTTTTTTTGCAGGTCGTCGCGCGCATCGGTGTGATGGCGACCGCACGCGCTCCGGTATTCTCCGCATCTGTCCGCCGTTTGTGAACATATAAGCGATAAATCAGACATGGCAGGCCATCAGGGATCGGTTGTCCTCCGCTGCTGCTTCGCTGTTCTGCTGCTTCTCAGCAGTGCTTTACCGAACCGGACCAGCAGCGCCCGTGATGCACAATACAGTAATAATACCAATAAATTCGACTCTGAGCGGATACCAAAGCTACAGGACAACAGCACTACTGTGAGACGGTGGCATGTTCTGGGTGAAGACGGACCGCTGTGCGCCTACCGCACCCTTGACACAGGTGACCCCGGGCGTCTGTGCTTCCGGTACACCCTACCGGACTTCAGGTGCGCCGGTGCGTCCTGTCGACAGGTGAGCTCACCTGACGGACAACTCACTGCAAACATCCTGTCCAACGGAAGTGTGTTTATTCAGTGGACGGCTCACGCCCCACCAAAGAGCCCCGCACCGGGGCAGGCGGGCGGCTTCAGGCTCAGCTGCTGGTGGAACGGCAGCTACACACAGTTCGAATGCGCCGTCGTGCATTTAGGCAGCAGCTGCAGGGATTATTTACTCAACGAGCTGCACGCCAACGTGCCGTACCGCCTCTGCGTGCGGCCCTACGCCCTCGACCAGGCCGAAGCCTGTGTGGAGTTCAGCCTCCAGCCCAGCGGGATGCAGGACATCGTTATCGCCATGACAACAGTGGGCGGAGCCATCTGCGTGATGCTGGTCATCATTTGTCTGCTGGTGGCGTACATCACCGAAAACATCATGAACCCGACGCTGACGGCGCAGCACTCGCACAGATCGCACCTACACACACACCTGTGAAAAGAAACATCGCTATCTTCATGCAAACACACACCTTACAGCTCAGGATCAGAAACAAAGTGCAGAATTTGTATAGAAATTCTGCGCTGCTCCTGAGAGTAACACTACAACACAGGCTGTGTTCGGAATGGGATACTTTACTGAATATTGTGTACGATAATTCTTCAGTAGTACACAATATTATCATGTTGCATGTGAGTGGCGTCCACTATGTTCTAAAAACGTTGTGGGAACACTGATTTGCAACGTTTCTAATGTGGCGTAATTTGAATGTTATTTAAAAGGTTACGTAAGTATAATAACCTTATTTTTACTCGCAATGTACCATTGTTTGAACGTTTGTTTATTTGCAAAATTCCACGAACTTTAACGTCAACATTCAGCAAATATCAATGACATCATAAGGAATGTTGTTCTACGGACATTTTCTGTCAACATTAGGAGAACATTCATCACGTACAAATACGATGTTCCAAGAGCATTGTTCTGAGGACGTTTTCTCTCAGCATCATGAGAACGCATATCAAATATTTTGATATTATAACTAGGACATAAAAAGTCAAAATGAGATAAAAGTTAAAATTATGGCATAAAAAGTTAAATTGACTAAGTGTCAAAATTATGAATTATAACATACTAAGTGATAATTATGACAAAAAGTCAAAATTAGGACATACTAATTCAATTATGAGATAAAAGTCAAAATTGAGACCAAAAAAAAATCTAAATTATGAGATTAAAAAAATCGAAATTATGGCAATGTAAGTGATAATTAGGACATACAATGTAACATTTTTAACACTTTATATCGTAACTAGGACACAAAAAGTCAAAATTATGGCATAAAAAGTTGAAATTATGACAAAATGTAAAAATTATGAAAGTCATAATTATGAGATTAAAAAGTCGAAGTTATGGCATTATAGTGATATAAGTGATAATTAAGACATGCAAAGTCATAATTTTGATATAACTAGGACATAAAATATCAAAATTATGAGATAAAAGTCAAAAGTATTTTGACAGAGATAGACAAAATGTAAAAATTATGAATTATAACACATAAAGTCAAAATTAGGACATACTAAGTCATAATTATGAGATAAAAGTCAAAATTATGAGCATAAATTGAAATCAACACATACTAAATCTAAATTATGAGATGAAAAGTTGATATTGTGACAAAAAAAATCAAAATTATGAAATTAAAAAGTCAAATTCGCATAAAAAGCGAAACTGACAAAATGTCAAAATTATGAGATTTAAAAGTTAAGGCATTGTAACAAACAAAGTAACAATTTTGACATAAGATGTTCCAAGAACATTGTTTTCTCTCAGTATTCTCATGATGTTGAAAGAAAACTAAGAACATGTACATAACCTTCAGAAAACGTTGTGGGAACGTTGCCTGTTAGCTGAGCGGTTCTTAGAAAATACTTTTTTTGGTGGAGTTCAAAGTGTTACCAGTTCAAATAATGAGTTGAGAAAGAAATTAGATTACTTTCATTACTCTCAAAATGGGAGGTCAAGTCAAACGCAGTGCATTGTGGGACACAGTATACTGCAGCAATAGTAGAAATAATACTGCAGTATGCTATTCCGAACATAGCCATACACTATATCCCGACCAGCTTTTTTCCTGTTTATGTGCATTTTCATCTATAGTCTCGTTTAATAATCCCATTTACCAAATACTGTGCTCTCACTGATATTTAGACTGATAGCTATAAATATTTGTTTTAGAAATGCAAGTCATTGAATCTGTAACTGCATATGATGACTTCCTGTAAGGTAATAATGAAGATTTTTAAGTGATCTGACTAGTATTAAGGAAGAAAAGCTGCTTTCCTTTTATTAGAAGGATGCTGTAGTTTTGTACTCTAATGTTCTGTGTCAAACCCAATAATTTACAGTATGCCTTATCTTTACACAAAGTTATTAATAGGAGTTCGTAATATTCACCAAAATAAGGACCCACTGACTGACTGAACAGTCGTTTGAATACTGTGCTTTTTCTCTGTAATACAAACCTTTTGTGTCAATAAACGACGGGTGAATTTAATAAAGTTTTATTGCTTTTTATATACACAAATTACACTGCTATCCAATAGCAAAATGAAGTATGATAAAAAACATCACAGGAACCTTTTCGTACCATATAATGCGTCATTTTGATTCGCTTTTGTGAGGCTCCGCCCACCCCTCCTCCCCCTATTGTGACGCCTCACTGACAGCTGCGCAGCTCATCCGCCATTTTCTTCCCCTCAGCGGATCCGTGAGGAGCTGTCGAACCGAGCTCTCGTGCCGAATCGTTCCCCTCAAACTCGCTCCACTCTCACCGGGCTTTAGCTAGCGATGCCGGCCCATCCGCTGCGTGTCGCGGTCGTGTGCTCCAGCAACCAGAACCGCAGCATGGAAGCGCACAACATCCTGAGGTAACGACGAGAAAAAGACGAGCCGAACCCTGCCGAACTTGAGCCCAACGTTCCGCCGGTTTCTTTATCATTTCGTCGTTCTGTATTTTCGGATGATCCAAAAGCGGATCGCAGTCGTCATATCGCGAGAAACGAACCGAGGGGGATCACGAGAATCATTACATAAACATATTTTATATTTACGCTAGTTTACAGAAAAAAGACGCGTCGAGAAACACGGAAGCAGATGAAGATCTTCTAAAACCGTGAAATCGAAAAAAGACAAAACGAGAGAAAGTTCTGGAACAAACTAGTCGGACCAACGAAAATATAAAAGACTTTTATTTATTAATACAGGGGTAATGATGGTTCCCTTACAAAAACGCAGTACTATGGTACAGTGATGCCATCAGATGGTAATACCATGGTACTGATCCATTACATATTCATGTACCATGGTTATTCGTGGTACTTCAGAGAATACCAGTAGGCCTACATGGTACCATTTTGTTAGCCATAGATAAAATTAGTATGGAAAATCTCAGGTGAGTCTAGTGTTTATATTCAGTGGCCGGTTGCATAAACTGCTTAGGCTAGTTTTAAAAAGCTAGTCATATTATAACTTTTCATAACTCGTCATAATGTTTTAAAGTTATTTATAATAAGATAGATTGGTCTAATTTTTAATTAGAAAAGATTAGTCTTTTGTCTAACTATTAGTTCTTAAAGAATTAGTTCACTTCAGAATTCAAATTTCCTGATAATTTACTCTCCTCCATGTCATCCAAGATGTTCATGTCTTTCTCTCTTCAGTGGAAAAGAAATGAAGGTTTTTGAGGAAAACATTCCAGGATTTTTCTCCATATAGTGGACTTCACTGGGGTTCAACGGGTTGAAGGTCCAAATGTCAGTTTCAGTGCAGCTTCAAAGAGCTCTACATGATCCCAGACGAGGAATAAGAGTCTTATCTAGAGAAACCATCGGACATTTTCTAAAAAAAAATTAAACATATACTTTTTAAACCACAAATGCTCGTCTTGCACTGCTCTGTGATGCTCCACGCATTACGTGATCATGTTGGAAAGGTCACACGTGACGTAGGTGGAAGTACCGTGGTAGAGCGAAAAACTCCATCTCATTTTCTCCTCCAACTTAATTGTAAAATTGTTTTACCCTTTTTTTTTTTTGTAAAGGGTGTTTGACTTAGTCTTTGACGTTCACTTTGTAAACACTGGATCGGTACTTCCGCCTACGTCACGTGACCTTTCCAACGTGATTACGTAATGTGTGGAGCATCACAGAGCAGTGCAACACGAGCATTTGTGGTTAAAAAGTATATTTTTTTTAGAAAATGGCCGATGGTTTCTCTAGATAAGACTCTTATTCCTCGTCTGGGATCATGTAGAGCTCTTTGAAGCTGCACTGAAACTGACATTTGGACCTTCAACCCGTTGAACCCCAGTGAAGTCCACTATATGGAGAAAAATCCTGGAATGTTTTCCTCAAAAACCTTCATTTCTTTTCCACTGAAGAAAGAAAGACATGAACATCTTGGATGACATGGAGGTGAGTAAATTATCAGGAAAGTTTCATTCAGAAGTGAACTAATCCTTTAAGACACAATCTAGGCTAGTTTACGCAACTGTCCCCAGGTTGATCTGGGTGAGGTAATTGATCTCAGGTAAGTCAACACAGGTTGAACAGGATTGTTTTTCACGTCTGTTCTGTCCACATGTGTTTGCTGTTCTGATCTGTTGTGATTTCTCACTGTCTCTTGTTATTTCTCCAGCAAGCGAGGGTTTGATGTGCGTTCCTTCGGCACGGGAACCCATGTGAAACTCCCGGGACCCGCTCCGGACAAACCCAACATTTATGACTTCAAAACCACTTATGAGCAGATGTACAACGACTTGGTCCGTAAAGACAAGGAACTGTATCCCTAGCGCATACACAGAAATACACCTGACAGATCTGCACAGCAGGACCCCCCAAAAAAAAGAGACGAAACCCCCGATTGATTAATACATTGATTATTTGACAGGAAACATGAACACTGACGAAGCTTAAAGGGTTAGTTCAGCCAAAATGACATTTCTCTCATTAATTACTCTCCCTCATGTCGTTCCACACCTGTAAGACCTTCATTCATCTTCAGAACACAAATGAAGATATTTTTGATGAAATCTGAGAGGTTTATGACTCGTCCATAGACAGCAATATAATCAACACTTTCAAGGTCCAGAAAGGTACTAAAGACATCGTTAAAACAGTCATGTGACTGCAGTGGTTCAACCTTAATGTTATGAAGAGACGAGAATACTTTTTGTGCTCAAAAACAAAACAAAAATAACCACTTTATTCAACAATCTCTTCTGTGTCATTCTCATACGTTGTTTACATCCAGCGCTTCCAGGTTCATCGTTAGAACGGCGACTCATTATTGGCCGGCTCCTGCGTCAGCATCACACACGTGCGTCGTGCTGATCATGTGATCAGCTTTGGCCAATACTGAGCCGCCGTTCGGACAGAAGGTTCACTGTGTTACTGCGTCACCTGCGTAAGGATAATGACGGAAGAGAAGATATTGTTGAATAAAGTGGTTATTTTTGTTTTGTTTTTGCGCACAAAAAGTATTCTCGTCTCTTCATAACATTAAGGTTGAACCACTGCAGTCACATGACTGTTTTAACGATGTCTTTAGTACCTTTCTGGACCTTGAAAGCGTTGATTATATTATATGAGTCATATACCTCTTGGATTTCATCAAAAATATCTTAATTTGTGTTCTGAAGATGAACGAAGGTCTTACAGGTGTGGAACGACATGAGGGAGAGGAATTAATGACAGAAATTTAATTTTTGCTGTGAACTAACCCTTTAAAGTGACTAATGGCCTGTTCACACCAAGGACGATATGGATATAGGTTTAAAATTCGTTGTAAATGTAAAAGATTAGAGTGGACTTCACAACTACAACATTTAAAATGATATCGTCCGCTGGTGTGGACGCTAATGTAGCTATAATTATTGTTCTTGTTGTGAAGAGCCCTTTATCTGCAACATAATGCATGGATTTTGTCTTTTAATGAGCTCCTTTTCCACGTGGAATAATCCTTACATTACATTTACACATTCGGCAGACGCAAAGCAACATTCTTTGCGTTTGATCAGTTCTTGCTTTCCCTGGGAATCGAACTCATGACCTTTGTGCTGCTAGTGCCATCTACCGTTTAAAGGGACATTAAAGGTACAGTTCATCCAAAAATTATCATTCATTTGCCCTGTCGTTCCAAAGCCATGTCTTCCTTCTGTGGAACATTAATAAAGAAAGTGTTTTGAAGAACATCAATGGGGTCCAATATTTGATTCCCAACATTCTACAGAATATCTCCTTTTGTGTTCCACAGAAGAAGTCAGAGATTTGAAACGATGCGAGTAAATGAAGGCCGAATGACCGTTTTCCCTTAAAGGGATGGTTCATCCAAAAATGAAAATTCTGTCATCATTGTTGAACACAAAAGATGATATTTTAAAGAATGTTGGTAACCAGACTCTTGACGGCACTCATTGACTTCCATAGTAGTAAAAATTATTGCCATCAACCGTCTGGTTACCAACATTTTTCAAAGTTATCTTTTTTTGTGTTCAACAGAAGAGACTCATACAGGGTGAGCAAGTAATGACAATCTTTATTTTATTTTTTTCATTTTTGATGAACTATCCCTTTAAATCCACCCGATGACCTTTATTGTGAAGGAAAGAATACGATCAAATTCTTTGGCTGTTGTCTTTTCCAGAACTCTGATTCATTGTCTTCATGTGAAAGCGGATCACAGATTTTTTTACGCTCGCGTCACACGTGATGAATCGGACCGGCGTGTGAATGATGATCTCTAGTCAACTCGTTTAGCCAGAACAATTCCAACTGAAGCACAGGATTCATGTGAAGATTGAGCAAACCGTGGTCTGTTAGAGCAGACTGGGCCGTGAGCATCCGACAACTACAAACTCACAATCTTATTTGTTCTTTTGCTGTTTCATAAAGTATATTTTAGGTACTGTAGATGATGTAGTCACAGTTCTCCGGACGATCAGATGCAAAATAATTGTTTAGAACACTTATTTTATTTAAAGTTATTTTTAAGCGTCGAGTCGAGCATCACAAGTACTAGTGCTCGTTTATCTTTATTACTAGTGTCGGTGATTCTAGTATTTTTTTTATTTTACAGTTAAAACATCTATAACCTGAGATTTTATTTGAGGAAGCAAAGCATTTTGCTTTAGAGATTGTCTTTTGTACAGGTGTATTTTGTCTTTTTTAAACACGTTAGAAACAAAGTCTGCCAAAATACACTAGTGTTCAAGAAAACAAGTCTGAATATCTTACGCAGTGTTGCTTTAAGAGTACGTTTATTTGTTTTAAGGATTTGTTGGTATTTTTAACTAGACAAAAACAACTTTTTTGTTTTTGCAGTGCAGACTCTTCATCTGGTGAATGATAAAAAAGAGCAAAATCTTGCCTTTCATGTTTTTGTTTTTGTTTAATAAACCATACATGCATAAATACAGATGTTCCTGAAACTGGATTCGCAGTGGAAAATTGAAACTCTTTTTCAAATCTGAAGCATTTGATGTTTAAAATACATCATAATTTAATCTTTACCAGCCTCATTTTCTGTAGACTTCAGCAGAAGAAAGAAAAATGATTTTTTTTTTTTGTTAACACGAACGGCGGCAGGTTTATTTGGTTTTCCCTGACGTCATTTCTGTTTGTGATCGCCCCATGAATGCTTATTTACACATTGTTTTATTCACCAATGAAATTAAATGGATTCATCCAAATAGTTGCATAGTTAAGAGTATTATGTTGATGTGTCTGGACACTGACATTACCACAGATTGACCAGCAGATGGCGCTAGTGTGTGAGTTTCCACTGTTTTAACCCTTAGTAAACATGGCAGTTTGATGTGAGAATGTGATGCTCTGTCTCGGTGTGTATGTTGTCTTCCTTGACCGCTGATCCTCAGATACACACAGAATGGCATCTTACACATGTTAGACCGCAACAAGCGCATTAAGACACGACCCGAGCGCTTCCAGAGCTGCAAAGACCAGTTTGACCTGGTCATCACCTGCGAGGAGCGCGTGTACGACCAGGTGCTGGAGGGTGAGGAGACGTCTGAACACATCTGTTGAGTTACGTCAGCATCATGAGCTCCTGAATAACCCCGTGCGTCTCTTTCAGACCTGAACTCGCGCGAGCAGGAGACCTTTCAGCCGGTGCACGTCATCAACGTGGACATTCAGGACAACCACGAGGAGGCCACGCTGGGAGCCTTCCTCATCTGTGAACTGTGCCAGTGTGTGAGTAGAGCTCAGGCCGTTCACACCTGACTGTAACGAATAAAAGAAGAGTCCACAGCTATAAACACTGACAGCCAATCAGAATCCATCCTGCTTTTAAAGAGCATGTCACGCAGCAGACGTCAGAACTGAACAATGTTGTCCGCTGGTGTGGATGTTGATATAGTTGTCGTTCTAGGTCTGAACGCCCTTTAAACACGTTCACTTAATGCTTAATGAAATCCTTCTCATCTACAAATTCCTTCTGCTCAACTTTCATGGATGTAAAATTTTTGCGTTCAGTTTTTTTTTTCTTTCATAAAACCATTCTTACACACGTCATGCAAATTTACATAAGAATGGTTTGATGATTGTTCATGAAATCTGGATTTATTATAGTTAAGTAAACTTAAAAAAAAAAAAAAAAATGTTTTCGTTACTTGAAATTAAGTGAACTTTAACTGAAATGAACCATTTTCTTTCAGCTAGTTGCCAAGGCAACTTCTCATTTTCATTTATTCTAACTTGATGTAAAACTGAAAAAACTTTAAAAGAAACTAATAAAATAACACAATTACTACAAATTTAATTAAAATTAAAACAAAATATTAAATAAAAACTGATCCAAAATATTAAAAACGAATAGCATATTACAGCATGAAATGTGTAAATTGTCGATAAAACTGCTGATGTTAATTAAATTTACACAAGATGTTTTATCAGTTTACACACTTCATGTACGTTCATCAAGCCATTCGTACGCAAGTTTTTGCAATTAGCACATTTCTGTAAGAATAACTTTAAGAAGAATACAAGTTTCATGAACATCTGTGTAACTTTCTTACATAAATTTTCACTTTAAGTGCCTCATTCATGAAACTTTCATAAATATGAGTAAATTCGGAGTAGTTTGCGCACAAAACGGACCTTCGCTGATTCACAAACACTTCGTAAACATCAGATTTGATAGTTGAATGTGAATGTTAATGAATTCCAATCATTCGTGAATAGGGTGCTCATTCACAATTAGCATAATCCCCGCATGTGAATTAAAAATACGTAAATCACGTGACCAGGAATGCTGTGGAATCTTCTGCACTCCTGTCTCAGGTTTGGCTTCAGTATATTGCATAAATGTAATAAGCCATATGCCTAACAATAAATATATTTAATTATCGAAAGCGTTTTTAGCCGGCTAAAAAAAATGCCTGGTGCTCTTCTGAAAACGTCCAGCTGGTGGCGCTTGAGAGTGATTTGAGGCGCAGCGTTTTTCCTGCTGAGACGTCAGAGCGGTTTACGAACGATTTACACAAATTCGTTCTGCTCGTGTTTCGTGAATGTGTGCTAATTTACATAAAGGTTTACAAACGTACGCATTCGTTCTGCTCGCGTTTCATAAAACCCTTGTTGTGTGAATGATCACGTTCAGTTCACATAAAGGTTTTAACAACAATTTACGCGGAATTCGTTCTCCTCAGATTTCGTGTTTGCTTGTCAAATCATTCTTACGCTAATTTTCACAATCCAAGAATACAATAATTTGGCTCGTTGCGTGAACCTTCATGTAATATATATTTTTTATTTTATTCATGGCGTTTGTGTGTGTGATCGTTCCCAGATGAGTGTTTTGATCCGTCCGTCTCTCTCTCAGATTCAACACACTGACGACATGGAGAACGAGATCGATGAACTTCTGCAGGAGTTTGAGGACAAAAGCCACAGACCGTTCCTTCACACCGTCTGCTTCTACTGACCCGCGCTGAACGCCATCGTCAGGCTGGTTGCCATGGCAGCGCCCTCATTTACATGCAGAAACTCTCACGTGACGCGCACAGAGCTCGGTCTGGACTTAACTCTGGCGCCGGTGGTCACGTGACTCTCTCTCTCATTCTGTTTACTGTCAACACAAACCTCAGCAGCGCCGACCGCTCTGCGCAGCTCCACGCAGACTTGACACACGGTCGTGAGATGTTTTGATGTGTACATGGACACTGAATGCTGAACTGACCAGAGAGAACGTTCTAGACATGAGCGTTCAAATCTTGACCTGCAGCGCTGCCAACAAACCCATTAGTGACACAACCCTCAGAGTTAATAATAATAATAATAAGGGTTTTCTTGCATTTAAAGGGTCTGTTGCAGCCCGACCGTATCTGATCACGTTTAAAAAAATGTTTTATTTAGAGGATGTAATGTTCAATAACTCAGATGGGCAGATGGGATGTGATATCTTTTGAGTTTCTCATGAATTTCTTTCATCGTTATTTAAACATGGGATTTGATACCCATTGATCATATTTTTTTTGTTTGTTTTTTTTCCCCTTTAATTTTGCAAATGAAAGGATGATTCTGTAATTGTACCTGAAGCAGCCCAGAGTGCCTGAAATTATTCTTGTAAATATTGCGCTATATATGAATGAATGAATAAAGCGTCGATGAATCTCAGTGAACGTGTTTGTTTTTTATATATGGGCCATTTTACAGATACCACAACCAAAAAACATTTAAAAAGCATTTAAGAATTAAAATTTTAGATGTTTACTAGGATCCTTCTATTATCTGTTGAATCCCACTATAATATTTCAAGTATCAGTAAGATTAATATATATAAAATCATCATCTATTGAGTACTTTCAATTGGGAGGTGTCTGTCCTGAACCATAACCCCTAAATTTCAACTTGTGAAAATGATATTAAAATAATTTTTGCAATTTTTTCCATTGCTGTTTTTTTTTTAAAAAAAAAAAAATTTATATTTCTATTTTTAAATCATGAAACTTTATGTAAAAAAAAAAAAGTGTCCCGCATGTTCATGTCACTACCGAAACAGTGTGTGTTTGAGTCCATTGTCAGTCCACGCTTCTACATTTCTGATCAGGAAATATTCCTGTGTTCCTCCCTCTCACAGCCTCTCTTTCATAGTAGATAGATCCATCATTCTGAGTTAAATGTGTTCAAAAGTCTGAAAATCTGTGTGGAACTTTAAGGAACGTCACTATCAAACATATTTTTCTGCAATTAAACTTTTTTGGGTGTTATTCTATAAAATTTAGTGTTTATGTGTGTACAACTGTTCAGAACTGTGCTAGCTAACCATGTGATGATTAGCATCTCTGAGCGGCTCAAAAGTGTCTAAAATTGTCACTACCGAAACACGTCATCATTGTTTTGGTAGTGACAAAAGTGAACACATAATCGTATATTTGGGAAAATAAACAAAATTTTAGTAGGCTACAGTTTCGCAAATCATTAGTGTTTTAGTATGTTTTAGTATTTGAGTTAAATTGTGTCATGTGATGTGGTCACTACCAACACATTACTGTCACTACCGGAAATGTGCAGTCAAGACCGAAACATGAGATGTTTTGTCAAAAATAAAGTATATTGAATGATCAACTAAGATGTTATTATAGTGTTTGGTTCAATGTTTATTCAAAATAATGAATCCTTCACTTTGAAATCAGTTTGATAAACTTTATGACTTTTACAAAGAAAGATTGGATTCAAAATACAACAAATCTCATAAATTACACTTGAAATATTGTTAAAATTGTTATTGATTTACCTGTGAAAACGCTCTTTAAAAAATAACAAAAAATATATTTACAAGGTAGATGTAAACAAAATCTTAATAGGTCAATGTGACCCTTCTTATTAAATGATTTATTATTGTGTTTCGGTAGTGACAAATTTGGGGAGAGGAAAAATATTCCAAAACTTTCTGAAAATACAATATGAGAATTAATAGTAGAAAATGTGTACCTTGGATAATATACAATTTGCATACAAAATTTGTGGAAAAGAATTTTTTTCAAGACGTTTCCAACTCTGACTTTGAACCAGTTCTGTAGAATGGCGCATAAATGCTGAGGTAGTGTCAGATTATCTTTTAAATAAAGGCCCGCGCACACCAAAAACGATAAAGTTTGAATAATTGCGCTAACTCTCAGTATCAGAGTCCACACCTATAACGAGGCTTGAGTTTTGTTATTAATTTCAGGGTGATTTCAGCTGATGAGCGATAAAAGAATTAACAGCCAATCAGAATCCATCCGACTTTAAAGAGCGCGAGCGTTTTACGTCAAAACTTCAGCGCGCGCTTATAACGAATAAAAAGAACGATATCGCGCGTTGGCGTGGACGCTTATATAGTATTGTCGTTGGTGTGGACGGGCCTTAAATGTTCGAAAACCATGGTAATACATTAAAAAAGCCGCAGTGTAAAACATGGTATTACCATGGTATTTTTGTACGTGTCCCGCGTGGGTCTGATATTCCAGATGAGCGTGACGCAGGAGTTCCTCATTAAGCTAATGGACTGATCTGAGATCTGATACAGTCAAACTCCAGCAGATCACTTACAGATCAGATCTGGACGCGATTCTCCGCGCTCTTTCTGTTTTTCTGCTATTGTGGGTGGAAATAAACACCCGCTGAAAGCGCCCGAAGCTTCTGCCGACGCGCCGCGACACTCTCGCGTTCGCAGACATGTTGTAGAAACGCATCTGAGCCGCAGGTGAGACATCTGATGCTCCGCTAAAACACCTCCATCAACGGCGAACCTGCGAGGAAGATGAGGCTGAGGATCGGCGGACTCTGATGAAGACGCTGCTGCTGCTACAATCATCTGGATCTGAGAGGGATTTGATGTTTGAATGATCTAAGATGATGGTCAAATAATATTTCGATCTGTGCTGTTTGTGGACTGTGATGAAGATGATGTTTATGTACTGTGAGGATGAAGATGTTAACGATCTCTGGACTGTGATGAAGATGATGTTCGCGGTCTGTGGATGAAGATGATGTTTATGGTGGCTGGAGCGGTTCTGGTGCTGGTAAGAAGATCTCTGTGAAGATTCTGCTGAGGAATTACATAACTCTCACAATGACTGCAGCTGAACTTTATTGCTAATTGTATGGTTTTCTGTGGAGAAACATGTTGAAATGCATTTTTAATCGCTGATCGCTGGAAAATGGCAGTAGTTTTGGTGTTTTCCAGGCCATCGTGTGTATGTCCGACATGAACGCGCTGCTGGACCGATTTCACAACTTCATCCTACCGCGCATGCGCGGACCCGAGCGCGTGTGTCACTGCACCTGCGGCAGGTAAGATACACTTTATTTTTATTCACTTACTAGACACATTAATAGCCAGGTACAGATGAAGGGAACAGCTTTAGCCTGTTATTATTTAAATATTGAATTTCAGATTTCTGGTATACTAATTAATAATTAACTATAATTTTATTACAGTAAAACCATGTTTTGTGTATTGATTACCATTTGTATAACCACACAAAACCATGGTTAATTTGTGGTTACCGTGGAATAACTACAATAACCATGTTTTTTTGGTTTTATTCATAGTAAAACCATGGTTAATTTTCATAAGGAATGGTTTGAGGCATTAAGATGCGATGCGGTCACATTTACAGCAAAAATCCGCGACGTTCATGTCCACTGGTGCGCAGCGGAGCGAGCGTTTTCAATTCATTTCTATGGAAGTTGAGCTTCACGCTCGCGCGGTGCATTGTGGGATTGACAATGGACCGGAGGAAGCGTTGAAAGTTTTCGAGAGCGTCAAAACATTGGGCAGTTCTCGACTTTATGCAAATATCAAGCGAGAAACGCGGTCGGCAGCCAATCGCTGTGTGGTTCAGGTAGTGACGTCTGTCTTCAGCGTCTAAAAATATGCAGCTTGTGCCGGTGTCGTGACAATTCGGGTCTCCCCAAGCAGTTAATGATTATCCTAAATATATTTGAATGATATTAATTGAAAATACCAAAATTAACAAATTGCATAATAGCATAATAACACCAATTGAACGTAATTGCTCACACTTGATTAACTGAAAACGCAAAAACAACGCCGTTATTGTCTCCGTGTAAACTGCTACAACGTGAATTTGTGAAAACGGTCACATCATGCGAATACGTATTACGTGTTCAGTCTATAGTGTTCTTCTTTACAAAGTGACATCGCCATCTACTGGCCTGGCAAAAGAATACGGCGTTTTAGCCGTTTTCGCTGATCATTGTGAAAGGGATCGTTTTGACAAGGTTGTCATCTGTACGTGAAAAACATTAAATGAAAAATTTTTAGTACATTGTTAGCGTGTAAACAAACCCTAGTAAAGGAAGGTGACGCCTTCGAGCCAGTAATGATGGCTGTAGGTTTGATTCTAGGCAAGATGTTAATTGGTGATGAAGTTCTATGAAGAAGCATTTTAAAAACAACCAGGTTCTGTCAAAGTTATGAACAAACGCTTTTACAGTAACACTAATAGAACGTTATCTGGTCGTTAATAATGTTCTTACAAAAACATTATTTATACAGTACATCGTTTATGTAACGTTTTTAACTGAAACATTTAGTTGGACGTGTTACTACTCGTTTCAGAATGTTCCCTTAACGTTCACATAACCAACATTCAGAAATAATGTTTTCGTAACTTAATGGGAACGTTAGCCAAACGTTTTTTTGTTAGGTGGGGAAACCCTGAGGAACCCCAGTCTGGGCTGTAGTTTTCCAGTGGCGCAGGTTAGTTAGCGGTGAGGATACCTGAGCCCTAATGAGTGTGGAGGGAAAGACGCCAGTAACAGGTGATGGAGAAAGAGCTTGTTGAGCGTCAGACACCTGACCTACTGGACGTAACCTGTCAGCCTCATGAAAACACGTCCAGCTCGCGTTTCACCACAAGAATGAGAGTCTTCTCAGATGTTTCGAGATCTCAACAACAACATGTCAAACTGTACTCAGATTTGCTTTCTGTCGTCAAACATCTCAATACGAACTCCATCATTTCTCATCACATGATCTGAGTCGCTCTGTTTCAACAGTAAAAGACTGCAGTAAAATCCCGTTAATACGTTAACAGTAAGTTCTCTTACTCTATACACTGAAAATATGGAGACATTTCATGTAATTTACAGTGAAAAAGTAAATTGACAGCAAAATTGGTAAATGTTTTTTCATTGAACATAAATGGTTCCTTTAAGAAATGATCACTGAAAGGTTCTTTTACGCAAAAACACCTTTTATTTTTAAGAGTGTACCATGTTTTTTTTTTACAGTGTGCGACAACGAGTGACTCGTTTCAGTCTGTTTTTTAGGAGGAACATCGTCACTGCGAAGGTTTAATGAAAGCGTGATCTCCTCCCCACAGGCATCATGTGGAGTATGTGATCCCGTACGAGGGCTCGGTCTCGGCCGGCTCCATCGGCTCCTCCTCGACGGGGAACAGCGTGAGCAAACAGGAGCTGGACCTGGTCCTGGGTCTCCTGATGGGCTTCTGCATCAGCTGGATCCTGCTGTGGCTGGACGGAGCGCTTCACTGCGCACTGCGCTTCTGGAGGTCCAGCAGATCGTACGGTGAGAGCTCGCTCCGGTCAGAGTCTCGCGCGGTTCGCTGCAGCGGACTGAGCTTCTGCGTGTTGTTTCAGGTGCGGACGGCGAGCTGTGGCGCTCGTGGCGCTGGGTGTCCCGCGTGTGTAACCTGAGGGAGCTGCGCAGACGCCTGCAGCCGCGCCGGACGACGGAGGACGCCGGGAACAACGTGGTCCACGTCAAGCAGAAGTTGTACCACAACGGCCACCCGAGTCCACGCAGACTCTGACGAACTTTGCGTCCAGATGTTCCTCAGTGTTTTTCTGCTTGCTGTGTGTTTTTCACAGGTTTTGTGAGTGTTAGTTTTGTAGGGGTCTTCACGTCACCGGGGGGTTTGCATTTTTTAGACCAATTTTTGTGTATCAGGTAACAGTGTCTGTTTTAGAAACAGGGCATGCTGGGTAATCTGTAGAAAAAACGGGAGGCGTTTGATGTTTAGCTGATGTTTGAAGGTGTATTGAAGGTGGATCTGCTGCTGTATTTAGTGTTTCTGTGACATTAAAGTGACTCGTTTGATGGAGCACAAATCTGTTTGAACCCTCAACATGTTTTTTACTCATGAAAATATCAGTGTCATTTTGTGTTTGTAGTCTTGATGCTCTCGTATTAAAAGTTCAGCACACTGCAAAAAATGCTTTTCTTATTTAGTATTTTTGTCTTGTTTTTAGTCTAAATATCGAAACATTCTTAAATCCAGATGCTTTTGCTAGATATGTAAAGTGACATGACACTTCTTTTCTGGGGGTAAAAAATCAAAATGAAGTGAGTTTTTGCTTAAAACAAGCAAAATGATCTGCCAGTGGAGTAAGAAAAATAATCTTGTTTCTATTTGGGACAGAAACAAGATTTCAAACAAACAAGTTGTTCTTACCCCATTGCCAGATAAAACAAGAAAAAAATATCTTATGTCATTTTACTTATCTAGTAAAAGCATCTGGATTTAAGAATTTTTATATATTTAGACTGGAAAAAAGACAAAAATACTAAATAAGAAAAAAAAAATATTTTTTTGCAGTGCATCTTTCTTTGTCTTTCTTAAAATGAGACAATAGTAATGTTCATTTTGTTTCTTTATTAAATTAAATTTTGTTACTTGAATTTAATATTAAATATATTAAATGATAATAAATGTCACCGAATTTCACAATTGAGCCCAACAACAAACTTTAAGTATAAAAGTATTACATGAATCATGTTGATATTTCAAGTTTTAAATTGAGATGTTTTACTTAATACCGACGTAATGTGTGTAGAAATAAACACACACACACACACACACACACACACACGAAAACTGGTCATGATGTGAATAAATGAGCAGAAATTTTACCCAAAACCTCAAAATAAGAGAATGTATATCTGTAATCAAATACAATAACACCAGATAAATCAATATAACAGTCAAACCTGTTTGTGCTATGCTAGCTGGGATAATATTTAAAGATTGTTTAGTTTAAACGAAATTTGTTTTATTTTTTTGTGAAATATTTATTTCAAATATGCCCTTTGAAAAACACACCGATTATTCCGCACATTTCTACTTAATCAGCTCTTTATGATGACGTGTTTGTTATTCTGCAGTCGTTAAACTGTCATGAAATATGAACCATAATATCACAGCATGACACGGATGTTGTTGAATGAGTGGGCGGGAGCGGTCTTTTATTTTGTGTTGCCTGCAGGCGGAAGCGGAAGTGCCGTGATGTGTTGTCGGTTGTGTTCCAGTGATGATGGCGGACACTAGCGCACTGTATGAGTCGGTGGTGTGTGTGAAGTCAGAGGTTCATGTTTACCGAATCCCGCCCAGAAGCTCCAACCGCGGATACCGGTGAGACTCTGCATCAGTCAGCTTTACTAGTTTAATCACGAGTTAAACGCACAACACTGATCATATGACACTGATCTCACTTGGAGTTCCTTCCTCAATAAACTCTCGCATTATCAATCTGATGTTTGATTATTTGATTCTGGTATTCGTCGATCACGTGATCAGGTCAATAATGTTTCAGATCAACTGCTGTCAACAACAGAAACTCCTCAAGAGTTGATGACAGGGCTGATGAATGTTAATGATTAACATATGAATATTAATGAGTGAAACATGAATATGGCATTTAGATTTACTGTATCAAATACTGTTTTTGTGCAGCTGAATTACTATATGGTTTGTGTTTATCGATGTGCTTAAAGTCATCATGAAAGCAAAGTTGCGCTGGTCTTTGTGCCGTATATCCGAGTGAAACGCTTCTCAAACAAGAACAAATGTAGGGCGGGGCTTCATTTTGTCTGTAGGGAATTGATTGGATGGTTGTGGTTTGCTATTGGAGGATCTCATGTTGCCCCGCCCTCGTCATCAGAGAAGAGGAGAGATTATGATTCAGGATTACCAGGAACATGAATTTAAAACAATAATGATGATGTGCACCGATAAATCATTTATAATAAACACTGCAGTATTAATTTTGATTTCATGGTGACTTTAATTGTGTTTCAGGGCAGCGGACTGGAAGCTGGACGAGCCGGCGTGGACCGGACGCATGAAAATCACAGCCAAAGGAACAGCAGCCTTCATTAAACTAGAAGACAAAAACACAGGTGAATGACACACACACACACACACACGTGTGATTAGGTCATGTGAACATGCGTGTCATGCGTGTCTTGATGTGTGTCAGGTGAGCTGTTCGCTCAGGCTCCGGTGGATCAGTATCCGGGCAGCGCAGTGGAGGCCGTCACCGACTCCAGCCGATACTTCGTCATCAGGATCGAAGACGGAAACGGTCCGTGTGTGAAAAACATATACATGAAGATATATATACATTTTCCATGTGATGAGAAAAGAATGTTTTGTGATTGTCGTTCTTTCAGGACGTCACGCGTTCATCGGCATCGGTTTCGCTGACCGCGGCGATTCGTTCGATTTCAATGTGGCACTACAGGATCATTTCAAGTGAGTCGTTCAGTCTGAACTTTGACCTGCAGTGCGCGATGACCTCTGATGTCATGACCCGTCTCTCTCGCTCACGTCACAGGTGGGTGAAACAGGAAAGTGAATTCGCCCGACAGGAAGCCACTCAGGATTCGGCACCGAAGCTGGACTTGGGCTTCAAAGAGGGTCAGACCATCAAGATCAACATCGGGGTGAGCAGCTGTCGAGATGATAACATATACTGATCCTTTGCCATGTTTCACTTGAACTGGGAAAACCTGTTTGTGCTCGAAAAAGAGCCTCGCCATCAGCCTCTGCTCTCACACACCAGGGTCGGAAATGAATGGGGGCTTGGAGAAAAAATGCCTTCAAAATGAATAAAAATGCCCCCAGAATCCAAGAAATGGGGCAAAAAATGTCCTTGTACGAGTTCTTGCTTTTGGCTTTAGCTAGTTAAGCAATATCACATGAGCAAGAGTGCTGTTTTCCCAAATATCAGCATGATTGCAAATATGAAATTGGTTTTATACAGCAGTTCACTAAACAAAAAGTTAGTATTTGGTGACTTACATTTTAGAGAATATTTTGCTTTACTTCGCCAACAAAAATAGTTCTAAACAAATACACAGTAGAGCCACTGTGAGTCTCCGAGCAACACCGCAATGTTTCGTTACTGAATGAATCTGCGTTTTGAATGGATCGGTCTAATGAATAAGCCTGTTCGAGATGCATCGACGCTGCGCAGACCGATCAGCGTATGACATCAAAGTACCGCGAGAGTGTTTGGAGAGCAGACGACTCTTTATGCTTTTGAATCACTCTCGCGGTACTGTGATGTCATACGCCGATCGTCTGCGCAGCGCCGATGCATCTCGCACAAGCCTAGTGACTCAACGAATCGCTCGACACTTGCTTTGTCACTGAATAAATGAGCCGTTTTAAACAAATTGTTTGACTGAATGATTCAGTTACTCATTAAGGCAATGATTTGCCGCCACCTACTGGTGGTTTTACCTTCATGTTTAAGGGTATGTTTACACGACAACAATGTACTGAAAATGGAAAAGTTTTTTCTTTGTACAGATGACACCGTTATCAAAACGTTCCCCCGTTCACACGGAGTCGCGAAAATGACTAAAAACCCTCAAACTCATGCGCAAACTCATTCTTTTACAGAGCACTCGCACCAAACACACATGCCTATCCACCTTATTTTTACAGTTTACTGCACTTTGATATTCTTCATTATTTCCCTCTAGCGGCTAATTAATCTGAAGTCTCGCGCGTCCACAGAAATACCTTAATTCTGTGTTGAAAAATAAGGTAGATAGACTAACCACGTAACACACATGTGCATGCCGTTTTGACAGATTGGAGTTTCTGCAGTTTGAACGGAGATGACAACGGTATCGTTTTCAAAAACTTGCATTTTGAAACCCTTTTTGAAAAGTTTTCATTTTCAGGCCACCAAAACGCCGTTGTCGTGTAAATGAACGCATAAAAAGTTTTCCATTTTTAGTTGAAAATGGTGTTGTGTAAACAGCCCCCAATAGTAAATAGAATGAATATAATGTGGATAGAATACATTTATAAATCTACTATTAAAGGGCCTTTCACACTGAACGCGATAATTCGACGTAAATGTTTGTCGCGATGGCGCTCTTGAATGAAAACAATAGATCTCTATGGAGTTATTCACAACGGGCGTGAACCATCGAAGAGCAAGGTTGTTTTTTTTGTCCAGTGTGTCGCTCGGCAAAGAACCGGTCAGCGCCACCTAGTGTGCAGGCGTGAATTAGCCGAAGGCGATCCATCGTTGCGCGTTCGTTTTGAAAGCATCATTCTTCAGCGATTCGCCACGGTTTATCGCGTCGCGTTCAGTGTGAACGAGCCTTAAGAGTGAAATATTAGATAACTTTAAGTATATCAGAGATAATAAAGTAAATAAATAAATCGGAGTCGCAGTTGCCTTTTTTCTCGTTGGGGGGTGGAGCCTCCAGCTGTTTCTTTGAAACGGGCCGCCTCTGTCAGGAAGACAGACAGGTGGTGATTTCTGTCTCTCTCTCTCAGAACATCAAGAAGAAAGACTCCAGCGGGCCGGCGAAGTCTCGTGCGGCCGGCGGTTTGCTTCCTCCTCCTCCCGGTGTGAGAGCCGGCGGTCTCGTTCCTCCACCCGTAGTGCAGCAGATGACACCAGTCGCTCCGCCCAGCACAGGTGAGATGCTCACATCTGCTGTGTTTATAATAGTCATTGGTGGGTGTGGTTAATACAAGGCCCCTCCCCTTTAGGGATGCTTTTGGACATTGGAGACTCCGTCCCCGCCGCGGCTCCGCCCTCTCAGGACCTGTGGGGTGATTTCACTGCGGCAGGCTCTGGGTCAGTATGACGTCTGTTCCGTCGGTCTGACCGTCTGTCTGCAGGGGTCTCACTCTCTGATGTGTGTTCCACAGGTCCACACAGGACACGCGCTCGGAGTGGGTGCAGTTCTAGCGTCCCGTGGTGCTTCTAGAAAGGGAACGTGAGAACGCGACGACACATGGACGCTGTTTTTCCACGGATGTTTTCTATGCAATCGGCCTGCGGTCGCTGATATTTGCTGCATTCCAGCTGCTGTCGAGTTTGAAACACGTTTCTCGTTAGTTACTCTCACACGGCTTCAGTTATGTGATGAATGTCGTCTCGTTTACCTGTTGATGTTAAAGCTGAAGTGTGCCATAATAACTGTTTTCGAAACAGGTTTCCTGATTACTCGCCCCCATTGGTCGTCAAACAGGTAGCCCCGCCCCAAACTCACACCATTGGCTGAGCCAGAAGTTGACAGAACAAAACAATAAAGAGAAGTCACAGTGTTTACAGGAAGTTCACGAAGTAGTGACTTCCTCGACATTAGACTAAGTATTTGAAGATCCAAACGAATGACACACTTCAGCTTTAAATCTTTTCGATGTGGTCTGTTTAGTTGGTGAGATTTTCTTTCATTTCTGTTAGTCTTGAGTTCCTCATGTGTTTTATCTGTGCGTCATGTGATCTGTCTGACTCAAATTGCTATTTTCACTCGGATCAGGATTTGAAGAGCTGATTTTATGTGTGTTTATAAGCAGATGATTATTCACAGTATATATATTTTTAACTAACCCCAGACTTTATTTGCTTTATTTCCTGGTGACTACAGTTTTATTCTTGATATTGTCAGTAATTATTAAAGTCTGAATCTTTCCTTCAAGTGCCTTTATGAAACACCTGTAGAATGTACAAATGATGGTTTATATATGAATAAACCGTTTCCTGATACACAGTGTCATCTTTACAACTTATTTTTTGCAGCTATACTGAATGTACTGATTCATTCATTCAAAATAAGTGACGCCCTCAGGTAAAAATGATCAGTTATAGTATTAACTATCAAACATGTGCTCATTTACATAGCTAAATAAACATGAGTGTGATGATGGTTTCCATAGTTGTGTTTTGTTGTAGTTTCAGGTGTGTGAAAGAGAGCTGTTGATTTGACAGGTGAGTTTGTACATCAGTCACCCTATTAAATATTAATGAATATGAATATATTGACTTGAGGAGTTAAATCATGTTCATGTTGATAAGTGTCACTTCACACACACAACTAACTGTATTCAGTCGCTCTCGTTTGGTGTGTTAATCCGTTTTGTATGTAAAACCCCGAGTATTCCGCCTTTAGTGCCGTGATTTAGGGGTCTTTTATATGCGCGGGAAGTGAGTGTGACCCCGGAAAGAGTCCAGCCTGAGCATCACACTCATAAACACACACACATTACCACACAAACACTTTCATTTGGAGTTTAAAGCGCTTTAATGAGGATTTAATGCGGATTTGAAGCAGTTTAGCCGGTAAGATGCCGCGTGATTTCCTCCATGTTCGGGCGTGATTTGTGTTGAACGCGTTCGCGGATGAATGTGTGAAATATTAATGAATGTGATCGATCACTTGTCATTAGTGAAGTAATATCATGGGTTTAATCATTTAACTGTACACCGTTGCGTCACTGCGCGTCTTTACGCTTCCGGACGGTTTGAGTTTATTTTTAATCGATCGATCGTGAATCTCATACACACATAAAATAAGTACTCAA
The DNA here is from genome assembly GCA_037950675.1 of Hypophthalmichthys molitrix. Classification (NCBI taxonomy): domain Eukaryota; kingdom Metazoa; phylum Chordata; class Actinopteri; order Cypriniformes; family Xenocyprididae; genus Hypophthalmichthys; species Hypophthalmichthys molitrix. The sequence goes on along the minus strand of CM075501.1, from coordinate 308,072 downwards.
AATGGTGGATTAGAATATAAAGACCTGCTGATTATAAAAGCAGTGTGTATTTTTGATGTCGTGCAGTGAATGTGAAAGAAGTTTGTAGTTCCTGTTAGAGATTTAAATGCTGTAGTTCCTAAACCCGCCTCAGGGGGCGTATTCACAGCTCGCTTTATATTTAAAACATACTGAAAAATACAATTGAAATTATTAATTAGAAGAATTAACACCTTGTATATTAAATATATATATAGACTCTTTTTAAGGAGGCCCTAATTCCTCAGTAATAATCAACCTCTGACTGGATTTCTGCTGATGACGTGTGTGTTGATGGCCTGTTGTCATGGTGATGGGGTAGTTAGTGCATACTAAGCATGTTAAATTGCACATTATTAAACGTCACAAATTAAAAAAAAAAAAAAGTCATAATACAGTAGGCCTACTCTATTAGGCTACACGCGATGTTTTTGAGTAGTTTCGGTGTGGAATGATAAATGTTATTTATTCTTATTTCTGCAGCTCTCGCGCGTTTCATTAGTTATAGTTGTTTATTGTGTGTATTTTATTAGTTTATTGTCGCTGTTTCAGTTTCTCTTTTGAATCCACTCGAGCACCTGCATGTATAATCTCCCTCAATCTCATTAAAGCCTCCTGCTGCCTCTCACACTCTCCTCCTCCTCCTCTCTGTCTTTCATTCTGTCTCTCTTCTCTCAGTGTGTTCGCGGGTCTGTTCGGGAAGGGTCGGAATAACTGGATTATCATCTGGATTCGTTTATGAAGTGGATTTCTGCGCGTAAATGCATCGCTGACTGAGAGTTCACGTGATTTTTTTTTTTCCCGCTCTAACGGCGCGATTCTCTGATTTTAAACGGTTTATTCTATTCGAATATTAGATTTGTGTCCGATTCTAATGAATCTAATCACTTCATCATGAGCGCTTCTGAAACCACGAACGAGTCCAAACTTGAGGCGGTGATTCAGGTGTTGTTCATTTACTTATTTAACTTTATTAATTATTATCGATTGATCGGAAGAATTATTATATTATTATTATTATATTCCAACTATTTGTGAGTCGCTTTGGATAAGATAAATTACATAATTAATAAATATAAGTGAAATGTGTTTGCTGGTTTAGTTCAGTTGGTTCCGGTGACGCCGCAGGTGTGTGTTCTGATCTGATCTAAATATACAGCAGGTCACCACTGAGACCATCTGCTACTGACACACACACACACACACTGTGGCATAATAGCGTTGTGTTTGTGTGTTTCAGAGGTTGGAGGAGAGCGTTCTGTCTGAAGAAAAGCGGCTGACGGTTCGAGGATCTTCTCCAGATGAACCCGCGTCCAGTTTACCGGCCCGCGTGCGCGAGATCGTCTCCAGAAACCTGAGCGACAGCGGTGAGATTCCCGCCACAGCTCTAGCGTTCTAAGAACGTTCCATTTATTTATGAAAACGTTATTTCTGAATTAACTTTCTAAACATCCAGTTTTTAAATGTTTTTTCTTGGTTATGCGAACGTAAAGGGAACATTACGTTTTATCATTCTTCAAACATTATGGGAACATTACATTTGAATGTTCTCTGGACGTTCTGAAACTAGTAACATTTAAAAAAGCGTTAATAAACGATACATAACGTTTTGAGAACTTTAAAGACCAGATAACTCTGAATAAACGTTCTATTAACGTTACTGGAAGAACGTTAACTTTGAGAGAACCTTGCCAGAACGTTCCCTGTTAGCTGGGATTGAGCTCAACAGATTAAAGGGTGTTCTGTCTCTGTCAGCAGGAGGCATGTCGGTCCAGGAGGAGAACCGGGTTCTGCAGGCAGAACTGAGTCGTGTGGAGGATCTTCTGGCTCACAGTCGAGCAGAACGAGATGAACTGGCCATCAAATACAGCGCCATCAGCGAGAGAGTGAGAAACGCACACTAACACAGTCTAATGTCATCGAAGAACCTGTTTAAGTTCCACAAAGAACATCGAGATCTTTTGAGAACCCAAAGCTGTTCTCCAGTGTGATGAATCATAGCCAGTGCCATATTTACTGTGTTTTACACTGTGTGTGTGGTGAGAACACACACTCTGTCTTTTGTCTGCGTCTCAGCGAGGTTGACCCGTCTCCGTGGTTACGGGGAGTGGAATGAAGTGGAGTGGTATGTTGCCATGACGACTGTAAACAGGCTCTGTGATTTGGGGCCCATCAGGACGAATGTGATTTATTCAGACAGTTTGAACGTGAGCTGTGTTTACCTGTGGTGTAGGTTGCCAGGGAGTTGTTTTGCGGTTGCTAGGGCGATCTACGGAAATCCGTGTAGGAAAATTTTTCGCCACTCACATGACATTCCCGATCGCTGGGATTCCCGTTGCGTTCTTTAGTGCAGCTATCAAATTTAATTAAAAAAATATACGTGCAGTGTGTTTCAGAGTGAAGCGCGGCACTGCATTCTTTTACATGCCAGCATAAAATCGAATCGGAATACAATCGAAATTGATTCTCAAAAGGCTGCGATTTAATAGTCTAAAAGCGCTACATGTTTCAGAGTGAAGCGCGGCACTGCGTCTGTTTTCACGCGATCGTCTCAGTTTCAGTCGCTTTATAACGTGCGTCTGGAAACACGACACGCAGCGATGATCTTCCAGAAAGTCGAGAAGCGCTCATAACCGTCTGCTGTGAGTGAAAGAGAAGCTGCGGTTTTCAAAATAAAAGCTTGACGGTTTAACGTGTGAAAATGAAGAAATCAAGACAGCCAAAAATATTAGTATTGTAATGTTACAGTTGTGGTAAATAAATTTTAATAAAAATACTTTATTTTCTTAAATTCACATTATTTTGTATTTTAAATGTCACAATAGTAATTTTACTTTATAGTCATGTTGATGTATATATAATAACATTTTGGCAAAGCAAACCTGGAGTTTTTTTTTTTTTTTTTTTTAAATCACATTTAAAATCATAATTACATTTTTTTTTAATCAGAAAAATCGTAATTACATTTTACCCCCAAATCATGCATCACTACTGGCTAGGGTGTTGTAGATGGTTGCTAGTGACTTCTGTGTGGTTCTTAGGGTCTTTTTAGTGGTTGCTAGGGTCTTCTGTGTGGTTGCTAAGGTGTTATGTGTAGTTGCTAGGGTCTTCTGTGAGGTTTCTATGGTCTTTTAGGTGGTTGCTAGGGTCTTCTTTGTGGTTCCTAGGGTCTTTTTAGTGGTTGCTAGGGTCTTCTGTGTGGTTTCCTGGGTCTTTTTAGTGGTTGCTAGGTTCTTCTGTGTGATTTCTAGGGTCTTTTAGGTGGTTGCTAGGGTCTTCTGTGTGGTTGCTAAGGGGTTATGTGTGGTTGCGAGGGTCTTCTGTGTGGTTTCTAGGGTCTTTTAGGTGGTTGCTAGGGTCTTCTGTGTGGTTGGTAAGGTGTTATGTGTGGTTGCTAGGGTCTTCTGTGTGGTTTCTAGGGTCTTTTAGGTGGTTGCTAGGGTCCTCTGTGTGGTTGCTAAGGGGTTATGTATAGTTGCTAGGGTCTTCTGTGTGGTTTCCAGGGTCTTTTAGGTGGTTGCTAGGGTTTTCTATGTGGATGCTAAGGTGTTATGTGTGGTTGCTAGGGTATTTTGCGTGGTTTCTAGGGTCTTTTAGGTGGTTGCTAGGGTCTTTTAGGTGGCTACTAGGGTCTTCTGTGTGGTTGCTAAGGGGTTATGTGTAGTTGCTAGGGTCCTCTGTGTGGTTGCTAGGGTGCTCTGTGTTGTTGCTCAGGAGCTGCAGTGCTCGTGATGATGTCGGTGTTGTGTGCGCAGCTGGAGCAGGCGCTGCGGCTGGAGACAGCCGAGGACGGGCGGGACTCTCCTGAGTCTCGCAGTCTGGCGCAGCAGAACGTGGATCTGCGCAGACGGCTGGACGAGGAGCAGGCGGCGTATAAACGCAAGCTCACGGCGTATCAGGAGGGGCAGCAGAGACAAGCACAGCTCGTACAGAAACTACAGGCCAAGGTACAACACTCAACTCTGGGTCTAAATCAATAAAAGACACACTCGTTTTTCCTCTGTAAAACCACTCGTTTTCTGATGTGTGTGCAGGTCCTTCAGTATAAGAAGAAGTGTGGAGATCTGGAGCAGATGCTGCTGGAGAAATCTACTGTCAGTTCAACAACACCTGCTTCAATACATCCCATAATGCCTCACTATACATGAGCTGAACGAGAAATCGGAATACAATCGAAACCGATTATCAAAAAACTGCGATTTAATAGTCTAAAAGCGCTTTGTGTTTCAGAGTGAACACTGTCTGTTTTCACGCGAGCGGCTCGTGATTCACTCATAACGTGGAATTGGAAACGTTACATGCAGCAGCTTCACTTTGCTTTATATGTATAAATGAGCCACGAGTTCAAACTCCAACTGTCAAAATTCAAATTTAAACTGCCAAAAGCCCATTAGACTCATTTAAGCTGCCATTCAACGTAAAACTATTACAAACTGAAAACCTTCAAACTTTAAGCTTTTAAAACTACTTCAAACTTTCTGGTCAGGCTTTCTCAAGCCAACTTCAAAGTTTCTGTCAACAAACTATTTTTATTCAGTTATAATTATGATTTTTTTTATTTATTTACAGTACAAAAATTCCTGAATTTTTTCATGTCACAATATATATCGCAGAATAAAATATCACAATGTCAGTTTTTCCCAATATCAGTTTTTGGGATATCATGTTTTACATTCCACTGCGCTACTTTTCCATTGTTTTTCAATGAAAACACTCTAAACGGACGTCTTTAACCGTTGTGTTCTAAACACGTGGCGCTAAAGTTAAAAGAAGTTCAACGCGTCTCTAGATCTTGCGTTTTTTTCATTCCGCTGACCTGCATCTAATGTTTTTGTGTGAACCGACCGTTACGCTGTAGCTCATGGTTCTCGTTGTTGTAGGGCGGCAGTAACGGTCACCGGCGCGACGACGACGAGCCCAGCAGCGAGCTAGAGAGCGCCCTCATCCGTCTGGAGGAGGAACAGCAGAGGTCTCGCACTCACTCACCTGATCTGCGTCTGCATTGTAAGCCTGCAGCCGTAAGCGTGTGCTTAACGTGTTTGCATGTGCGCAGGAGCAGCGGTCTGTCGGCGGTCAACGCTATGCTGCGAGAGCAGCTGGAACAGGCCGGACTGGCCAATGAGGCGCTCAGCCAGGACATCCGCAGACTCACTGCTGATTGGACCAAACCGAGGGAGGAGCTGGAGCAGAGGGAGTCTGATTGGAGGAGAGAGGAGGAGGTGGGTGTGGCCGTCCGCATCACTGTAACTCATGTGTGAAGGTCCAGAGTTTAACACGGTGCGTTTGTTCAGTCTTTCCACAGCTACTTCAGCAGCGAGCACAGCCGTCTGCTGGCGCTCTGGAGGCAGGTGGTGGGCTTCCGCAGGCACGTCTGCGATCTGAAGAGCGCCACCGAGAGGTCAGACCGCATCACTGCAGCCGGACACACCTGCGGCCGAAGCGCATTCAACACTGACGCTCTTTCTGTCTGTCCGCCAGGGATCTGTCCGAGGCGCGTAACGAGCTGGCGTGTGTGGCGCAGAGTGTGCAGCTGCAGTGTGTGAGCGCCTGCGCGGCTCTGCGCAGCCGTGAGGATGGGTCTGCGCAGCTGCTGGAGAGAGAGACGGGCCAGCGGCTGCAGCTGGAGCAGCAGCTGAGAGAGACGGTGACGGAGATGATGACGCTACAGGCCAAGAGTGAATCGGAGAGGGCCGAGCTCAACACACGGTCCGTTACTGCGCACACATACACGCTTACGGGTCTAACTCTGGCCCTCCAGGTCCGAGTTCAGCTCCAACCCTAATCAAACACTCCTGAACAAGCCGATCAAGGTCTTCATGATTACTGGAGATACAGGCAGGTGAGTTTGATCAAGGATGGAGCTGAACTCTGCAAGAAAGTGGATCTAAAGAACTCCTGGACTAATTTAATACATGTTTAATAAATTAATTAGTTGTCTAAAGGGAATCCTGTATAATGAGGCTGATTACGGCCTTAATTTATGCACTTTTAATGACCACCAACAGAAGAATGTGTAAACTCAATATTGGACTAGTCAACCGTCACTAGTTAGTGACTAAAGTGTGTAATTATAGGAGCTTGTTTAAGTTTATTCAGTAAATGAAGTTTAAAACGTGTGTGTGTGTGTGTGTGTGTGTCAGGCTGGTGGATGCAGTGAGAGAGCTGGAGCGTCTCAAAGCTCGTGTGGAGGACAGAGAACAGGAAGTTGCAGCACTCAACAGGAAACTGCAGGTATGCACACACTCCTCTATAGTACAGCTGTTGAGTTATTCATCTGGACATGAGCTGGACCACATTATCATCTCATCTTCTCGTGAGGAACCGCCCACAACAGGAAGAGGGCAGGTGAAGCGACCAATCACAGGTCAGATGTGATGAAGCTCACAAACACTAATCCAGTGACCTGTGTGTTATCAGGATCAGAGGAGCCTTGAGGAAACTGAAGTTCATTCACTCAGGACACACACCGCAGCGCTGCAGAACACACTCAGAGACATCACACAGGTACGACACACACACACACACACGCTCACACGAGTCACTGCTTCACTGATGTGTGTGTGTGTGTGTGTGTGTAGCTGGTGTTCTCTGACAGTGACGGTCTGGACGGAAACACTGAAGAGTCTCTGCTGCCACTGCTGCGCTCTTCATCCTCATCATCATCACTACCCATCATCCCTGACAGCTGTCTGTCTGCACTGCGCTCCACTCTGAACAACAGACAGATCCAGCTACAGGTACAGACGGACAGATGGACAGACTCGCGTCTGCGGCTTGACGTTTATCACAGTCTGTGTGTGTGTGTGTGCAGGAGCTGCGTGAGCGTCTGCAGTCCACGCAGTCGTCAGTCCAGCAGCTGCGCAGGCAGCAGACGGAGGCGGAGTCAAGCCGGCGGGAGGCGGAGCTCCGTGCGCAGACACTGCAGGGAGAGAGAGACGAGGCTCAGAGAGAGAGAGAGACAGCTGTGAGAGAGAGAGACCGACTGAGACAGGAGAGAGACGCGCTGTGCAGGTAAGACACCTGTCAATCAAACTCAGTGATCATGTGATCAGTGACCAGACCTGTCTGCCTCTCTCTTTCTCTCAGTGAGAAGGACGGCACGGGTAAAGCAGCGCAGGCGGCACAGACGCAGGTGCAGCTGCTGCAGCTGGAGTGTGAGAGGCTGCAGCTGTCTGTGACGTCTGCGCAGAGAGAGCGAGAGCACGAGCGAGAGGAGAGAGACGCCGCAGCGCTGGAGAGGGACCGAGCACGCGCAGAGACGGACAGAATGTGAGTCTGACGAGTCCCAAATGGACCATGAGTGTGTGACGTGTTCCTGACCTGTGTGAGTGTGTGTGTCAGTCAGCAGCTGTGGGACGAGTCCGAGTGTCGTGCTTCTGCACTGCGAGCCGAACTGGCGGCGCTGAGAGAGTCTCTCCAGCAGGGGGCGACAGACCGACAGCTGATGGAGGCCGAGAACCGACAGCTGAGCGACGCACTCAACCGGGTCAGACACTCACTGCGTTTCTTACATGCAATATAATTGACCTAATCTGAGTTTGAATCAATTAAAAACAAAACACGCCAAACTAGTAATGAGAAGCTCTGTTGACAACAGAAAATATTTGTATTTTGATGTGCAGAGCGAGAGCAGTCGCGCCGAGCTCTCGCTAGCAGTGACGAAGCTTCACTCGGAGGAGTCGTCACTCCGAGATTCTCTCGCTAAGATGAGCGCCATTAACGAGAGTCTCGCGCAGGACAAATCTGACCTCAACAGCCTCATCGTACAGGTACAAAAACACACAATTACTCACATGTGCATTAACTTCTGTAATATGACATGAATTGATTTAGGTCAGAGTTTGCCCATTAGAATTTGTTTCATTAATATTATTTGTAGACGTAGAGAAATGTTTTTTGAATAGACCAATGATATTGGTTGATTGAATGATTGACAGCTGGAGGAGGAAAAGAACGTGCTGCTGTCTCAGCGAAGAGAAGCGCAACAAGAGAAACTGACCATCAGAGACGAGCTCGTCCGCTCCGAGCAGGACCGGCTGGAGCTGGACTCTGTCCGTCTCGCTCTCCACCAATCACTGCAGGAGTCTGAGCTGGCCAGGGCGGGGCTGGAGGCGGAGCTTCAGTCACTGCAGGCAGACAGAGTCAAACTGCAAGACAGAATTACACAGGTGACTCTCTCTCTCTGTCTGCCTCAGTTCTTCATAAACAGTTTCTGATGTGCTGCTGTCAATCAAACAGCTGATTGGTGAGATGGGCGGTCTGGAGGCGGAGCTTGGTTCTATCCGCGGTGAAGGTGACAGGCAGAGCGCCGCTCTGGAGGAGGTGGGGCGTGGGCGGGCGGAGCTAGTGCGAGAGAGGGCGGGGCTTCTGGTTCAGCTGACGGCGTCAGAGAGAGAGAACGCCGCGCTGACAGAGGAGATCGCCACCTTCAGGTGAGACCGAAGACATTTGTGTCATGATATTAATATTAATACATGCATGTGTGTTTCATTGATGACTGTGTGTGTGCAGGTCAGAGAGGGAGGCTCTGGAGACGAGTCTTTACGAGCTGCAGCAGCAGATAAATCAAATCGAGTCTCGTCGTGAACAGCTGGAGTCGGAGAACCAGAACCTGAGATTGCGTACCGACAGCACGACAGGTACACGACAGAGAGAGATCAGTTCATGAGAGAGAGACAGGTACATGAGAAAGACAGACACATTTAATGGTGCGTTCACACCAGACGCGAATGAAGCGTTAAGCGCGAGTGATTTACATGTTAAGTCAATGCAAAGACGCAAATTGACATCCTGCGGTGCGAATTGAGTGTTTGACGCGCATAACGCGTGATTCGCGCAAGTTGAAAAATCTGAACCGCGTTAACCAATCAGGAGCTTGCTCTAGTAGTGACGTGATTATGACGTAGCGAGTGGAGGCAGAAATCCGAAACAACAATGGAGGACAAAATCATCGCCGCTGTACGATACATCTTCATTCCTTTATAGACACAGGAATAAAAAGGATCTTGCTTGGAAGAAAGTGAGTGAGGAGGTCGGACAATCTGGTAAGTTGTAAAAAACGGTCTTTACTCAATTTGAGCTGTATATACACATATTGAGACTACAAGCTAGCTAAAGCCGGCAAATTGAGCTTATTCACCATATTTTACAACTACTTTCCCGCTGACAAGTTGTGTTTATTCAGAGGAAGTGTGCAGAAAGAAGTGGAAGAGTCTGAGGGACACATATTTAAAGGAGAGGGAGAGCCCCTCTCATGTTGTGAAGTGAATTTCACACGTGAATGAAGCGAGTAAACTCAATGTTCAAGCGCCTAACTACACGCGAATAGCGTGATTTATTCGCGCAAGTCGCGTCTGGTGTGAACGCCCCATAAGAAAGTGTATTGTGTGCATGAACGTTAGACAGCTACACAAGATAGATTTGTACATGAGAGAGAAAGACGGGTAAAGAAGAGGATTCGGACTTTACATGTATTCATTTAGCAGATTCTTTTATCCAGAACAATTACAACAGCAAGTGATAGTGAGGGATAATACTAGATAAGAGAGGAATGCAGTACAAGTATTGCTACAGCACCAGAGCAGAAGAGCTGCTTTTTCATTTGTTTTTATTTTAAAATGTGCCTCATCGTGACGTTTAGTTTGTCTTTGTGTTTAGCGGAGCTGAAGCGTTTGCGCGCTGAGAGAGAGACAGTTCTGTCTCAGAGTGAGAAAGAGAAAGACATGCTGAGAGATGCGCTCACAGCCGCTCAAAATGAAGCACAGCGAGCTCTGCGCACGGCCCTGTCTGACCACCAGGAGGAGCTGGAGAGACTGACCAATCAGAAGGTCATACGAGCGCTTGCCTCATGATTATATATGAGTTCATGTGACACGGGTAATACTGACTGAGCCTGTGAATCCTGTAGGAGGCGCTGCGCTGCAGTCTGGAGGCCGAACAGGAGGGGGCGCTGCGGAGGGTCCGCGAACACCTGGAGGAGCAGATGATCCGGCTGGAGAGAGAGCGAGATGAACTTCAGGAAGAGCTTCGTTCCTTGCAGCGCGACAGGGACCAGAGTCTGTTACAGGCGGAGACGGACAAACAACAGGTAAGACTCGCGCGGGAAGCTGACGTGCGTCTGTCGCTTCTGTCGTAACCGCCTGATGTCGCGTGCAGGCGCTGTCCATGAAGGAGGCCGAGAAGGCGCTTCTGTCAGAGAAGGTGAGCGCCCTACAGGCGGAGCTGAGCACTGCAGCACTGGAGCTGGAGAGACTGAGCCGAGAGACGGCGCTCCTCAGAGACCAGGAGCGGGTCAGAACTTAACGCTGTTTTACAACGTTAGTTGTGTTTCCGTCCAAAGTTGTGCTCAAATTTGGACTATCGTGGATGGAAACATAGCTAATGTGTTGTTGACTTCATTGATTTATAATAAAAGTATTGTAGTTTTCGCTCTCTAGTAAGTGAGTGTGTTATCTTGTTCTTAGGCTGCAGTCGTGTCTCTAAATGCTGAACTGCAGGAACTGCGCAGTCAACTGCAGGACGCAGCCAGTGCACACGGCCGTGAGCTGCGCAGACTGCAGGAGAACTGCGCCGACCAGCAGACGCGAGCAGACACTGCACTCAAAGAGGTTTGTGTTTGAAAGAATAACCTGATGAGCAAAATGCGGCAGTAACGTGAGTTATTGCGAATAAATTGCGTCCCCCCTCCCCGTGTAGTTGGAGGAGTGTCGCGTGCTGCTGTCGTCCAGCGAGGAGAGCCGGGACAGTGCCAGGAGAGATCTTCTGGAGATGGACAAGCGTTTGTGCCAGATACGGGAGGCAGGGGAGGGGCATAGGCGAGATGGGGCGGAGCTACGGCGCTCTCTCAGTGATGTCACCAAGGAGAGGGATGCTCTCAGCCAATCCAACGCGCAGCTGAGGGAAGCCCTGAGAGCGGCAGAGAGTGAGAGAATCAGGTGACGGACGAAGACTTTAACATGCTCTTGTAAACCTGCATACTATTTAGAACAGTAAGTATGCAAATTAGCAATCAGATGAGGTTCTTTCTGCAGTGCTGATTGGAGGGACTATACTGTGCTTTGTGTTCAGCGTGAAGCGTGCATGTGAGGAGGAGCAGCAGAAAGCGTCTCTGCTGGAGGAGAGTCTGGCGTCTGCGCAGAAGGAGGTATCAGATCTGCGCAGCTGTCTGCGTGAGGTGGAGAGATCCAGACTGGATGCGCGCAGGGAGCTGCAGGAGCTGCGCAGACAGGTCAGACCGAGGCTGAACGCGTGAGCGTTGACAGAGTGAGGATGAAGAGCTGTGGTGTGATGTGTGCGTGACTCTCTGTGCCGTCAGGTGAAAGTTCTGGACGCCGAGCGCGAGCAGAAGGCCAAGCAGACGGCTGAACTGCAGACGCGTCTGTCTGCGGAGGACCAGAAGGACGAGGAGCGAGCGAGAGAATTGATCTCGCTCAGACAGAGACTCGCCGACACGGAAACTAGCAGAAACTCTCTTCAGAAAGAGGTGAGATCTCATAAGATTACACAGATTTAAATTCAATTGAAAAGATGTCTCACTCACTCTGTCTGTCTGTCTCTAGCTGGCTTCTCTACAGAGGCGTCTGAGCGAGAGCGAGATGTGTTGGCGCAGTCGTGAGCGAGAGTTGACGTCTCAGCTACAGGAAGCTCGCGGCTGTGAGAAGAAGCTTCAAGACGAGGCACGTAACCTCTCCGTTCGCGCTCAGTCGACCTCTGATGCGTCTGCGCAGTTGCAGCTGGAGCTGAGTGAGGCGCAGGGCCGTCTGGCTGCGACGGAGGTGGAGTTATCGCGTGCGGAGGCGGGCCGCAGGGATCTGGAGTTCAGGCTGTGCAGCCTGCAGTCGGCGCTCACGCGTACACTGGGCATCGGGGCCAGTGGGCGGAGCAGCAGCAGGGGGCGGAGCCCGGCAGGCTCCTCCCCTTCCTCTCTGACCTCGGGGATGATGTCTCGCCATAGGAGCGTGTCTCCGCTGCACTGCTCGCTATCGCCACCCAAAGGTTAGATTAGTTTTTTAAAGAAAGTTGTGGAATTTGAGTTCTGCTTTATCTCAATCGTTTCTCTGCTCTCTGTCAGATGTGGCAGCTAACGTCACTCCGGATAACACCATCGTGCTGCGGCCGCTGTCTCCAGAGAGGACAGACGCTCCGCTGCCCGTCGCCCAGCCTGAGCTGGACCCGGAAACCCTGCGCAGCGGCCTCAGAGACTTCCTGCAGGAGCTGCGAGAGGCTCAGAGAGGCCGAGTAATGCGACTACACACACTACAGATGCTTTAGTTACACACACAAACGATAACTAGAACTATTACGATCACTAGAACTGTTATGATCACTAGAACTGTTATGATAACTAGATCTGTTACGATAACTAGGACTGTTACGATAACTAGAACTGTTACGATAACTAGAACTGTTACGATAACTAGGACTGTTACGATAACTAGGACTGTAACTAGGACTGTAACTAGGACTGTTACGATAACTAGGACTGTTATGATAACTAGATCTGTTACGATAACTAGGACTGTTACGATCACTAGGACTGTTACAATAACTAGAACTGTTATGATAACTAGATCTGTTACGATAACTAGAACTGTTATGATAACTAGAACTACTACGATCACTAGAACTGTTATGATAACTAGATCTGTTACGATAACTAGGACTGTTACGATAACTAGGACTACTATGATCACTAGAACTGTTATGATAACTAGATCTGTTACGATAACTAGGACTGTTACGATCACTAGGACTGTTACAATAACTAGAACTGTTACGATAACTAGATCTGTTACGATAACTAGAACTGTTATGATAACTAGAACTACTACGATCACTAGAACTGTTATGATAACTAGATCTGTTACGATAACTAGGACTGTTACGATAACTAGAACTGTTACGATAACTAGGACTGTTACGATAACTAGGACTGTAACTAGGACTGTTACGATAACTAGGACTGTTACGATAACTAGGACTACTATGATCACTAGAACTGTTATGATAACTAGATCTGTTACGATAACTAGGACTGTTACGATCACTAGGACTGTTACAATAACTAGAACTGTTATGATAACTAGATCTGTTACGATAACTAGAACTGTTATGATAACTAGAACTACTACGATCACTAGAACTGTTATGATAACTAGATCTGTTACGATAACTAGGACTGTTACGATCACTAGGACTACTATGATCACTAGAACTGTTATGATAACTAGATCTGTTACGATAACTAGAACTGTTATGATAACTAGGACTACTATGATCACTAGAACTGTTATGATAACTAGATCTGTTACGATAACTAGGACTGTTACGATAACTAGAACTGTTACGATAACTAGAACTACTATGATCACTAGAACTGTTATGATAACTAGATCTGTTACGATAACTAGAACTGTTTTGATAACTAGAACTACTACGATCACTAGAACTGTTATGATAACTAGATCTGTTACGATAACTAGGACTGTTACGATCACTAGAACTGTTACGATAACTAGGACTGTTACGATCACTAGAACTATTACCCTCAGGGCATCCAAGATGCAAGATCCAAGACTTTGTTTCTTCAGTAGAACACAAATGATGCCGTGCGCGCACTCAAGGCAGTTGGACAGTGGTGTATTAGAGGTAAAAAATGATATAAATACTGTTCGGTTTCTCGCACAAACCGATCATTTCATGTCTTAGGACATCAATGTGTCGTCACGAACCGCAGGGTTTAATTTGGATTTGTCTGTGCGTGTTTTTGTTACTCTCATAGATTTTGTTACCATTGTCATGCATTATACGACTGACAGACTGCAACGGTTGGAGATAAAAACCATCATTTGTGTTCTACTGAAGAAACAAAGTCACCCACATCTTGGATGCCCTTTCATTTTCATTTTTGGGTGAACTATCCCTTTAAGATAACTAGATCTATTACGATAACACGCACTACAGATGCTTTAGTCACACACACGAACGATAACTAAGACTGTCCCATGTGATTCATGTGTGTGTAGGACGAGGCTCGGGGTCAACTGGGGTCACTGCAGAGGGAATTAGAGGAAATGACCACAGAGAGAGACTCCGCCCACCAGCGCCTCATTCAGCTACACACCACACTACAGGAGTGCCAGGAGGGTAATGAACATCTAACTGCCCTCGCTTTCATATAAAGCTCATTGTAATGACGACAGACACCCGAATTTTAAAATAAACTTGCTTTGGGTTTTTGATTGTTTTCCTCATCATGATTGGTCAGAATCATTCAGTGTTGATTGTGTGTAGATAAGCGTGCTGTGGATGGAAAACTGTCGTCGGCTCAAGCTCTGCTGCATCAGCAGGACGAGTCCCTGCGGAGAGGAGAGAGAGAGCGACGAGCATTAAACGAGCGAATCAAAGAGCTGGAGAGACTTTCACTGAACGCCGAGGCTGAGCGCAAGCGCGTGGAGGTCAGAGGCTGCTCGCGTCTTAATTGATTTAAAATAATGTGGACTGACAGTAACTCCGCCCGTCGCCCCCTGCAGGAGCAGTGCAGTAAACTGCGCGCTGGCGAGGCGCGCTTGGAGGCGGAGCGTCGGCGGCTGCGTGAGGCTCTGGAGGCGGCCGAGGGGCGGGGCACACGGGTGGAGCTGGGGAGGCGGAGTCTCGAGGGAGAGCTGCAGAGACTGAGACTGAGTCTGGCCGAGAGAGAGATGGAGATCCAGACGGCTCATGACCGCCACGAGAGCGCCGTCAAACAGGTACCAAATTCCCATCAGCCCCATCTCACTCACAGTATCTCTCATCCACAATAGAGTGAGTTAGTAGCATTGGTGCTTAAGGGAAGTGGGCGGCGCTAAAAAGCTCTTTTGGCATGATTTGCTCGCCATGACCGTCTGATTGGTGGAATTTTCTGCACAGCATCATGGATAATGTTAAATGTAATTGTTTTACAAATAAACCTGACTGTTGCGCTGATAGCTGATGATCGCTAACGCTCTGATGCATGTTTCAGGTGGCAGAGGGCGAATCTCGCGTCTCGTCTCTTCAGCGGGAGGTGGACAGACTGACGGCATTGCTGTCTAAAGCTCAGGACGGAGAGAGCGTTCAGAAAGAGCGAGCGCTCGCTCTCTCCCAGAGCCTGCAGGAAGTCACCGCCGCCCACAGCGCCACCCAGGGGCGTCTCGCTGCGCTGCAGAAGACACTGGGACAGGCTGAGAGCGAGCGCAGACAGCTGCAGGTGAGCGCAGAGAGATCAACCTCCCGAGAGAGAGAGAGTTCAGCAGAAATGATTGCGTGATGTCTTGTGTCTTTCAGGAGCGTGTGGACGGACTCAGAGCGTCCTCGTCGGACGGGAAGCGAAACATCGCCGCCCTCACGGAGCGCGTGCAGACGCTGCAGTCGGAACTGAGCCAGAGTCAGCTGCGCAAATCTGAGCTGGAGACAGAGCTGCACAACACACAGGAGGTGAGTGAGCGTCTTCACCCTGGGATCATGTCACTTCACGGAAATGTAGCTTTAAATGTCAATGTACCAAACACAACGCATTTTTATGTTAAAAAAACATAGAATGTAATAAATTGAGCTAACCCTAACGTATTTTAACTTGACTTAAACATATTTTATTTTAACTTAACATCCTCATAAAGTGCAACTTAACTGACACCATCTCAAACGTCCAATGAGAACAGCTTCATGTTATGTTATTATAATAAAGCTACAGTTTATTCACGTTATTTGTTTATTAGAGCTCAGAGTAAATGAAGATTGAAGGTTTTAAAATAAAAGTTAAAATGGTTAAAGCTTAAAATGCTGTCAAAAGTATGTCAAGTATGCTACTATTGTATTAATATTCTAAGATTTTTATTATTATGAAAAATAAGTAATATTACAATTATTATTATTATTATAATATTATAACAACCAACACATTCCGATGGCAAAAATTGCAACTATTCTACTTTTTGGCGAATTGCTGTCGAATTCGAATAAATTCATATAAACTCATTCATACATTTATGTACGATCTTACACCCCGCCATTAAATATATTACTATTGTAGTGACAGTCTAATCTTTTTTATTATTAAGAAATAATATAATAAAATATATAAGAAATAAAAAACATAAAAAATAATATAATAATTAATATTATGTCGGTGCCGATAGCCTCGTGGGCAGCACGCTGACATATAGCGCTGTTGAGCTTCAGTGACACAAGTTTCCCGACCCTGTCCCCCTCTCTCTCCCACTTTGCTTTCTGTTTGCTTACCGTCCTATCATAATAAAGGCAAAAAACTTAAAAAAAAAAAAATCTTAAAATATATATAATTATAATATTCAAAAGACAACCAACACATTCCGATGGCAAAAATTTTAAGTATTTAACCTTGCTATTCGTATGACTTCAAACGATCTCATTCATTTTTGTACGATCTTACGCCCCACTGAGGGTTAGACCTTCATGCTTAGTTATTCCTAAAAATCGTGCATTTTCATCTGCATCAAATTGTACAAACTCATACGAAATTGCCAACTCGTTAAGTAGTTACATCGGTTTGAAAACTTCAGTGTGAATTAAAATTGGTCTCAGATCAAACTGCCCTGGACTAAAGAGATCTGACTTCACTTTTAATAGCAGTGCCAGTGTGAACGCAAAGAGTTCTCTTTCTGAAGTGGTCTGAGACCGATTCCTTTAAAGAGACGTGTGAAAACATGCTCACGCAGGCTCTGCGGCAGAGGGCCGACAGTCTGACCGAGGCCCAGCGCAGTTTGCAGTCTGCGCAGACGGAGCGAGCGTCTGCAGAGGAGCGTCTGCGCAGCCTGCAGCGAGCCGTGGCCCTTTTGGAGACCGAGAAGAGAGATGCAGAGAGACAGGCCGTCCGGCTGGAGAAAGACAAGGCCGCGCTGAGAAACACGCTGGATAAGGTGAGACGGGAGTGACGACGGCAGGATTGGACGCAGCGAGCTTCTGTTGACGGTCTGTTTTGATTCCTCAGGTGGAGCGTCAGAAGCTGAAGACGGAAGAGAGCAGCATGCGTCTGTGTGCGGAAAAAGGCCGCCTGGATCGCTCGCTCAACACCGTCGAACAGGAGCTGCAGGACGCGCAGAGACAGATCGTGCTGCTGCAGGTACACTTTTACACACCAGCCAGGGCTCCAGACTAACATCATAAGATCTGACGTGCCAGCACCAGATCAATAATTATTAATATTTATAATATTATGTGTTTTGTCTCTCAGAAGTGCACATTTGACAGTAGCTTGAGTTTCATTTAAAAAAGCAGTAACATTTGTAAAAATGGTAACAACCTCATTTTTATAGGGTCAAATGTAAATAAATAAAATTAACCATTAGTCTTCCCTATAGTATCATATATTTGTAGATCATGATAACCACTGGTAAAGCCACACATAGCAGTTTATTACCATGGTAACTATACGCATGATAACTATAATGATACACCAACATCGATAAGGATAACTATAATGATAACTATATTAGCATACACTCCAACAGATGATAACTATAACAATAACTATAACGATAACTATATTACAATAACTATATTACCGTACACTCCAATGGACAATAATGATAACTATATTAGCATCCACACTAACATCGATAACAATATTAGCGTCCACACCAACGACGATAGCTATAATGATAACTATATTAGCATCCACACCAATGCATGATATAGTTCTGTTTATTATAAGCGCTGCAGTTTCGTCGGCTTTAAATGCTCGAGCTCTATAAAGCAGGATGGATTCTGATTGGCTGTCAATGTTTTTATCGTTCATCAGCTGCAAAAAAAATTGTTCTGAAAGTAATTCCAACGATATCGTTTCTTTGTGTCGTTCTCATTATAGTTGTTTTGTGGACTCTTTACATTTAGAACCAGGGGCGGACTGGGCCAAAAAAGTGGCCCTGGACTTTCCTGCACAAAGCGGCCCATCACGGTCCGCAACACCTCACCATAAAACCCACCAATTTTTCTTTTACACCACTTACTAACATAAATATATAAATGCTATTTCTATAGAAATATAAATGCTATTTTTTTTTTTTTTTTATTGAAATGCTTATCATTAACATTAATGAATGACTGGCATACTTCTTTACGTTTTAATTTGCCTTGGTGCACATGGCAAATAGTAAATAATTTTGAAAAAATTTCAAATCTCTTTTCCATACAGGGAAGTTTAATATCACTAAAGTTCAATATACCTACCATTAAATCAGTCCATATATAATAATGATCTGGTACGCTCTATAAGACTGATAATGTGGACTGATTTATGGTGCCTTTCTAGTATTTGGTGCCTAACTTTCAGGAGCTTGACAACTTTCTTGGAATAGAGGTCCAGTTGTGGGAAAGAGTGTAAAAATTATGTTATATGTATACAGCATATTAGAATGATTTCTGAAGGATCACATGACTGAGGACTGGAGTAATGATGCTGAAAATTCAGCTTTGATCACAGGAATAAATTACATTTTACAATAAATCCACATAGAAAACATCTATTTGAAATTTTATTAATATTTTATAATTTTTTTACTGTATTTTTTGATCAAATAAATTCAGCCTTCCTCTTTCAAAAACATTAAGTCTAAATTCAAACTTTTGATCGCCAGTGTGTAAAATAATGCATGTGAACTAATTAGCAAATTATATTTTTATTTTAGACACTTTCCTAACACGGGACATAGGCTACTTGAATATGAAAGTTGCCGGTTTTACCATGTTTTAGTGTAAGACTGAGAATAATATTTTGAGTTTTATGAATAATTTTCAAATGATTGTGAAATTACTGAAGAAATCCTGACAACAGATACACAAACATTCACTCTTATCTGATATGCTGAAAACTGCTACGGTAATGTTTATTTGTGGATTGTGTGACGAATATCATAAATGACATTAAAATATGAAAAATCCAAAAAGGCCAGAAGTAGTTTGCATCCCTGGAAATTAATGTCTGTCGTTTAAAAGTTTTTGGTTTTTAAATTTTTTTATCATAAACAGTCGGCAAATATTGCTGTAGGCCTATATTGTCTCTTCATGTTCAGATATCTTACCTCGGCTCGCATTCTTCAAGCATTAAAAAGTGCCGCGGTGCTCGGTTTCTGTGGACGGTAAACCCCGCCTCATTCGATTTGATTGGATATATTTATTCATTTTGACATTGACGCAAACTAGTTATACTACGAGACAGTGATGGTCGCGAATATGATCATTTCGTCAGTCTGGAGCCCTGCAAACACTAATGAGTGTTAATGAGCTGGATTAATGCTGTGAAGTGTGTGTGTGTGTGTGATAACTGTGTGTGTGATGTTTTCATCGCTGTGCTTGTAAGGAAGAGTTGTGCGGCGTGAAACCGAAGATTGCGCTGTGTCTGGTGAGTAAGAACGGGTCACGTTTGTGTGTTTTGCGCTTCGTAGAAACGCATTCGACATGGTGTTGGGGGTTGCTATGGTTTCTGCTGTTGCTATGGTTACAGTGGGTGTTCACTGGTAGTTGTTTTGGACTGTGTGAAGTGTGTGTGGGGTTTCATGCGTGTTGCGTGTTTCAGGCTCAGCTGGCCGAGCTGGAGCAGAGTCACAGCGCCAGCGAGCAGTCGGCCCGTCTGCGTGAGGACGCCCAGCGGGAGGCCGAAAGACTGCGCGTCAGTCAGAGAGAGGCCGAGCGAACGCTGGCCGCGCGCGAGAGAGCCCACCGGCAGCGCGTCAAGGGTCTGGAGGAGCAGGTGTCCACGCTGAAGGAGCAGCTACAGCACGAGATACGCCGCAGAACGCCGTCGCTGCCGAGCTGATCCAACACTATGATTGATTGTGACATCATTAACAGTGTTTTGTGTGGTTAATGTGCACAATGGCTGTTCCTTAAAGGGTTGGTTCACTTCAGAATTAACCCCCCCCCCCCCCTTCATGTGATCCAAGATGCTCATGTCTTTCTCTCTTCAGTGGAAAAGAAATGAAGGTTTTTGAGGAAAACATTCCAGGATTTTTCTTCATATAGTGGACTTCACTGGGGTTCAACAGGTTGAAGGTCCAAATGTCAGTTTCAGTGCAGCTTCAAAGAGCTCTACATGATCCCAGACGAGGAATAAGAGTCTTATCTAGAGAAACCATTGGTCACTTTCTAAAAAATATATATATACTTCTTAACCACAAATGCTCGTCTTGCACTGCTCTGTGATGCTCATGGGGTGAGTAAATTATCAGTAAGTTTTAATTCTGAAGTGAACTAATCCTTTAATGATATATGACCTTTTTAAAGCCTGTTCACACCAAAGACGTACAAGATATAGTTCTAAAAATCATTCTAAATGTAAAAGAATAGCAGAGTTCACACAACTATAATGATAACGGCACAGAGGAACTATATTGTTGGAATCACAGAACGATTTTTCCAGCTGATGGCAACATTAATTATGTTTATAGTTATTGTTCTTGGTGTGAACGGGCCTTTAGCCATATTGAGTTTTTTTAACAGAATACTGAAAAGGTGGATCTAATATTTAATGAATAGTAATGTTTACCCCAAAACCAAAATTATAAAAATGGTATTTTGCGTAAAGACAAAAAAAGCTTATTTTTTGGACCAAGATTTGTTACATTGCGACATTATTATAATGACAATTAAGCACATTTTATTCTCTAAATTCTCTACTGTAATGCAAAAGAAAAGTTTTCTGGACATATTTTTATGAGGTGAATATAATACTGTCTAATGAGTGAATGAAACATTCCCTGAACACTGACACACACTCGACACAAATACTTGAATATTTTACTGTAATATTTATAGTTTATGTGAATGTGACTCAGTGAAGTTATCCCTGAGAACCGATTTTTTTTTTAATACCTGAAACACAAGCATGTTTATCATTTGTAATTAAGTTTTATACTGCTATATGTTTACCTCAACTGACCGTTGACAGGTCAGATTTATTGATCAGAGATGTAATTACTCACCCTTCAGTTAAATCCCTTCTGAATCCGATACATTTCACTTACTTGATTAATGTTGATCTGGAAAGTTGTCGTGTTGATTGAAAGCGTGTCCAGTATGACACTGAGATTAATTTGTCAAGCCAAGAATTCCGCGATTCTCTGAAAATGTAAATTATGCGTGTCAAAAGTCCGTTATATTTAGGTCAAGTGCTTGACATCGGCAGCGCGCGCACAGAGTTTTAACGGACTCTGACAGGAATGGCGCGAATTACTGAGGTGAGACACTACGGCTATAATTTCAATAATTGCTATAATACATTTTAAAGGCAATAACATTAAAGGGTTCACCCAAAAATGAAAATAATGTCATTAATTACTCACCCTCATGCCGTTCCACACCTGTAAGACCTTCGTTAATCTTTGGAACACAAATTAAGATATTTTTGTTGAAATCCAATGGCTCAGTGTGGCCTGCATAGCCAGCAATGACGTTTCCTCTCTCAAGATCCATAAATATCAGCGGTTCGGAGCGCCAAAGTCACGTGATTTCAGCAGTTTGGCCGGTTTGACGCGCGATCCGAATCATGATTCGACACAAAAGATTCATAACGCTCCGAAGCTTCTTGAAGCAGTGTTTTGAAATCGGCCATGACTATATAAGTTGTTATTTTGTTTTTTTTGGTGCACAAAAAATATTCTTATTGCTTTATAATGTTAATATTGAACCACTGTACTCACATGAACTGATTTAAATGTTTTTAGTACATTAATGGATCTTGAGAGAGGAAATGTCATTGCTGGCTATCCAGGCCTCACTGAACCATCGGATTTCAACAAAAATATCTTTATTTGCGTTCCGAAGATGAACGAAGGTCTTACTGGTGTGGAACGGCATGAGGGTGAGTAATAAATGACATTATTTTCATTTTTGGGTGAACCCTTTAAGGTGCATGTTAAGTAAGGAGAAAAGAAGCGATCGTCCTTCAGATCTACCAGAATCTCGTAAATGGCGTATTGTCGATTTAAGTTATAAGAAAAATGGCATTTTTTTAACTGCTAGTTTATACTCTTCTCAGTCTTTTGTTTTATGTGTGAAATGTCCTTTTGTGTTGCTAGAATGGTTTTTATACACATTAAAATGACTTTAAATGTTTAAGCCTTCAGCCTATTCTTTAAAAAGGTTTCACGTAAACTCTGCATGTATCATGCTATTTAAATGTACAGTACAAAAATGTTTATTAATAAAATTGCAAAACTTTGTTTGGAACAGCTAATATTACAGTAAATGGTGAGTATATTAAAGCTGAACCCAGACTGAGTTGTCTACGTTCAGTAGCGATCCCCAGCTAACTAAAATGTTCTATAAACGTTATGCTAACATTCCCATTAAGTTACAGACACACTTCTGAATGTTCAAAACATCCAGTTTTTTTAAACGTTTTTTCTTCATTATGTGAACGTTAAGGGAGCATTCTATTTTATCATTCTGTAAACATTACGGGAACATTACTTTTCAATGTTCTCTGAACATTCTGAAACTTAAAAACGTTAAACGAGCGTCCAAATAAAATTTTTCAGAAAAAAAAAGTTCCAAGAACGATATATATAAATAACGTTTTTGTGTTAATGTTTTAAGAACATTATAAATGACCAGATAACTTTGAACAAACATTCTATTAACATTACTGGAATATTTTTTTTCATAACTTTGAGAGATCTTGCCAGAACGTTAGCTAAAGTTCTGAGAATGTTCCCTGTTAGCTGGGTCAGTGCTTACAGGCTTTGACCTCTGACCTGAGATCAGGTGTGAGGGTTTGAGTCTGGGTTCAGTATAACTCACCCCAAGACAAAATAAACAAGTAAACAACAACAGCACTGGACGACAAACAGTAATAATACAAAAAACGTGACATCTCTGTTCCTCCTGCACCAGTGTAACAGATACAATAGCACCAGTGGTGACATACAGGTCAAATATTCAGATTATTACAGTAAATATCAGTTTACATGAGTCCAGAAAACATCAGATGCTGCTGGAGAATATATGAGAAGAGGAAAGTGTCTGATGGATTTAGGTCTGAAACACTCTACGCAAGTACACAAAAAATTGTTGCGTTCTAAAATGCATCAGATCACAAGTATGTGTTGCCACAAGGGGTGCTATAGTAGGCATTAGCGCAAAATGTCTTCTTCTATGGTCAATTTTCTTTTTCAGCTCAATCAAGGAGTGACAGTCTGATAACAATCTTGCTGGGTAAGTTAGTTAAACTATCGAGATGTTTATAGTAAACTCTGAGGTTATATATGTATAACGGCTCTGCGCACTAGCATTGTGTTTGCATAGTTGCGTAGAAGATATTTTTGTCCTAAAGCATCTGATAGGCAGTACCAGGGCTAGTGTGTGTGTGTGTGTGTGTGTGTGTGTGTTTAACAGGATCCGCAGCTCTTGGCGCAGCTGCCGCCCATCGCCCCACACTGGCCACTGAGTGCAACTACACCGCAGCGTGAGAACTGATCGCGACACAGATCCGCTGCAGAGAGACAGATAACATGTTAGTCTGCGTTCACTGAACGAGTGCAGCAAGACGACAAACACACAACTCACCTCTCAGTAGCTCCTCATGGGCACACACCGTCCTCACGCAGATCTCCTTATTTATCACGTAAACCCTCCGCAGACTGAGAAACAAAGCACATCGAGACCGTGAGTGTGTGTGTGTGTTTGAGTGTGTGAGGGGGTGTGTTTTGAGTGTGTGTCTGCTGACCTGTAGAAGCAGATGCTGTTGAGACACTGTTTACACGGCTGATGGACAGAATAGAGACGAGTGCAGGGATACTGTTCCTCACGACAGTCTGAAAACGCACAACAAACACATCAATGAGGTCCACGAGTCTTATTTGTCACTTTCTGCTGATGTGCTGCTCACGAAAATGAGAAAGGCTGCCATTGCAACTAACTGAAATAAAATAAGCACTAAAACTAATAAAACTGAAGCTGAATAGAAATATTAAAAAATTAATAATAATGGCTTAAATAAGAAACTTACGGTTGTGAGAAAAACTGAGAAACTCACAACAGAGAAAAATTTCTGAGAAACTCGCAACTGAGAAAAAAAGTCATAATTGCGAGAAACTCGCAACTGAGATAAAAAGTCATAATTGCGAGAAACTCGCAACTGAGAGAAAAGACAGAATTGTGAGAAACTCGCTACTGAGAAAAAAACTCATAATTGCGAGAAACTCGCAACTGAGAAAAAAGTCATAATTGCGAGAAACTCGCAACTGAGAAAAAAGTCAGAATTGCGAGAAACTCGCAACTGAGAAAAAAGTCAGAATTGCGAGAAACTCGCAACTGAGAGAAAAGACAGAATTGCGAGAAACTCGCTACTGAGAAAAAAAGTCATAATTGCGAGAAACTCACAACTGAGAAAAAAAGTCATAATTGCGAGAAACTCGCAACTGAGAAAAAAGTCATAATTGCGAGAAACTCGCAACTGAGAGAAAAGACAGAATTGTGAGAAACTCGCTACTGAGAAAAAAACTCATAATTGCGAGAAACTCGCAACTGAGAAAAAAGTCATAATTGCGAGAAACTCGCAACTGAGAAAAAAGTCAGAATTGCGAGAAACTCGCAACTGAGAAAAAAGTCATAATTGCGAGAAACTCGCAACTGAGAGAAAAGACAGAATTGCGAGAAACTCGCTACTGAGAAAAAAAGTCATAATTGCGAGAAACTCGCAACTGAGAAAAAAGTCAGAATTGCGAGAAACTCGCAACTGAGAAAAAAGTCAGAATTGCAAGAAACTCGCTACTGAGACAAAAAGTAATAATTGCGAGAAACTCACAACTGAGAAAAAAAGTCATAATTGCGAGAAACTCGCAACTGAGAAAAAAGTAATAATTACAAGAAACTCGCAACTGAGAAAAAAGTAATAATTGCGAGAAACTCACAACTGAGAAAAAAACGTTGCTGAAAAAAATTGCGAGAAATAAAGTAAGACAAATATTTTTTATTCCGTGGCAGAAATAAGCTTCCATACATTAAAAAAAATGACTAAAACTTAAAAGTTAAAATGCAAACTGAAAATATACAAATAAAAGCAAATTCAAAATATGAATAAATACTTTAATAGCATATGAAATATAACACTGCGGGTTAGTTTGACCCATGATGCGCTCTTACCCAGCGGTCCAGGTTCAGTCGGCTCCGTCTGGAAATCCACCGCTGGAATAAAAACACTTTTATTTTAGACTTATATTTTAATTATAAAGCACCATTAAAACTACACAGTAAACACCTAAACAATATAAAGTCAGAGAATAAAGCAGAAGTCGCACCGGTCTGTCCTGGTACTGCAGTCTGAGCTTGTAAAACCTGCTGAGAAACAGCTGGATCTGATGAGAAAAACAACAGCTTCAGCTTCATGAGCTCAGATATGAGAGATATTTCTTCTCAAGGATGATCTATGAATCTCTCTGAGGGACACTTACAGAAGTACGGATCATAACTGTTGCCGTTACCTGTTGAGATCAAACACAATAATCCATGTTTAGTGTTTGTGCATCAATAACAGAGTCAGAATCCAGTGATGGACTCACCAAAGATGTCTAAATAATCATCGTAGTTCTGATCCTGAGCCAGAACCAGACCTGCAGAAGAAACCCACCAGAGGTCAGAGAGTGTGTGTGTGTGTGTGTGTGTGTGTGTGTGTGTGTGTGTGTTTGTGTGTGTTTGAGTCTCACCTGGCACTGACAGCAGAAGCAGGTAACAGAGTTTCATAGTGTCTGTAGAAACAAACCCGCAGACAGAAAATGATTGTAGTTTGTTTACTTCTGAACATCTTCACCATTACATAGTGTTTGTGTCTATCTATCTATCTATCTATCTATCTGTCTGTCCTTCTGTCTGTCCTTCTGCGGCCCCAGAGAAGAATGTGCTCGTGTCTTTCTTCTGCTTTTCTCCTTTTCTCAGAAACGACCCTCATGCTGCCGCAAACATTCCTGTCTGTCTCTCGGCTCTTTTCCTAGAAGCCATTTTCTGTACCATTAATTTCCCTTCTTCTCCCCTCTCTCTCTCTCTCTCTCTCTCTCTCTCTCTCTCATTTCTTCTGACCCCCCGGTGAGATGAGATCGTCACGAAAAAGGAAAGACACTCTGATGGAATGAGAGAGACAGACGGAGAGAGAGACAGACATTCCCATTAAAGTCATATTTTTTCAGCTTGTAATATCAAACCATGAATCGTCTCACAGATATTGATCTGTTTAGCAGAACACACACACACTCTCAATGTAAATACAGTCTGTGAGTGAGTGTGTGTGTGTGTGTGTGTGTGTTTGTGCAGACATTCCTTAGCATGTGTGTGTTGTAGCATATGCTGAAGCTCACATCTGGGAGTCATTAAACCCCCTTTAGACCCTCCCCCAACACACACACACACACACACACACACACACACACTCACTCACTCTCACACACACACACACACACACACACACTCACTCTCACACACACACACTCGTGTTCTGCTCTCCTCAATAACTCTCATCTCTTTGGTTAAAACATAACAGTCTTTGTTCATTTTTCTTTTAAATACTCTTGCTGCTGCAACTCTCCATGTCTCTCTCTCTCTCTGTGTGTGTGTGTGTGTGTGTGTGTGTGTGTGTGTGTGTGTTTATGTTGGCTGTTTTGTCATTCGCCCCTGGCTGTAATCCGGCCCTTCCTCCCCCAACAGTCCCCATCACAAAACTTTAAACACTCAAATGATCTATTAAATCGTGCCTTTCAGATAATGAGTGTAACTGATTAACTGTACTCGTTAACTCGTATTAATCATGAAGGACCGTAAACTCTGTTCAGTACATAAGCTTCATTTTCACACACGGTAAACTATGACTCAAATGACAAAAGCGCAGTTATATTAAACACTCTCTCTGAGGTCAGATGTTTAAATTTAATATAGTAAATATAATATTTAAGAATGAATGTGCTCACCTTTAATTCAGTCCTTTATTCCTCGAGTGATGCTCAAGTCTCGGCGTGTCTGAAGTTTCAGTGTCGCCCCGCCTCCGGCCCCGCCCACCGCGCACAGCTCCGCCCACGGCCCCTCCCTCCCCGAGTCCCGCCGATCACCGCTGACAAGAATGTGAAACTCCATCCTTCCTCATCCAAAACCGTGAATATAACGTTAATATATCTTCATAAAACTAATATACATTAACAACTCATATATAACTATTTTTGATTGTTAGCTCATGTTTAAATCATTTGCTGCGTCCCAATATCCGTCCTAAATAGTATTCGAAATTAGAATTAGTGTGTCCCAAATTTCTTGAGCAGCAGATCATCATATTAGAATGATTTCTGAAGGATCATGTGACACTGAAGACTGGAGTAATGATGCTGAAAATTCAGCTTTGATCACAGGAATAAATTACACTTTACTATATATTCACATAGAAAACAGCTGATTTACATTGGAATAATATTTCACAATATTACTGTTTTTACTGCGTTTTTTGATTAAATAAATACAGTCTTGGTGAGCAGAAGAGACTTATTTAAATTGTACAATTGTAATGTTTCCAGATTTTTGATAGGTACTGTATTTTCTGCCTTATTCTGTGATCTTTTTTTACATTGTATAAAATCCACGAGGACTTAATGCACGAGTGTTTGTCGTACATAAACCAATCATAAAATTGTCATAAAATATAGGGAAAACAATATTAGATATTTGTTGTTGTTCAGCAGTGTGTTTGATTTCTCTGATTAGATTATTGCACAGGTGTGCCTTAGGCTGGCCACAATAAAAGGCCACTCTAAAATGTGCAGTTTTGTCACACAGCACAATGCCACAGATGTCGCAAGTTTTGAGGGAACGTGCAATTGGCATGCTGGCTGCAGGAATGTCCACCAGAGCTGTTGCCCGTGAATTGAATGTTCATTTCTCTACCATAAGCCGTCTCCAAAGGCGTTTCAGAGAATTTGGCAGTACATCCAACCGGCCTCACAACCGCAGACCACGTGTAACTACACCAGCCCAGGACCTCCACATCCAGCATCTTCACCTCCATGATTGTCTGAGACCAGCCACCCGGACAGCTGCTGCAACAATCGGTTTGCATACCCAAAGAATTTCTGTACAAACTGTCAGAAACCGTCTCAGGGAAGCTCATCTGCATGCTCGTCGTCCTCATCGGGGTCTTGACCTGACTGCAGTTCGTCATCGTAACCGACTAGAGTGGGCAAATGTAGTATACTTGATGTATTACTCTTAGGTTCCAGGTAAAACAGCAGCATAAAACCACAAAGATGATGAAACGATGGTATATAAAGAGTCCTTCTATAAGCAAGACATATAAACTAGCATTAGCATGCCGCTTACAAATCAAACAGAAGCCATAAAACATGAAAGACAAAATACAATTTACCTATGAAATAACCACAATTGACATAACCCAGACAAGAACAAGAAACACTTTCTTGAATGAGCTTGAAACAAAGTTTCTCAATCTGAGGGCTGTTTCATAAAACAAGATTAGAAAACAAGCCAGGCTTATTTTAGTTATTCAGATTTATTGTCAGTGAATTTTGTTTCATAAAGCAAACTTAAATTAGTTCAAACTCAGTTACTCTGGCAACTTATGCTGGGAAACTAACCTGGTCCAGATCAGGCTAAGCTGAGCTCCTCTGACACTGACTCTCTCACGTACAATTATTTGACTTTATTAACCACTATCAGTCTAGAAATATACATATATATAGCATAAATGAGCACACCCTGTCTGAAACTTAAATTCAGCAATTCCTCTTTACTTAGAAGACATGTTAGGGTTCTTTACAGACATAATGTTCCAGCAAGTCTGCTTAATCAGTTACCAAAGAAGCATGTCAAAATTATTGGAAAATAAGATTTTCTTCCCAAAGTGATAAAATGTTGTGTTGCAAAAATGAGTACACCCATTTACAAAACAGAGCTAAATAAATAAAAAATTGGTGTAAATATAAGGCAATTTTTGATTAAAAGGTAAGTATAATGAACCAAAACATTTAAAGAGAAGTAGTTTCTTAAAAATTAAGTGTTATATAACCCACTGTTACAATACAGACTGGGCAGAGGCAGAGGTAACGGTTAACAAGACTTTATTATCACACACAGCAGAGTATACGGTGGTGCAGGTGAGTGAAGATGAATGAAATAAGTTGTAGAGGTGATGATAAATAGTAATACTGTCCTTGGTTGACTTGCAGGAGTGATGATCGGTGGTGAAGTGAAGAGATGGCAGATGAGGAGGACTGGAGACACTCACACACAAACTGGAACAACACGAGGAGACTTGGAGATGAAGGAGACAGGTAAGTAGCTTCAATGGAGTCCAAGAGGTAAGCATATAGGGTTCTATGTGCGTACGAGACTGGACAGTGACTGAATGTGTGTGAGTGTGTTTTATGCTGGTGGTGATGAGTGAGTAGATGAGGTGCAGGTGTAGATGATTAGTACTCCGGGGATTGAGTGCGCTGTGATTGAGTGATGCTGGAACCTGGCGTGTCTGTGACAGTACCCCCCCCCTCCACGGCCCGCTCCTGAGGGCCGAGGACCCCGACGTCGTGGTGGTCGGCCTCTTCCACGGGGGGCTGGTCTGTCAGGATGGTTGGAATGGAAGGTTTGAAGGAGGTTGGGATCCAAGATGTCATCCCTGGGGACCCATGAGCGTTCTTCGGGGCCGTAACCCTCCCAGTCGACCAGATATTCCAGAAGACCACCACGGCGTCGGGAGTCCAAGATCTCATGAACCTCATACGCGGCGCCGTCGTCCAGGATGAGTGGAAGGGGCGGTTCGGAGGCTGCCAAGCCAGGTCCTGTGGAGAGAGGAACAGAAGGGTGGTGAGGCTTGAGTAGTGAGACATGGAATGTGGGGTGAATTCGATAGTGTGGAGGTAGTTGAAGTTGATACGTGACTGGGTTGATCTGCTTGCTGATGGTGAATGGACCAATGAACCTGGGACTCAGCTTCCGGCAGGGCAGACGCAGGCGGATGTCCCTGGTTGACAGCCAGACCTTCTGATCGGGTTGGTAGGAGGGAGCTTCGGACCGGTGAAGGTCTGCTGTCATCCTGCGTCTGCGCAGGGCTCGTTGCAGTTGGTGATGTGCCGAGTCCCAGACCCTCTCGCTCTCTCGGAACCAGTAATCCACAGATGGCACATCGGAGGGTTCCTCAGACCAGGGGAACAGTGGGGGTTGGTAGCCGAGTACGCATTGAAATGGTGTGAGGCCGGTGGAAGGCTGACGGAGAGAGTTCTGGGCGTACTCGGCCCAACCCAGGTACTGGTTCCAAGAGTCCTGGTGGTCATGACAGAAGGTACGGAGGAAGCGACCGATCTCCTGGATCTTCCTCTCCGTCTGCCCGTTCGACTGAGGATGGTAACCGGATGTAAGGCTGACGGTCACACCTAGGAGCGAGAAGAAGGCCCTCCATACCTTGGAGACAAATTGAGGTCCCCTGTCTGAGACGATATCTTCTGGGATACCAAAGTATCGGAAAACATGGTTGAATAATAGCTCCGCCGTCTCCATAGCAGTGGGTAGGCCTCTTAGGGGTATTAGGCGGCAGGACTTCGAGAACCTGTCCACTACCACAAGGACGTAGGTGTTGTTGTTGGAGGCTGGGAGATCGGTGATAAAATCGACTCCTAGGTGTGACCAGGGTCGGTTGGGAACGGGCAGAGGTAAGAGCTTGCCAGATGGTAAATGGCATGGGCTCTTCGAGATGGTGCATTCCTTACAGCCCTGCACGTACCTTCTGACATCAGCTGCCATGTTGGGAATCTAAACTCAGTAATTGGCCTACAGTATATTAGCCTTGATTTACTGATGTATTTTCTTTGCAACTTAGTACTTGTTAATTTCACAAATAATATTAAGATTGAAGTTCAGTGATGTTGTGAAACAAGATGTTAAGTGACTGTGATTGTATTTGATGAAATTTGTAGAGTTTAGATGCAATTTGCTCACCATGTGTGTTGCATGGCTGACACCATCTTTTTGAATCAAACACAGGTGAATCTCTCATTTCTTTTGCTCTTTTAGATGCATATATGAGTGTAAATGCCCACTGTCGCCAGAGGATATACGTTTCTCCTTGTTGTGTTACAGTAAACAACGCATGCAGTTCTCCGTGTCCACCTGTGATTTATGTGCTGTCGGATGAGAAGCGTTGGTGCCGTGACCCGGATGGGTTTGGGGGGTGAGTGTAACAGACGTAGGCTTGTAAAAGCTGTGCGTGTAAACCTCCCTCCCCTGACGCTAGAGGTTGCAGCCTTTAGACTCCTTGTTAGAGCGTCCGACTCCCATGCGGATGGGCCCGGGTTCGCGTCCCGCTTGGAGTGGGCAGGTGCGAACTGGAGGGGCTACACTATCATAAAATACACTTACTTGTAGGTTTAAAATTGTACATAAAGCACATTTAATGTCCAACATCAAATATTTTAGAAAATATATATATTTTAGTATTATTGCGCTCCTATTGCGTTCGGTCAGTTTGGCATGCATGTGTGCAGCAGCGCTCGTTCACTGTGAAGTTTAGCAGCAAAATGGATATATTTGCATGACTTTCTAACATTTACAGATGGAGAATAAACCTGTGAAATGTAAGTTATGCACTGAGGAAAACACCATGTCTCAAACTCATAAAATAGTACAAAATGTATGCTGTTTCCTATGGTAGATCGATTTGATCCATGATCGACCTCTAGGGCTGCTTTAGAAAAGCGTGCACGCGCAATTATCTTGACTAGGTAAACCTGGATCAAATTAGCGGGACTGTGTGAACTTCAATTTCCTTTTATGAAACCGCTTTAGCCCCAGCTTATTTATTAGACTCATTCAAGTCAGGTGTTGGAGTTTAATCCTCACTTTTCTTAGCATCTTTTATGAAACAGCACTCTGGACTCTCCGCAGATTGGGTGTACCGAGGGAGAAAAACCATGCTTCCCCTTCACCAAACAATACTGGCATACAAGGAGATATACATATACAAGGGAGAATGCTACCTAGTGCCCTCTAGTGCACAGTAGTGGCAGTACACACACACACAAAAAAAACATAGTAACCAAACTCAGGGTGGTTACAAGTCATTCAGGTTCCTGTTCACCACCATCTCTCAGGACCTGAAGTGGCAGTTCCACATTGACTCCAGCGTGAAAAAGTCCCAGCAGAGACTGTACTTCCTTCTCCAGCTGAGGAAGTTCAACCTGCCACAGGAGCTGCTGAAACAGTTCTACTCTGCAGTGTTGACAGAACCGGGCTAATATGGTCACACTTCCTGGTTCTAGTAAGAACTTAAGCTGCTGGAGTTTGTTTATTAGGCCTGTGGGGCAACCGCCCAGTAAAGCATTACGATAATCCAGCCTTGAGGTCATGAACGCATGAACTAACTTTTCTGTATCTGACATTGAGAGCATATATCGTAATTTAGAGACATTTTTAAGATGGAATAAAGTGGTTTTATGCCAGAAATGTGGTTTTCAAAAGAAAGATTGTCATCAAAGATCACTTCTACACTTTAGTAGTAAATCTACACTTCTCAGTTTCTCCAGATGAAAAGACCAAGATAAACTCACATGTTTCAACTAGAGTTTTAAAAGAGTTATTCTGCTCAGATTCACCAAAATACCAAAGTCTGCAATCAAAAGCAAAACATCTGATTATGAACTCATTTCTCATCAAATTTTCCCAAGACCAAAACTTTCTGGTAACCAAATAATATTTCTCTAAATGAACGATTACATTTACAGGTTACTGTATGTTTACATTAAAGGGTTAGTTCACCCAAAAATGAAAATAATGTCATTTATTACTCACCCTCATGTCATTCTACACCCGTAA
Organism: Hypophthalmichthys molitrix; assembly: GCA_037950675.1. Classification (NCBI taxonomy): domain Eukaryota; kingdom Metazoa; phylum Chordata; class Actinopteri; order Cypriniformes; family Xenocyprididae; genus Hypophthalmichthys; species Hypophthalmichthys molitrix. Next base: position 275,216 of record CM075501.1, on the reverse strand, counting down.
GACCTTCATTCATCTTCAGAACACAAATTGAGATATTTTTATTAGATCTGATGGCTCAGTGAGGCCTGCATAGACAGCAATGGTACTTCCTCTCAAGATCCATAAAGATATTAAAAACATATTTAAATCAGTTCATGTGAGTTCAAAACACTGCTTCGGAGCTTTACGAATCGAATCAGTGATTCAGATCTCCTATCAAACTGCTGAAATCACGTGACTTTTTCTCTCCTGCTAATAAGAAGATCACAATCTTCCACTCCACACAAAACATCTTTACACTGAAATAAAGTGAATCTATCAACAGTCAAATAAGAGGTCACAGGTCAGAGGTCAAATATGATTGACAGCTCACAACACTAATAACACACCAGTAGATTCAGATATCTAGTCCAATATTTCTCTCTTCTGCTATTAGTTTTCATTCAGGTCCAGAATTCATTTGAAAATGTAAGATCAGCAAAAGCTTGTTGATCTTAGTGATGTTAAAGAAGACGGACGTGTGAGCGGAAACTAACTAAGGGTGGGGAGGATTCACACACAACCAGATAAATATCACAGTTCAGTGTGTTTCAGATCAATCTGAGGGTTTTCAGACATTTTAAGAGTCACTATCGTGGGCTTTTCAGCGAACCGATGAAGAAAATGTTTCTCAAGTTAGTTTTGCTCTGTTTGTGGCGTCTGGATGGTGAGTTTTAAATGTGTTTTTATGGCTTCAGTTGTTTCCGTTCTGGTACCATGTGATAAATTACTGGTTAAATTAGTTAGAGAAGATTAACATTCGCTGATAGTGTCAGTGACGGTGGCTGTAGTGAAGCGCACGACTCAGGAAATAACTCAAAGAACAGTCTTTAATCTAATAATCCACACAACACACAGGAGAATCATGAGGAGAAACACAACCACGTAACGTAGACGATACCGGACGATGAACTGAACAGAACTCAGGGTTTAAATAACTGGGAGATCATTGGAAGAACAGAAACAGGTCTGGGATTAATGAACTAATGATAGAGAACACAGGCAAACGGAAACAGAGAGAAAACTAAACCTAAACAGAACAAACACGTTACAGTTCGTCTCATATAGAAATAACTGAACTGTGATTTTACTGTCAGATCAAGTTTGAATTCAGCTCTAAACTCAGTTATTATGGATTGATTCAATAAAATAATATAAATATGAAGCTCAGATACTCAACAGCATTAGTTTTAGTGACATTAAACATGAAAGTAAAAGTGTCTTTTTTAGTTATTGTTCCATATATAAATCTATTTCTCTTTTCATTCATCATCTTTTGTCTTTGTTCTGCTGCAGAATATTATTCACGCCACATTTAAATGATTAAAAGTATTTCGGTGAAGCTTCATCAAACCAACATCAAGTGATTTTAAAGATTTAATCTGTGAAAAACTCTGTTCTTCAGGAGGGTTTGGTGTTATAGAAGAGAAGATAGTGTCAGCAAAGGAGGGAGATTCAGTCACTCTAAACTCTGATCTTACTGAAATGAAGGATGATGATGTGATTGAGTGGAGGTTTGGATATAAAAACACTGTAATAGCTGAAATCGATAAACGGGTCGACAGATTCACTCTACGTGATGATGTTCTTGATGGGAGATTCAGAGACAGACTGAAGCTGGACAATCAAACTGGATCTCTGACCATCACAAACATCACAATGAAACATACTGGACTTTATGAACTACAGACCAAATATAAGAGTGTTAATTTCTATCTCACTGTCATTGGTGAGTTAAATATTATTTTTATGTTTTATATTTTAATCATCATAAAGATTCAATTATTAATCCAAACTCAATTTTGCTTCTGTTGTTTAATGATGATATTCATTTCAAATTTAAGTTTCAATCCATTTACTTTCATAAATGACTGTCTTAATCTGTGTTGAACCTGTTTCTGTTTGTTCTCCATGTGTGTGTTTGATTCAGTGTCAGTGTTGGAGGGAGATTCAGTCACTCTAAACTCTGATCTTACTGAAATGAAGGATGATGATGTGATTCAGTGGAGGTTTAAAAACACTTTAATAGCTAAAATCAATGTAACGGCCGACAGATTCACTGTATTTGATGATGTTCTTGATGGGAGATTCAGAGACAGACTGAAGCTGGACAATCAAACTGGATCTCTGACCATCACAAACACCTCAATGAAACATGTTGGACTTTATGACCTATGGACCAACACCGAGTGGTATCATTTCTATCTCGCTGTCATTGGTGAGTTCAAAAATGTTTTAACCTGTTTTTATTGACAAAGTTGAAATTAATTCATACATCATTTAGTTTCTTTTTGCTGTTTTATGATATTGTTTATTTCAAATTTAAATATTAAACTATTTATTTTAATAAACCATTATTTATCTGTGACAAACCCTGTTTCAGTGTCAGTGTTGGAGGGAGATTCAGTCACTCTAAACTCTGATCTTACTGGAATAAAGTATGATGATGTGATTCAGTGGATGTTTGAAAACACTGTAATAGCTGAAATCAATAAACGGGTCGACAGATTCACTGTATTTGATGATGTTTTTGATGGGAGATTCAGAGACAGACTGAAGCTGGACAAACAAACTAGATCTCTGACCATCACAAACACCTCAATGAAACATACTGGACATTATGACCTATGGACCAGCACTGGAAGTTTTTCTGTTATGCGTCTCATTGTCTACGGTGAGTTAAATATCAGTTTCACATGTTTTATTTATTAGAGCTAGATCTAAAGAAGTATCTTATCATGACTAATTAGTTAAAATGACTAATTCTCTTAGTTTTACATGAACAGCAGGTTTATATTTAACTTTCTATGAAATAGTTTTAAACGCTCTACTTTTGATCATCTTGGTTCCTCTGGATGTTTCTTGAATATCTTCATTCATCCTCATTTCTCTTTATTCTCTCATGTTTTCAGCTCGTCTGCCTGTTCCTGTCATCAGCAGAAACTCTTCACAATGTTCTTCATCATCATCATCATCATGTTCATTGGTGTGTTCAGCGGTGAATGTGGGTCATGTGACTCTCTCCTGGTACAAAGGAAACAGTTTATTGTCCAGCATCAGTGCGTCTGATCTCAGCATCAGTCTCTCTCTACCTCTGGAGGTGGAATATCAGGATAAAAACACCTACAGCTGTGTGCTGAACAATCCCATCAGCCACCAGACTCAACATCTGAACATCACTCAACTCTGTCACACATGTTCAGGTACGGCAGCGCTGATGATATGAGCGTTTATTGACTGAGCTGATCTCACTTTGATGTTTTTATTCCTCAGACTCTGTCCACTGTTGTGGTCCTACTGAAGCTGTGATCCGATTGGTCCTCTCTGCTCTGGTGGGCGTGGCTACTGTCATTCTTGTGGTTTATGACATCAGATCCAGAAGAGCTGAAGGAGATCAAGCACATATTCACACATCAGGTTCATGATTGATGATGTCATTTCTCACACACTGATTCAGCATATATTAATATTTACATCTTTTAATGTGTCTGATGGAGTTGACACAAATGAAGTTCTGAAGTGAATAAATGTACATTTTCAGAAGAAAACATTTTCAGAAAAACCTGTTCCCTTACATGTTCATTAGCTGAGACCTTTGTCTACAAATATATCAGTTTATAATAATGTGTTATTAAATAATAAAAACATGTTTTGTCTCGTCTCAAGAATCAGTGAGATTAAGTTCACTTCTATTCTTGCCATAACTCTGATATCATTTCATGATCACTACATTCCTGCACACTTGCGTCTTGTGTTCACGAACATCCTCCTGTCAGAGTCTCCTTTATTTATATAGCGCTTTTTACAATGCAGATTGTGTCAAAGCAGCTTTACAGTGATAACTGGTATATAATTTTGGCTGCACAGCAGATCTAGAAGAAAATGGTGTCATTATCCATCCTGAGTAAATTCAGTATTGATTCATTCTGTTATAAAAATCAATAATTATTAATTTAAGTTAATTTATCTGTATATTAGTGTAACAGGTACAGCTTCCTGTTAAATACATATATTAGAATTCACACAAAATTGTTTATTTTCATATACCTGATGTAGATGCCTGATTGATATGAGTGTTTTCCCCTTTAATTGTGGCGATGACATCATGAACCAACATAGTTTCCTGTTCTGACTCCGCCTCTTCCTCTTGGCATTGTAAATGCATGGAAGAGGTGAGTTGTAATCTGACTCCTGATAATCTTGGTTGTAATTAATGCTTTTCTGTCTTTATTTTCACTCCAATTTATGTGTGTGGTGTTATTTTGCTTATCTGTGTGATTATTTTTGTCACTTTTTGATTTATATTTTTGTCTAATATATGGCAATGAGCACATGGTGATAAGTGTACACATGTTTATAGAGCATGATAATGGCGAGTCACTCATAGAGGCTGATTTTCTCTTGTTTTCGCATCAGTAAAATATCAGCGAAACTGCCGCTTGCTGTCCAGTTTTTCATAACACAACGCAGAAAACAGACCAGTTACATCAGCACTGGAGTAAACAGTGATGTCATCGTCCAGCTCAGTTCAGTTCACATACAATAGTTTCAATGCAGGCAGATCAAAAACACTGTTGAATATCAAGTGTCCCCAACTAAGCAAGCCAAAGGCGACGGCGGCAAGAACCCAAACTCCAACAGGTGACATCAGGTGGCAAACAGGTGTTAAAATTGAGAAAAAAACCTTGGGAAAAACCAGGCTCAGTCGCTCAGTTCTCCTCTGGCCAACAGCGAACAGTACATGATTATGATTCAGGCAGCTATCATAAGTCCGATAGGATCGCAACATTCAAAGTATTTATTCCAGTTCAATCCAGTTGAGGATCGTATTCATCACACCGGTATGGACGGTTTGTTGAGGAGCTGTGCCACTGGCTGTCGTGTCTATGAGGCCTTCACAATGACTCAATCTCTGCTGATACTTCAGAGCTGCGTTGTGGTCATGTCAAGGCGCCGGTCCTCGGTCTCACCTGGATACGGCCCGGATCTGGTTGACTACGGTAAACCTCGGGATAAACAGAGAGACTAATATTAGCGTAGATGCCATTCTTCTTCTGATGTAACGAGTACATCTGGTGTTATAGGAAGTGTTCCCGGTTCCGGCTGACCTAGTTTATGCAGCCTAATAACAGATTTGAAAATATAAATTGATAATGTGTTATGTGTATGCCAGGTTAAAGAGATGCGTTTTTAGTCTAGATTTAAACTGACAGAGTGTGTCTGCTTCCCGAACAATAATAGGAAGATTGTTCCAGAGTTTAGGTGCCAGATAGGAGAAGGATCTACCACCTGCGGTTGATTTTGATATTCCAGGTATTATCAGCTGGCCTGAATTCTGAGATCGCAATAGACGTGAAGGACTATAATGCTTTAAGAGCTCGCTCAGGTACTGGGGAGCTAAACCATTTAGTGCTTTGTAAGTAATTAGCAAGATTTTAAAATCTATACGATGTTTAACAGGAAGCCAATGCAGTGTTGACAGAACTGGGCTAATATGGTCATACTTCCTAGTTCTAGTAAGAACTCTAGCTGCTGCATTTTGGACCAGCTGTAGTTTATTTATCAGGCGAGCGGAACAACCACCCAGTAGAGCGTTACAGTAATCTAGCCTTGAGGTCATGAACGCATGAACTAACTGTAACGAGGTTCTTTGTTCAGGGAAAGAAGAGGACAGGGTCGGCGTGACTGCTGACAGTATTTTATTAAAGGTTTAAACTCAAAACAAAAAGAAAGCACACAGTCACAACGTAACTTCTTCTCCAGAAAATGATCAGATCGCAGCTGTCAGCAGTCCTTCTCTCTCTCGCACACTCCTGTTTCTCCTGCCGTTTTATACTCTCTCCACACCAATTACTGAAACAAGAGACAGGTGTTTGTTATTTGCGTTTAACCCACTCACTCACCGTGCGTCTCCTGACTCTCTCTCCCGCTGCAGAGCTCGCTGAACCACGCCCCCCTCGCCACATACCCCCACCGCCCGACTCAGGCCGGGGAGCCGTCCGGCCTGCAGCCCCCCCCCCCATTTCTGGAGAGGAAATCGGCTACCGCCATCTGAACACCCGGCCTGTGGACCACCTTGAACTTAAAGGGCTGTAAAGCTAGATACCAACGAGTGATCCTCGCGTTGGTATCCTTCATGCGGTGGAGCCACTGCAGAGGAGCATGGTCCGAACAGAGGGTGAATTCCCGTCCCAGGAGATAATAGCGGAGGGTGAGGACGGCCCACCTGATGGCAAGGCATTCTTTTTCCACGGTGCTGTACTTAGTCTCTCTCTCTTAGAGACTAATGTACAGCACCGGCCGTTCCTCCCCCTCTATCTCCTGGGATAGGATGGCACCCAACACTCTGTCCGATGCGTCAGTCTGCAACACAAAAGGGAGAAAAAAATCAGGAGAGTGAAGCAACGCCCCACCACATAGAGCAGCCTTTACCTCGGTAAACTCCTGCTGGCACGGCTCCGTCCACTGGACCGTATCTGGTGCCTCCTTTTTAGTAAGATCAGTCAAGGGGCTGGTGAGGTCCAAATAGTTAGGCACAAACCTTCTGTAATATCCCGCCAGCCCCAGGAATTGTCTTACCTCCTTTTTGGTCTTGGGGCACGGACAGGTCGCAACTGCTGCTGTCTTATCAATTTGGGGACGCACCTGCCCATGCCCCAAGTGGAAGCCCAGATACCTTACTTCCACACGCCCAATCGCACACTTCTTCGGGTTGGCCGTGAGTCCGGCCCCCCTCAGCGACCTCAAGACAGCCCTCAGATGCTGCATATGCCGCTGCCAATCATTACTAAATATGATAATATCATCCAAGTAGGCAGCAGCATATGCAGCATGGGGCCGTAAAATCTTGTCCATGAGGCGCTGAAAGGTGGCTGGTGCCCCGAACAGCCTGAACGGAAGTGTAACAAATTGGTGTAATCCGAACGGCGTTGTGAAAGCTGTCTTTTCCTTGGATAATGGAGACAAGGGGATCTGCCAATAACCCTTCGTTAAGTCCAATGTCGAGTAAAAACGAGCCGTACCGAGCCGATCGAGCAGTTCGTCAACCCGTGGCATTGGATACGCGTCGAATTTCGACACAGCGTTCACCTTGCAGTAATCCACACAGAACCGCACTGAGCCGTCCATTTTAGGAACCAAAACTATCGGGCTTGCCCAGTTACTGCTGGATTCTTCTATTACTCCCATTTCAAGCATCGCTCCTAATTCAGCCTGAACTACTTTTTTCTTGTGTTCAGGCAAGCGATACGGCCGGCTGCGAATCACCACACCCGGCTCTGTCTCGATATGGTGCTGAATGAGGTTTGTACGGCCAGGTAGGGGAGAAAAGACATCAGCAAATTCTGCTTGTAACTTAGTTAAATCGGTGAGCTGGGAGGGCGAGAGGTGATCTCCCCCTGGGGCCAGAGTGAGAGATTGTTTTTTTATATTCGCCTCCGGCCCGAGATCATCCTCTCCACCAATCACCGTCGCCAGCATCACCGATTCTGCCTCATTCCATTTTTTAAGGAGATTGAGGTGGTAAATTTGACGTGTTCCTCTCCTATCAGACCGTACTACCTCATAATCGAGCTCTCCAACTTGCCGTGTGACCTCAAATGGTCCTTGCCACTTTGCAAGTAATTTTGAACTTGACGTTGGGAGTAATACAAGCACTTTATCTCCCGGTGCAAATTTGCGCAAATTAGTCCCCCTGTTGTACAGCCGGCTCTGTCTGTCCTGGGCTTGTAACAAATTCTCCATAGATAGCCGCCCCAAAGTGTGGAGTTTTGTTCTCAAGTCCAGCACATACTGAATTTCGTTTTTAGATTGAGATGGTCCGTCCTCCCAAGTTTCTATTAGGACATCCAAAACCCCACGGGGCTGGCGTCCATAGAGCAACTCAAAGGGGGAAAACCCCGTGGAGGCTTGCGGGACCTCTCGCACAGCGAACAACAGGGGTTCTAACCACTTATCCCAATTTTTGGCGTCCTCCTGAACGAACTTACGAATCATGGTTTTAAGCGTGCGATTAAAACGTTCGACCAGCCCGTCAGTTTGTGGGTGAAAGACGCTGGTACGAATCGATTTAATACCCAATAATTCGTAAAGTTTGCGTAACGTCTGTGACATAAACGCCGTGCCTTGATCAGTGAGGATTTCTTTCGGAATCCCCACTCGGGAGATTAAACTAAACAGCGCGTCAGCAACACTCTTAACGGAAATGCTGCGGAGGGCCACTGCCTCAGGATATCGTGTTGCATAATCTACGATGACTAATGCAAAACGATGTCCTCTTGCTGATCGCTCTAATGGCCCGATGAGGTCCATACCAATTCTCTCGAAGGGGACCTGCATTAATGGGAGGGGGCGCAAAGGCGCTTTTCGGGCGGCCGGTGGATTTACCAACTGACATTCGCGACAAGACGCGCACCACCTGCGCACATTCTCGTGAATGCCTGGCCAAAAAAAACGGGTCATGAGGCGATTTAGTGTTGTCGTTTGACCTAAGTGACCAGCCATTGGATTAGAATGAGCCGCTTGGAAAAGCATTTCCCTGCGGCTCCTTGGAACTAACAACTGGGTGGTATCTTCTTTTGTCTGAGTGTCTTGGGTCACTCGATACAACCAATTTTTTATGATTGCAAAATACGGCTAGGTAAGCGGACTTCCAGGTTGGAGAGGCTGACCGTCGATGGCACGGACCTGTTCAAATGCGTGTTTCAGCGACTCATCCTGAGACTGCTCCAGGGGAAAGTCAGGCGGGACTCTCGGACTCACGAACTGACCCTGGCCATTCCAGCCCCGCCCCTGGGGCGGGACTCGAGGAGGGCCGGGCGGACGGGACCTAGGTAGAGGGACAGGTTGAGAGAGAGAGGGAGGGGGGAGAGAGAGAGAGACAGATGGCAGGGGTTCACCGACCACTGGGCACGCCACCATGTGGTCCTCTGCGAGGTGGATGGCTGAGTCCAGCGACGTGAGACGGTGGCACTAGACCCACTCGGCCGTTCTGTTCGGGAGCCGAGTGATGAACTGCTCCAGCACCACACGATCGATGATCTGATTCACGTCGCTTCCCTCAGCCAGTAGCCATTTGCGGCAGGAGTCCCGGAGCTGTTGGGCCATCACGAAGGGCCGACCCGCTGGATGATGGCCCTCTTGAGGTCGTCGAAGACCAGGAGATTCTGTACGGGAAGCTGCTGGGCTGCCACCTGAGATTCCCCAGAGAGTAACGGGACCAGGCGCATCGGCCATTGGTCCCTGGGCCATCCGCACACTTCCGCGGACTTCTCGAACAGATCGAGGAAAACTTCAGGATCATCCTGGGGTCCCATTTTGTTTAAGGGCAGGTGGGTGGTTGTTTTATTTTATTTTGTTTTACATATAAATATGAAGAAAGTCTGATATGTATGTAGCTGATATGTAGCTTACAAATCATCCAAACGCCCCATTCGAGCCAATTCTAAGATACATTTATTGATATTATTAAATGTTATTAAATTATAAAGGAATTCCAGGTGCAATTCTCTGTCAGCCATATTGTATGGAAGTTTATTAATGCCAAATGTTTCTGAAATAAAAAGCCTGTTGAGTTGCACCAGCTAATGGAAAAAATGTGCATTGCATTAACCGTGCTTGCATTTTTATCAACTGAAATTCAACATAGTCGTATACTTAAGCTGTGAATATTTCAATTCAAAACATTTCACACACATTTTCATTATTAAAAATTCAAAGATTCATATTCACCTTTTAGATTTCACTTCCAAAATATTCATTCTGTTTAAAAATACAACCTAAAATATTCAACAGGCAATTTCCGGTCCATTTTATTTCACTTTATTAATTCACTTCCACAAATTCAGTGGTTCAAATTCGACAGAAAATCAAATTTATTTTCACTGCACGTACCGTTGGCTCAACAACAGCAGTAGTCTAAACCCGCTTTATTTTAGTTTGAACAGTTCAAAGACAAATACAAATTGTGGCTGTATTTTTTACTTTAATTTTTGTTGATGTATGAGTAAAAGAGATGAATCATTCACCTTTAAAATCGTTTTAACAGCTGGAAATTAGACTAAGATGCAGCTCAAATAAGTGTTTTGATAATTACTCCATACTTCCTTTTGTGTGGAGTTGATCGTCACTTTATTTATTATTCTTTCATTAGAATAAGAGTCAGAATGAGGAGACTTTTCAGTGTTTTTCAGATCAAGTCAGCAAAAACACAGAACACTGTGAACTATAAGCATGTATTTATTTAATATACAGCGAGATCTCCAGATAAAATGAGTCTTGGGCGTCTCTGAAACAACATACACACGTGTCCGTTTATGGAGTGATGAACAGCATCAGGTCGGGTGGGTCTGATCACATGATCTTTGTCCTGTCGAGAGTGTCTAGGTGTGCGAGAGCCGGTCTGTACATCTTCAGTGTTGAACACGAGACATTCACGCTGACGCCGTTTTCTTCTCCTTGTACATGGCCATCATCTTCTTGATCTCAGCGATGGCTTTGCCTGGATTCAAACCCTGCGGGACGAGAAACTCTCATCAGAAACAAACCTCCGCCGGTCAGACGTCTCCTGAGGTCAGTGCGGTTTACCTTCGGGCAGGTTCTGGTGCAGTTCATGATGGTGTGACAGCGGTACAGAGAGAACGGGTCCTGGAGTTTGGAGAGCCTCTCCTCAGTGAAGTCATCCCGCGAGTCGATCATCCAGCGGTACGCCTGCGATACAAACACAACTGAGCAAGAGCAAAACCACACGGCAACGGTTGCCAAGGTAGGTCAGTTTTAAAGGGCAAAAGGCCATGACAAACCAAGCCGACGGCACTAGTGTTTCTGAGCGTGTTGAGCTGGCGTCAGGCAGTCGGTGAGAAAGATCAGCATAGCGAACCAGTGCATGAGAAGAATAGCGAAAGTGATGAAGGCGAGTTTTGCGTGAACGATCCCTCCTCCTGTGCTCACCTGCATGAGGACGGCGGGGCCCAGATACTTGTCTCCGTTCCACCAGTAGCTGGGACAGCTGGTGCTGCAGCAGGCGCACAGGATACACTCGTACAGACCGTCCTGACAGAGAGACAGACACGTGAGACCACAGACACGCTCCTGCACACGTGTGTGTGTGTCGATGCGTTTACGCTACCAGTTTCTCCCGGTCCTCCACGCTCTGCAGGTACTGCTCCTGCCCCTGTTTGGACTCGTCCTTCTTCTTCAGGTACGGCTCGATGGATTTATACTGAGCGTAGAAGTTGCTCATGTCCTGCAGGACACACACAGCGTCTCACAAACCCACAGACGGACACACAGACAGAAACACGGATCGGTTCGGATACTCACGGGCACCAGGTCTTTCACCACATACATGTGCGGCAGCGGGTAGATCTTCGTCACTTTGCTGGTGTTGCTGTCGATTTTGTTGAGACACGCCAGCGTGTTCCCACCGTTGATGTTCATGGCGCACGATCCACAGATTCCTGCAGACCAGATCGCAACCGGATCAGACCCGGAACACACCAGAACCAGTTCAAACACAACCCGGTTATCTCCTCACCCTCTCTGCAGGAGCGTCTGAAGGTCAGCGTGCCGTCCATCTCGTTCTTGATCTTGATGAGAGCGTCCAGAACCATCGGCCCGCAGCTGAGAGACACAACAGACGCTCAATCTACAGACAAACAGACTCTGGAGCTGACGAGCGGCCGGCTCGACTTACGTGTTCAGGTCGATCTCGTACGTCTGCATGCGAGGTTTGTCTCCGACGGTGTCTGGATCCCAGCGGTAGATCTGGAACTTCTTGATTCTGGGCTGAGCCGCAGGCGCCGCCGCCGTCTGCGCGAACCGCACCGCCTGGAGAGAAGAAACCGTGAGTTACTGACACCGTCTGACCTCTAGTGTCCACAGACGGAATTTACATCACTGACACTGTTACCAAACACAGTAAACATGAAACACTCGTAATTAAGACTCAAAACATGTCACAGGATCCCTAATGAACTGAATGAGTTCCATCTAAACGCCTGAAAGAGTTTTAGTCAGTAACTGTGAGGAAGTATTACTAACATAAACAGCAATGGATAATGGACAATATGAAATATGTAACATCATAAGTGCTCACACCTTGTCACTTCATATTCACGATAGTGTAACACAACTTTAATCACAATAAAGGTTCCCACATCTTTATAACACAATAAAACAATATTAATCTCTACAAAACTCCTAATCCGTGTTTGTAGCTTTACAGACTCTGATCTGAACTCAAACTCTACTGATCATCAGATATGATCGATCAGATTCAGCACTGATGAACCGTGTCGTGATGTTCCTCACCGTGATCGCGGGTCGGTGAACGGCAGCGCAGCAGCGGCTCAAGGAGAAACACACAGCAGCCATGATCACGTCAATCTGACCCTTCGCTCCTCCAACAGCCCACAATGCACCGCGACTGCGCGGGCCGCGCCTCAATAAACGCGCGCAGCTGCCTATCGAGACAGCACTATGCGTTTGTAATGACCACAGATGATGTGTACTAGACAGGCGGATCACTAGGTTTTGAAACACAGCCCGTGAGTGATATAACGATGTTTGTAGATCGCTTTATATGAATTCCTGCTCAATGTTTTATGTTTTAAAATGTAAAAATTATTAACCGCACAAAGTATATAAATAACTAGTGAAAAACACGGTGTTATCTCATTCATAATTCTTAATTATCGTATATTTTAATTAATAGCGTTTGTATAATAATAATAATAATAATTGTATAATACTAGTATATTTTAAAATAAAGACTTTGAGCTTTTATAAGACTTTTATTTTCGCACTCTGACAAGGCTCCGGATATGACGTCGCGTCACCGGTGCAGGCAAGCAGTGAGCGCACGAGAGTTTGAGGTCACACATGTAAAATCAGTTGACATTCATTTCCAGTAAGTTATTAGATCGATCTGTCTGATTGATCATCATGGTGTTCCTCACGCTGTCCTGCTGGATCCGGAACCGCGGACCGGACCGGTACTGGAAAGTCCAGGAGCTCCTGAAGAACGCGCGGGTGAGATGCTGTGGAGAAACATCTATCTATCCATCTTTATTATAGTTGCTCAGATCATAATTGTGAGAGTTATTTCATTTCCCAGCTAACAGAAATGTTCTAAGGTTGTTTTGCTAACGTTCCCATGAAGTTATTTAAACGTTTTCTTAATGTTCTCTGAACGTTCATTTTATTAAATGTTTTTAAAACGTTTCTTCTTGGTTATGTGAACGTTAAGGAATCTTTACATTGTATCATTCTTCAAACATTATGGGAACGTTACTTTTGAATGTTCTCTGAACGTTCTGAAACAAGTAACATGTAAAAACAGTGCATTACTCCCTAAAAAAGTACACTAACTCGCATTACTTATACTTTTTATGGAAAGTAATGTGCTACATTACTGTGTGTTTGTTTTTATAACAACAAAAAAGTTCTATTTTTGGCAAATGTAAAGGGCCTTTCACACCAAAAGTAAAATGAATAAGCCTGAAGTATTGCGTTACTTTACTAGTTACTTGAAAAAGTAATCCGATTATGTAACTCGCGTTACCCCCAACACTGTTCAGAAACGTTCTATGAACAATGTATAATGTTTTTGTGCTAACGTTTTGAGAACATTAGTAAAGACCAGATAACTATGAACGAATGTTCTATTAATGTTACTGGAACGTTTGATCATAACTTTGAGAGAACCTTGAAAGAACGTTCCCGGTCAGCTCCGATTCTTCTGCATTTTCTGTGTTCAGTGAAATAAAGTGAACGTTAATCTGATTTTTGTGTTTTTGCAGCATTTCCGCGGCAGGAAGAACCGCTGCTACAGTCTGGCGGTGCGCGCGGTCCGCAGAGCGTTCATTTACGCCAGCAAAGCGCGAAAAGCCAAACGACGCAATATGCGACAGGTAGAGAACACACACCTTTCTTTCAGACGCATGTGCATCACACCTGTCAATCACTCATGACCTGTGACGTCTGTGCCGCAGCTGTGGATCTCGCGCATCGCCGCGGCCACCAGAGAGCACCACATGAAGTATCCCGCGCTCGTACACAACCTGCTGAAGGTCAGTGCGCATGCGTGCTTCTGATTCATCACTGTTCGCCGCGATGGCTGTTAAACATGTGTGTTTGTCCCTCACAGAGCAGCGTCCAGTTGAACAGGCGTGTGCTGTGCGACCTGTCAATCACAGAGCCGCGCTCTTTCCTCGCGCTGGCCAAACTCGCGCGCGCGCGCCAGCAGGAGGGGTTCAGAGCCGCGCTGGGCGACGGGAACGAGCCGCCGGGCGTTTTCTCCCGCATCACACAGCTGTCCTGATCGATGAATTGTGTTCCTGTAAATAAGTGTCGTTTGTGTGTGTGTTTATGAATATCAATAAAACATTTTCCTATAATGGCTGCCGTGTTGTATTTATAATGAAACTCTCCACCTGTGAGTCCAAATATATATTAGAATAATACAGAACACTTTCAATCTTCTCAGATCCTTCATAACAAACATCATGTCATTTTATCTTTAGGAAAATCAGTTTGCATGAGAAATTATGAAATGTCTCCATATAAGCCTTCTTATATTATAATGTGGTTTGACTCGTTAAGTCAAGTGTGTGTGTGTGTGTGGGTCGATTACTGAAAACATTTATTACAGTTAAACTCAATACAAAAAGTAATTATATAAAGACAAGTGTCTAACAAATATTCAAATGTCTTCATCATTCTAAGGCATAGGTATACACTGACTTTTCACTTTTATCGTAACTGGAAATATTTATTTTATTATTCTTATTGCGTTTATTGTTTCTTATCATTCGTACTCTATTTTATAACACTGAAATGTGTTGTTGTTTATTCTTATTGCCCTTATTATGTATTCGCTTATATTTATTGTTTACCCCGTCTTTCTTGAGAGGAACACTAAACAACAGATCTTGAATCTTTTTGATAGCTCACGTGTCTGATGTATTGTTATAAAAAAATCTGTATTTATGATTATTATACGTCATCACTTGCATAATTCATAGCAAATGTTTCATTATTTTTCTCTATTATTGACCGCATGTGACGACGAAAACTGACGCAAGACTCGCGCAGATGCTTTCAGGCATCTTTCGGCCGCCGTACGCCGCGAGGGAGGCGTGGCTTCCTCTCTGACCTTCTGGAAGGACGCGCGCATCGGCCAATCAGCGCAGAGTGGCTGCGCGTGAGGAGCAGGGCGCAGGCGCAGAGCGCGGCGTGACACTCGTGTGGAGTGGAAGTCTGTCTGTACCCGGTGGTTCTGTGTCTGTCAGCGGATCATGTCGTGGCTGTTCGGGCTCAATAAAGGTCAGAGTGGCGCTCCGCCGGAGGGCCCGGTTCCGCCCGCTCCTCCTCCTCCTCCGCCCGGCGGCTCCGGTTCTGGTTCGGCTGATAAACCCAAGGACAAATGGAGCAACTTCGACCCGACGGGGCTGGAGCGCGCGGCGCAGGCGGCCAAAGATCTGGACCGATCCCGTGAGTACCAGAACCGAGCCGCGTTTCTGACGCGACGCGCGCCGCTTCATTCACTGTAACGAAAGAGTTGAGATGTCATAAGCACATCAAGGGTATTAGGTCAAAGGTCACACAGTGTGAATTATCTAGTTACTGTATTACAGTGATGCTGTTAATGAGGTTTGACCCCTGTGACCGCAGGTCATGCCAAAGAGGCGCTGGATCTCGCGCGCATGCAGGAGCAAACCGTCCAGATGGAGCATCAGAGCAAAATGAAGGTATTATAAATGCTCACTCACAGCGATAACTATAAACGATAAAGTTTTATAATCACTCTAATTTCAAGGGTACATGTACACGACAATGATGTACAAAAAAGAAAAAAAAGAAAAAGTCTTTCACATACAGTCAGATGACAACATTGTCAAAACCATCCCGTTAACACAAGAAGCGTCTCGCTGCAGCGTCTCCAGCTCCGCCCACATGCAGGTGTGATGTCAGAAGCCACGCCTATGCCATCCCGCAGCCGATTCTTAAGATTTTATTGGTCTTGTCAGTCACAGTACTGATTGCCTACACCAAACGCTAGGCTTGTTCGAGATGCATCGGCGCTCCACAGACCGATCTGCGTATGACATCAGAGTACTGCGAGAGCGATTTAAAACCATAAGGAGTCGTCTGCTCTCCAAACGCTCTCGCGGAACTTTAATATCATACGCAGATCGGGACTGCGCAGCTCCGATGCATCTCCAACAAGCCTTTGGATTCCTAAACCTAACCATCACTGTAACTAATGAAATGACCTGCAGGGCAGGAGGATTACTGGTGAAGTGGTTTAGTGTGTATCGTTATAGTTATCGTCCGTTGGTGTGGATGCTAATATAGTTATCGTTACAGTTATCATAAGCTGGTGTGCATGTTAATATAGTTATTGTTATAGTTATCGTCCGTTGGTGTGGATGCTAATATAGTTATCGTTATAGTTATCGTCCGCTGGTGTGTATGCTAATATAGTTATCATTACAGTTATCATACGCTGGTGTGCATGCTAATATAGTTATCGTTATAGTTATCGTTATAGTTATCGTCGTTGATGTGGACGCTAATATAGTTATCGCTATAGTTCTCATCCACCGGTGTGCATGCTAATATAGTTATCTTTATAGTTATTGTCGTTGGTGTGCATGCTAATATAGTTATCGTTATAGTTATCGTTATAGTTATCATCGTTGATGTGGATGCTAATATAGTTATCGTTATAGTTATCGTTATAGTTATCATCGTTGATGTGGATGCTAATATAGTTATCGTTATAGTTATCATCCACCGGTGTGCATGCTAATATACTTATCTTTATAGTTATTGTCCGCTGGTGTGGATGCTAATATAGTTATTGTTATAGTTATTGTTTATTAGCGTGGATTAGTGTTGTCACAGTACCAAAATTCCAGTAGTCCGTACCAATACCATAAACATTTTACGGTTCTTGGTACCAATTTCGGTACCACAGGAAAATCTGTTGGAACTATTTTACTATTTTATATAGCCTATTTTAAAAACATATTAAATATGATGGTAATCATCTATATAAATATTTGGAGCTTGTGTGTGTATATATACCCCAATGACATTATAAATATAAATAAATAAACAAATGCTCAAACATCCATTTTGTAACAGATGTGTGTGTTTATTTTAGCTGTTCCTTCAGTGAAACGACACACTACAGCCTGTAAAACTATGAAATAAATATCAGTAAATAATGGTAACCTAAATAATTAAGTTAAATATTTGAAAAAAAACATTCGTTTTTTATTTCTACACAAAGATGCTTCATAGCCTACTGTTCTGTTATCTTCTGATGTTACACTGACACTTGTTGTAAAAGGTCTGAAGAGCGAGTTTCATCTTCAGACATTCAGGCTATGTTTGATTTTGCGCTGCAAGAGAAAGCGAAACTAAAAATCGCCAGCATGTGTGAAACGCGCTATTCAAATGAACTTGAGGCGCCTTATAAAGTCTAATAACAAGCGCAAACTGTGTTAAGTAGAAATTGACGTGCAAGCAAAAATGTTTCTGTCCTACGGTGTTATTTCTGTTTTACCACAGTAAAGAATGCGAATAGCCTATAATAGGCCAAAATGTTTCCATGGCTGCGATGTCGCATTTAATTGCTAACCTGTTATTTCTTTTGTAAACAAAGCTTTGTGCTTCACTCGTGTCATATTCAAGTAAATAATGACTGAATATACCCGGATTCTCGGTACTACAGAAATGCGGGTATCGTCACGTTTTCAAAATATCAGTTCCGACTTGGTACCGAAGTACTGGTACTTTTGACAACACTAGCGTGGATGTTAATATATATAACACTGTCTGGTTTGAATGTTTTGTTATTGTTGTCGTTCAGGAGTACGAGGCGGCCGTGGAGCAGCTGAAGGGCGAGCAGATCCGCGTTCAGGGTGAAGAACGCAGGAAGACGCTGAACGAGGAGACCAAACAACACCAGGCGGTGAGACGTCAGACTGATCACGAGTGTTTGAGCAGCAGATACATCATGATGATGATGATGATGATGATGATGAATGTTTCCGTCCACAGAGAGCTCAGTATCAGGACAAACTGGCGCGGCAGCGGTACGACGACCAGCTCCGACAGCAGGTGCGTGTCCTCAAATTCACTCACTCTTGATTCAGACATGTGACTCTAACAGCTCGACGTCATTCTGTTCTTCCACAGCAAATTCTGAATGAGGAGAACCTGCGCAAACAGGAAGAGTCGGTGCAGAAACAGGAAGCCATGAGGAAAGGTGAATCCGCACTGGCTCTGTTGACTCGTGACGTTATTCTGAAGAAATCAGTGTTTGTCTTCATAATCTGAACATCATTTGGTATTTGTTCCTGAAGCGACCATCGAGCACGAGATGGATCTGCGGCACAAGAACGAGATGCTGCGCGTGGAGGCGGAGTCTAAAGCTCGCGCCCGCGTGGAGAGAGAGAACGCTGACATCATCCGTGAACAGATCCGACTGAAGGCGGCCGAACACAGACAGACCGTACTGGAGTCCATACGGTAATATGACTCAATTACTTCATATATTATTACATTATTTACTTACATATACTTGACGCTGTTTTGTTTGTGTGCTTCAGGACGGCAGGAGCCGTGTTCGGAGAAGGTTTCCGCACGTTCATATCCGACTGGGATAAAGTCACGGCTACGGTAAGCGCCCGTGTGTCTCTTGCGTCTCAGACGCCCGTGTCAGACCGCGTCTCACACTCCTCCACTCCTGTAGGTGGCGGGACTGACGCTGCTGGCGGTGGGCGTTTACTCGGCGCGTAACGCGACGGCTGTGGCGGGACGCTACATCGAGGCTCGGCTAGGAAAGCCTTCGTTAGTACGAGAAACCTCTCGAATCACGGTGGTGGAAGCCCTCAAACACCCCGTCAAGGTATGACAGGAATGTGTAGGATGAGCTCTTCCTGCACAGACAGGAAGTGAGGTGTGTTGCGGTGCTGACACGTGTGTGTGCGTTTCAGATGGCGAAGCGTTTGAAGAGTAAAGCGCAGGACGCGCTGGAGGGAGTCGTGCTCAGTGTGAGTGTTTGCGCATCGTTCACTTCCTGTTAGCGAACATGTGCGCGGTGAGAAACATGTGTCTCTTCCTGTCTCTCTGCAGCCGTCTCTGGAGGAGCGCGTGCGCGACATCGCCATCGCCACCAGGAACACCCGACAGAACCGCGGACTGTACCGGAATATCCTCATGTACGGGCCGCCGGGGACAGGGAAGACACTCTTCGCTAAGGTAACGCACTCGCACTCGCGCGCGTTTGTACCATCATCACGGCAGCGTCATCGGTGCGTCTAACTGCGTCTGATTGGTTGTGAGCAGAAGCTAGCGATGCATTCTGGGATGGATTACGCCATCATGACGGGGGGAGACGTGGCTCCGATGGGGCGTGACGGAGTGACGGCGATGCACAAGGTGTTCGACTGGGCCGGAACCAGCCGCCGCGGGTGAGACGCTCCGCTTGTCACATGATTCACTGAATAAACATCAGGAATTGTCTTTACCACTTAAACAATGAAGAATGTATGACCATAAAGGTCTTTTTTGTGTTGAGATGTTATTTCTGTGAAATCACATTTAAACCCGCAAATACTCATGAATAAATAATATTTGTATAATATATCAAATAACTCGAACGGCATATATCAGGATAAATTAAATCCTGTAAAAAACTGCAATTTAAATGTAATGTTAATATCATCATTTAATGTAGATAAACATTTAGAAAGTTACTGTATATAATTATAGAAATAATCATTTAAAATGTTATACAAATATTTTTGGATTGCAGTAACGATCATGTGTTGAATTGTGCTGTTGTGTGTTTCAGGCTGCTGTTGTTTGTGGATGAAGCCGATGCATTCCTGCGCAAGAGATCCACTGTGAGTCATTGTGTGTTTACTGTGTGTTTACATGTGTGTCACCGCATCAGCTGACACGTGTGTGTGTGTGTGTGTGTGTGTGTTTCAGGAGAAGATCAGCGAGGATCTGCGCGCGACTCTAAACGCATTCCTGTACCGCACCGGAGAACAGAGCAACAAGTAAATGCACCTGTCTGTCTGACACACACCTGTCTGTCTCTCGCTGATGTGTTGATCACGTGTGTGTGTGTGTGTGTGTGTGTTGCAGGTTTATGCTGGTGTTGGCCAGTAATCAGCCTGAGCAGTTTGACTGGGCCATAAACGACCGAATCGACGAGATCGTGAACTTCATGCTGCCGGGACCCGAAGAGAGAGAGCGGCTCGTGCGGCTGTACTTTGACCGATACGTGCTGGAGCCGGCCACTGGAGGACGCCAGTGAGACACACTCACACACATACACTCTCTCTCATACACACACACTTTAATCAATGTTGTATTTCAGCGTTATTTCAATTAAATTACATTTTTAATAGTTCTGGTTTTAGTTAACAACAACAACACTGATTCAGACATTTTTACACACGTAGATTATAAATGCTGGACGAAATGAGGCATAATGATGTCATTTGCATATGCATGATTGATTGATTGATTGATTGTGTGCAGGCGGCTGAAGCTGGCTCCGTTCGATTACGGGCTGAAGTGTTCGGAGATCGCGAAGCGTGTGGACGGCATGTCTGGACGAGAAATCTCTAAACTCGGAGTCGCGTGGCAGGTCTGTTCCTCGTTCTGCAACACTAAACATGCTAAAACCTCAGAAATGACAAACATTAATTCATTGGCTGTCATTTTGGCTTTGTATTAGTTGAACTGAATTCAAAATGATTTAAATCATCATCTTTATAACTTAAGTAGAAATAGAACTGATGTCCCACAGAGGCTCATGGGTAATGTGTGTTTGTGTGTGTCAGGCGGCGGCGTACGCGTCCGAGGACGGGGTCCTGACTGAGGCCATGATCGACGCCCGTGTGGACGAGGCCGTCCGGCAGCACCGGCAGAAGATGGACTGGCTTCATGGAGAAGGAGTTCTGGACAACGAGGGCCGACCGGCACCAGAAACACCCGCTAAAGGCACGAAGACGGGCTTCACGCCGCCGCTGAAGGCACAGGAAGTGCTCAGCCCTCTGCAGGACGTGCCGGAGGACAGCAGGAAGACGTCAGAACGGAGCAAACCTGACGGGACTCCAGTTTAACGCTCGTTTAGAGTCGCGATCATGTGTTAGTAGAAGGAATGATTAAAACCGCAGTAACTCGCGTCTGTGTTTGTGTCGGTGGCTGATGTTTACTTCACTGTCAGTGATCAGAGACTGGAAACAACTTCATGAAATCAGATGGAAACTGTTTTTATGTCTGACAGTAAAGCAACTTTCATTTCTTACGTCTGTTCGAGTTTGAGTTGAACCATGTTTTTGTCTGCTTGTTGACTCGATCAACACGAACTGGTTCAGAAATCTTTACCTTCAATGTAATGTAAGACGTTTTGGTGAAATGTATCTGCAAATGCATAAACTTGACTAACAATATGCACATGATATTTGGTTATAAATTATTTACATATATATATATTTAATATGATTAAAGTAATATAACGGAGTCAAAGAAGTAGTGCTACAAAACAAGACTGAATCTTTGTGGAATCTGTTCATTTACAAGAACCGTTCGAAAGAACCAGTTCACAAAGATGAGTCAGGCTTTCGTGAGGTCTGTTTAGGAATCGATTCACTGCAATGAATCAGACTTTCCAAAGCTACGTATGTAGAGCAAGATCCATTTAGAACGAACTGACTCACTGGAATGAATCATACTCTCCAAACCTACATGTAAGAGCCATAGACTAAAAAAATATGGACGACGCACCTCCACTCTCTTCCACTGAAGAAAAGTGAAGCTGCCAATGTCCCAATATGCCGCTGACATCTAGTGCTAATTTGGGATCCGAGTCTGCGCAGTAGTGAACGTGAAGTGGAGTCACACGCTATTAAGGCCCCGCCCACACTCATTATATCATGTGAAATAAACAGTTATGAAAATGAAGAAGTCAAAGCTACAATCTCCTCCCGAAAATCCTGAAAAAGTCCATTGGTGCCTCAGTGACTACTTCATTCAGAGAAGCTGTCAATCACGTCGTCACATCCCTGTTTTTATAGCATCAAATAACTAACTAAAAACAAACTTATTTTAAAAAATGAACACTTGAATTTACATAACTACATTAAATGACATCATTTTTGGAAAAAAAATTATTTGAATTGTTATTTGTTTAGTTTGTCTCACGTCCCATTACACTACATGGAGAGGGCGGGGTTTATGACCTATACTGGGACCAACCACCTGGGGGCGATCGAGACACTTTTTCTTCACTTCTCAGGACTGGAGTGAGGTCCATTTAGAACGAACCAATGCACTAGAACGAATCTGACTTTCCAAAGCTACATGTGAGATCTCGCCTTTTAGAATGAACCAACTCGCTAAAATGAATCGGATGTTCCAAAGCTTCATGTAGAGTGAGATCCATTTAGAACGAACGGACTTGCTAGAATGATTCAGACTTTCCAAAGCTAAATGTAAGAGTGAGGACCGTTTTAGACGGGCTGACTCACCGAATCTAATTTCTTAAGCCCTGGGAACGCTAACGCGAAACGCACAGTCGAACACAGCCTCGCAAACTTTACTTCACTTGACTCGTACCGTACACAGGCGTTTAACGCATGCACAGTTTTGAGCAATCTCTTGGGTTATCTCCACGAGTTACAACCCATGTAAATATATTTGTATTGTTTCATGCTAGAGTTGTACAAATGAGGGTACTTTCTAACCTCTTCACACAGTCTCTCATCTGTGTAGGCCTCTATCGTCGCTGTAGCTTGCATGCGTTCCGGTCTGTTCAGTTTATGTAGCAATGTTGCCAATTTGAAAGTAGCTAAAACTGGTCGCTAAATGTCGCTAGATGACATCACACTTGAGAGTCCACTGATCTATATTAATATAAATATAGATCAGTGGGAGTCACAGAATCTAGATAATGTTTGCAAGAAGTTTTTGCTTTGAAAAGCTTTTGAAAAAAGTCTCAAAAGGGGCGGGGAAGTCGCTAAATCTTGCGACAAAATCGCTAAATTGGCAGCACTGTTATGCAGGTTTTCTTCGACTGCCTTGTGAATTGATGCCCCCAGGCAGGGTTGCCAGGTTTTCACAACAAAACCCGCCCAATTGCTCCTCAAAACTAGCCCAATTGCATTTTAGGGGGGTCCCACAGTAAAAATCACAGTCTGGGGGGTAAAATTTGCGTTTTTGGTGGGACTCCACAGGTCAAATTTGCATTCCAGGGACTAAATATCACGTTATTTTGGGTCGATTCAACCCGTGGACACGAAAAACAACCTGCGGCAACAGTGTAAAAGTAGCCCAATTTGGCAACACTGCCCCCAGGGCATAGTCGCCACCTTGTGGATAAACTAATACTGCAAAAAAAAAAAAAAAAAAAAAGTGCACGTGCGATCTAACCCTAACCTCTTGTACACTTAACAAGTGAAGTATACTTTGGGCTTAAAGCTACATATTACAGTAGATTCATATAAAAGTGACATCACGGTGATCTGTGCGAGCGGTCGCGATCTCAAGAAGCGCCTAGACGCAAAATAAAATTGTATTGGTAAAAATACACTATACAATTGAGGATATTTTGCAGTTTCATTTATTTATAATTTTTTAAAGAAAAACTGGATCATTTAACACATTTTAACAACATCATATAGAATATGACAATTGACACAATTTCGTATTACTTACAAATGGCCAAAAATCAATCCTTAGACAAACAAAATAGTCTAAAATATAACGGATATATCAATAAACATTTATTTCAGAGAAACAGCGGGCGCGCCCAAATGTAACGGACGTCGCCCCGCGGGCGCGCACGCGCGCTCTGAGACGTGTGACGTGTGTGCGTGCGCGCTCCCGTGCGGAGGAAGATGGCGGATGTTTGGAGTGTGGAGATTCATGAGAGCAGCTGATAAAGAGAAACACAAACAACAGCAGAAAAACAGAAGAAGCGCGCGGACGAGAGACGGACAGAGAGTCCAGCAGACAGGTAAATCCACGCGCGTCTGTCTCGCGCCTCTCACAGCGTCATCATCAGCGTTAGACGCGAATGAACCGGCTGTTAGCGCTCAGCTAATGAAGCAGCTGCTGAAAATACTCTGAATTTACACTAGTAAACACGCCTGATGCGGTGCACGAGTGAATATGTAGAGTCATACTGTACTGATCATCTGCAGCCGGTGATGAAGATCTTCTGTTCGATCAGATCAGAGAAAACACTGATCAACACGATCACTGACACACATTCAGAAAACACTTCTGTTATTATAAACGACACTGTCATGAAGTTAACCGTCACATCCCTCTCAACTGAAATGATTAGTTCATAAATGCTTTGCTTTTTAAAGAGATTATTGCAGAAGCACTTCAAAAAATGAAAGTGTAAAAAAGTTATAGAAGTCTGAGTTTTCTGTAAAGCAAATGTACTGAACTAAACATTTTTATTTTATTCAAAATATATATTTTATAAAATAATTTGGACTTTAGAAATGTTAAAATATCAAAGCCTGTCTGACCAAATTTGAAGTTGATATCTCAAAATTGAGCGCTAAATGTACCGTTTCCATGGTAACGCGATTTCAAAATGGTTTTCACATGGTGAATTTATGATGATTACTAAAACATGTGATAGTGGAAAAGGCAATAAAAAGCACAGTTTTAAATGGTTCGCAATCCTTAAAACTTGGATCATTTCCAGGTTCGGACGATCAGTCACATGACCTCTGACGTTTCCCCTCAGATCCGCAGACAGACAGACGGCGTCATGTCTCGCTGCTCAGACGGTGAAGACAGCTGCCTGGTCGCCATGGACACAGAGGAGGGCGGGGCTCCGGCGGGCGGGGGCGGGGCCAGCGCTCACAGCATGGGCGAGCTACCGGAGGAAGTGCTGGAGTACATCCTGTCCTTCCTGTCGCCCTACCAGGAGCACAAGACGGCCGCGCTGGTGTGCAAACAGTGGTACCGCCTCATCAAAGGTCAGGTGACCCTGAGGCAGCTAAACACGATCAAGGGCCGTTCACACCAAGAACGATAACGAGGGTTTATAATCGCTTTAACTCTATAACGATAACGACACAGACGAACAATATCACTAGAATCACTTTCATAACAATTTTATTTCAGCTGATGAGCGATTAAAACGCTGACAGCCAATCAGAATCCACCCTGATTTAAAGAGACAATAGTTATTATTTTTTCATAGTTATCATTACAGTTATCGTTATATATTTATGTCTTTAGTGTGGTGCTGTTGCGCTGTGACGGTCATGTGACACTGAGACGTGTTTAAGTGTCAATCAGACTCGTCAGCTGTGAATGTGACACAGGAGCATGAAATCTCACCTGTTTGTGAATGACCCTCTAAACACCTGACCGTCTGTGTGTGTGTGTGTGTCTCTCTCTCTCTCTCTCTCACAGGTGTGGCGTATCAGTGTTACCATGGTTTCCTGCGGGCCGTTCAGGAGGGAAACATCCAGTGGGAGAGTCGCACCTATCCGTATCCTGGAACACCCATAACACAACGCTTCTCACACAGTCAGTAACGCCAAACACACACACACACATTCTCACTCAGACACACTCACACATTCACACACTCACATTCACACACACACACACACACACTCTCACACACACACACACACCCAGTTTGATGTTCAACACTGTGTGAATCTACTGAATTGCATCAGAATAGATTTTTTTAAATGACTCTTTTGAACCAGTTCTTTCTAAATGAATCACAAGTTATCAGTGTGAATCATTCTAATGAATCACTCACTGAATCAGTCAGCGGTTCTGAATCACTCACTGATGAGATGTTAGTCAGCATGAATCTTACTGTGAAAGATGAAGAATACACTGTTTCCTGAAGATCCTGGTTGTGTGTGTGAGTGACGGCAGGTTGTTGTGTTGCAGGTGCGTGTTATTACGACTCCAATCAGTCGATGTACGTGTTCGGCGGCTGCACTCAGAGCAGCTGTAACGCGGCCTTCAACGACCTGTGGCGTCTGGACCTCAACAGCAAAGAGTGGATCCGGCCGCTGGCGTCAGGTCAGACAGAGTCCCGCTGCAGCGCTCCGATGAGGGCGTTCACACGCTTACGCTCTCTCTTGTGTCGTTGTGTTCAGGCTCGTACCCGTCGCCCAAAGCCGGAGCCACGCTGGTCATGTACAGGGATCTGCTGGTGCTGTTCGGCGGCTGGACGCGGCCCAGTCCGTACCCGCTGCACCAGCCCGAGAGGTTCTTCGACGAGATCCACACCTACTCGCCCTCCAAGAACTGGTGAGAGACGCCGATTTATCACATGATCATCAAAGAACATGCATCTAATCAACGGAAATCATTCAACTATAACAGCTCAACAATTTAAACTGTAACCATAATATATATATATATATATATATATACGGTTCTGTGTTTTGATTTAATACAGATTTATCATCAAAAAATGTAATACTCATTGATTTCATAAAACTTTAACAATTTAATCAGTCAACTATAATCAACTGAAAATACTCAATTTATTTACAACAGAATATTGCCTCTTCTGTCACATGATGCGCTGCACAACAGAGGTTTACTGTGTAAATTAAAACATGAATAAAAAATCTCTTGATTGTGTGATATTCATTAATATGTTTTTATAAATTGTATTATAATTAATATTTCTTTGAGAAGTTCATTCTGCTGTACAAGAGAGATTTATTAACCCAGCGTTTATTTCAGTGAGTTTCTGAATGACAGGATCGTGTCACACAGGAAGTCCGAGGCAGTAACCCCGCCCCTTTCTCTCCCGCAGGTGGAACTGCATCGTGACGACTCACGGGCCGCCGCCCATGGCAGGCCACTCGTCCTCTGTGATCGGCAGCACCATGGTGGTGTTCGGAGGCTCTCTGGGCGCGCGGCAGATGTACGTATGACGCTCTGAGCGCCGCCGTCAGCTGACGGACACGTGCTTCATGATGTGTGTTTGTGTCTCAGGAGTAACGAGGTGTGGCTTCTGGATCTGGAGCAGTGGTCCTGGTCCAAACCCGCCGTCAGCGGCCCGTCTCCTCACCCGCGCGGAGGCCAGTCTCAGGTAACTCGCACTCTTCAGTCTCTCCGCCGCTTCCCATGATGCCTCTGAGATTGATGCGCTCACTGTGTCACCCTCAGATCGTGATCGACAGCGAGACGCTGCTGATTCTGGGCGGCTGCGGCGGGCCCAACGCTGTGAGTATCTGCTGTTTAACGACCTGCATCAGTGTTCCACGTCAAAAAGTTGATAAAAAGATTGAATCGAATATTTGTGGACATATAACCAGAGATTTATAAGTGTTCTTTTGAAGGCAGAACTCTTCTAGTATAACGTGTGTGTGTGCAGCTGCTGAAGGACGCCTGGCTGCTGCACATGAGCGCCTCCAGCTGGACGTGGCAGCAGCTGCGGGTGGAGAACGAGGATCACGGCGCGCCGGAGCTCTGGTGTCATCCGGCCTGCAAGGTGAGCGAGACTTCCTGAGTTTGAGGAAGCAGATGGAATGCGTACTGGTTTTATACCACATCTATTATATTTAATAGTTAATTTACACTAATAATTTCATAACTCTGTTCAGATCTTTAAATGATTAATCATGCAGTTCATTATAATGTTGTGATGCCTACATTTATTTAATTTTAGCATATAAAAAAGATTGATTTTTATTGTTTTATTTCATTTATTTAGACAAAATTATACTGAATTTTAATAATATTGGGCATTTATTGATTATCAATCAGCTTATCATATCTGCCATCATTTTAATATTGATGCATCCCTATGAATAAACAATCATAGATTTGAATTTGATTTGTATGTTTTTTTTTAATCTTATTTATTGATTAATTGATAAACAATTTTCTATAAAATGGAAGATTTTTATTTCACAGAATTCTGATTCATCCATTAACCAGCTGTTTTGATGACTGTTACTTGTCTTAAAGGGTTAGTTCAGCCAAAAATGAAGTTTCTCTAATTAATTCCTCACCCTCATGTCGTTTCACACCCGTAAGACCTTTATTCATCTTCAGAACACAAATTAAGATATTTTTGATGAAATCTGAGAGGTGTATGACTCGTCCATAGACAGCAATATAATCAACACTTTCAAGGTCCAGAAAGGTACTAAAGACATCGTTAAAACAGTCATGTGACTGCAGTGGTTCAACCTTAATGTTATGAAGAGACGAGAATACTTTTTGTGCGCAAAAACAAAGCAAAAATAACGACTTTATTCAACAAGTTCATTTCTTCTCTGTCATTCTGCTATGCTATTGTTGTTGCAGCTTCCAGGTTCTACGTCTGAATGCCGGCTCAGTATTGGCCGAAGTTGATCACGTGAGCAGCACGAGGCATGAGTGTTATACTGACATTGGAGCCCGGCCAATAATGAGTCGGCGTTCTGACATAAACATGGAAACGCAGCACTGCACCAGCTGCATAACAGACTGACAGGGAAGAGGAAAAAATGTTAAATAAAGTGGTTATTTTTGTTTTGTTTTTGTGCACAAAAAGTATTCTCGTCTCTTCATAACATTAAGGTTGAACCACTGCAGTCACATGACTGTTTTAACGATGTCTTTAGGACCTTTCTGGACCTTGAAAGTGTGATGACATTGCTGTCTATGGACGAGTCATAAACCTCTCAGATTTCATCAAAAATATCTTAATTTGTGTTCTGAAGATGAATGAAGGTCTTACGGGTGTGAAACGACATGAGGGAGAGTAATTAATGACAGAAATTTCATTTTGGGGTGAACTAACCCTCTAACAGAGTTCATAGAGAAACAATTTACTCTTATATCAGGGAATAATTGGACATCAGAATTAATGATGTAATTGTGTCTGTTGCAGAACCAGTGTTGGACTATAAAGTTTCTCTGTTTGACTGTTGAATTGACTTGTAATTCAATCATTTCCACTTGATCTTGTCGTGAAGGATTCGTCCATGTGTTTCATTTTTAATCTGGTGATTTTAATCAAAATGTCATAACCGAATCTTCCAGTGAAATGACTGACTTCTCCAATCATCTCGTCCGCTTAAACTCCGCCCCTTTCTTACAATCCACTGCAAGTTTACATTCAGAGCCGCCTCCATTTTTGAGTGCCACGCCCCATTTTCAACACCCAATGAATGGACAGAAATTTAGTAAATTTAGTTCTAGGTTTAAAACACCATCTTCAATCTTCACAAGATCTTCACAATTGATCTCTCTCTCTCTCTCTCTCTCTCTCTCTCTCAGGTGGGTCAGTGTGTGGTGGTTTTCTCTCAGGCGCCGTCGGGTCGAGCTCCTCTCAGCCCGAGTCTCAACTCTCGTCCGTCCCCCATCAGCTCTACACCTGCCCCTCTGGGCCCAGACCCGCCTTCTCTGCGCTCGCAGTCTCCGGTGCGCAGCGGCGCGGCAGGCATGGTGCTGGGCGCGGTCGAGGAGGCGCCCTGTGTGAACGGTCGCTGGGGAACACTGCGACCGAGAGCGTCGGCTCGAGCGCGGGACGGCAGTCCGTCATCGTCGCAGCAGCAGTCGCCCTCGCGAGGTCCCGACAGCCCACCGCTGCTCAACGGCTCGTCGCCGTCCCCCCGCACCAGCCCCGTCCAGGCGGCGTCCCCGCCCACGCGGCCACACGCACCCACAGACTACAGCTGGGACGCCGATCCGCTCAGCTCCAACGGGCTGCACACGCCTCCGCAGGCCGTGTCGCCGCGCACCCCTCCGGGCGCCGTTTCTCCCGCCGCTCTGCGCCGAGGTCTGGAGGCCGTCAAAGCCTCGTCATCGCTGCCATCCTCGTCCTCGCAGTCCCAGCCTGCCGCTTCTGCGTCTGGCAGTACCCCTCCTGCTTCCTCCAGCCCGCCGCAAGCCGCAGCGGCCGACGGACACTCCATCCCGCCGATCGCGCGCCGGCTCGGCCACCACCCGCCGCAGAGCCTGAACGTGGGCAAGCCGCTGTACCAGTCGCTCAACTGCAAACCCATGCAGATGTACCTGCTGGACATTTCTCGTGCCAAGTCGGACGGTGTGGTGTCGTGGAAGGTGTACGGGAGCGGCGGCGCGCCCAGCGCCGTCACGGGACCGCCGGAGACCAGCCTGCACACGGTGGTTCAGGGACGCGGAGAGCTCATCATCTTCGGCGGCCTCATGGACAAAAAGCAGAACGTCAAATATTACCCCAAAACCAACGCCTTGTACTTCGTCCGCGCGAAGAGGTAATGGAGGAACGCGAGCCGGCACGACACGGACGGGAACGACTGCTGCCCTTACACTAATTTACCTTAAAATACAGCTCAACACATATAAAGGACACTCAAACATAGTTGTTGTTTCAATTTATGAGTGAATGAATGATGTTTTTGCTATGTGCTCTGCAAGTGTGTGTGCGTGCGTGTGTGTGAGTGAGAGAGAAATCTAGAAGGGAATGTTTTATTGTTTCTGTCGCATTTCACCCTCAGAAACGCTGATCTGACTGAAGGAAACACGATTGTAGGACGAACCGATGAAATGGACCTTTTTTACCGCTCTTTCAGCCTGCATTGTTTACATTAAACGTGTGTGTGTGCGATAGTGCTGTTGAGGGAATGAGACCGTGGATTGTAAACGGAAATAAAGAAAGTTCTCCATGTCTTAATTCTCTGATATATTGAGTGCGTTTTTACGATCTTACGGTCACGTGTGACGTCTGCTCCACAAATATCGTCTCAATTTAGTTCTACTACACACTAGATATTGAATGTCATTATTATTGTATTTTAAGTTTATATGTTTAAAAACTACATCTTCAGCTTTTATTTTATTTTAATTGGCTTCATCTGAAACCGTTGAAACCTGACATTCACAGAGAGTATTTATTTTTGGTATTATTTAATAAATTCCTCACAGTTTAGTGAATTTTAATAATGTACGGTTACACTTTATTTTAAGGTGTCATTGTTACAGTGTAATTATGTATATATATATATATATATATATATATATATATATATATATATATATAAGTACTAAGTAATATTAATTAACAACATGTGCTTACTATAGGGTTAGGGTTTGGTTAAGGGTTAGTTGCATGTAATTATGCATAATTACTATGGTAAGTACATGTAACGTAACAAGGACACTGTAAAATAAAGTGTTACCTAATGTACTTACATATATGCGTTTGTGTGTGTAACTGCAGAAATTTATACCCATTTTTTGTTCTGGATTTGACGCAAGAATGCGAGTTTAAGATCCGCAGCGGGACTTTAGTCAGGATTTCACCCGCATCATTCACCTTTAACCCATTTGAATTCAGTCTGTGGTGCTCCGACACGATTGGCTGTCCGCTGGGGAGGCTGTGAGGTGGCGCAGAAGCTGCGCGGTGATTGGTCGGGCAGGAGGCGTGGGCGGGGCGGCCACTGAAGCGCTTCGTGTTTACGTGTGTGTGAATCACAAACAGAAAAGCCATCAGACTCGGTAAGACACGCGTTAATACTGAGAAAATTGTCACGTAAAGTTTATCGCGCAGTTGAATTGTTTGTATATAGCGTATATTAAACACATGGAGGATTAAAACTTCGATGATTTCCTGAATATGTAAATCGTATGTCATAAACCTATGTAAATATTATGCTGCATAACATTCTTTCCATTTCAGTATGTTTACCAGTGTTGTTAGAGGATGATTCATGTAAATTTTCTTTTTTAAATGGAAATTTATTTGTTGTGGATAAATCAACCAGTAAATCAATGACCAGTAACTTTTGAACTGTTGCAGATTTGAATCCTGGACTTCATGAGTGGATTCACAAACTGGACACATTTCTGCAGTGTTGAAACATGATAATACAGTATAATGTTATATACGTGAATTCCATGAGATAACACACACCAGCAGGATCTACAGTGGATGACGTGTGTTTCCTGACATGCGGTTCATAAACTCACCATTCACCCCGCAGCCCTCCATCGCGCCCGTCGCCCGAGCGTCGCCCGGCCCCGCGCACGCCCCTGGGGCCCTGTGGCTCCCGCTGGACTTCACCCTGGGCGCGCTGGCGTGCTGCGGGGCATGCGTGTTCACCAACCCGCTGGAGGTGGTGAAGACCCGACTGCAGCTGCAGGGCGAGCTGAGGGCCCGCGGCTCCTACCAGCGGCACTACCGCGGGGTCCTGCAGGCGCTCTGGGTGGTGGGCAGCACGGACGGCGTCCGAGGCCTGCAGAAGGGGCTGACAGCGGCGCTGCTGTACCAGGGCCTGATGAACGGGGTGCGGCTCGGGTTCTACTCCTACACGCAGGCCTCGGGGCTCACGGACGCCCCAGGAGGGAGTCTGATCGCAGGGGCCGCGGCAGGAGCTCTGGGGGCGTTCATCGCCTCGCCCGCATATCTGGTAAAAGACCTGCTGAGCATCTGTACTGGTGGTGGTGATTTCTCGCTTCTGATCACTAGCTATGTTTCCATCCACCTGTTTTTATAGCGCTCAATTGCGAAACCAGAGGCTGTGATTGGATAACTTGACTAACCAGCGGACCAATCGCATCGCAGCATCTCAAATGTTGGTTTGGCCACTTTTACTAAAATGGCTGTAACTCGTGAACAGAATGAGATATTTTCTCAGCACACCTATGTAAGAGCTCATTCTGTGGTCGCGTAAAAATTGACGCAACAACTGGCCACTTGGTGGCGCTATAACAGGAAAAAAACAAGAAAAAGGCTATAACTACTTCACCGTTAGTCCGATCAACATGAAAATTGGCATGCAGTGTCTTCGTCCGAGGTGCCATGACTGTCTCTGAGGACATTGACGTATCTCATAAAACATGTCCGCCATTGGCCAATTAAATTTGAGCACCTATTAGACAAGGTTAACGGAGGCCGATCGGAACGAAACTCGCTGGGCCTGTTTGACTCACGGTTCTAGAGGCCTGTGAGAAATTAGAAAGAAAACGGCCCCCAGGGGCACCTTTGCGTTTTTCACGTGCGTAGAGGATCGTGTATCACACAATTTTCATTCGTTAAATATTGGAGATTATTTCACAATCCAACTTTGGTGAACTAGTCCTAGGTTTTTTGCTTAACCTTGATAACTGTTTAAAAGCTTTAAAAACTATATTTTTCCTGTGGTAAATTGCCTGTATTTGTTGTAAATGGTCTTTTCCATCCATGATCGAGATGGTCGCAGGCTTGCTTAATAAAACATAATACCTTTTTACACGTGCTTAAAGCGCTTGAACCCGATAATTGCTGCTCACAGCTGTATTTATTACTGATGTTTTGTGCCAGTTTCACAGAAAGTGACAATTTTGTTCTCTTGAACACATGGGATGGAAACACTGCTTTATTCACAAATGTTTTATGTCACAATTTTGTGCACAAGTTAAATGCACAACTTTGGACGGAAACGTAGCTAGTGTCACAATCGGTGGTGTCAGCAGACGGAGTTTGTCATTGTGTTTCCGTCATGGAATAAAAAGGTGATTGCAACTTTTTGTCTCTTGATTCTGACTTTTTTCTCTACACTTAGAATTGCAAGAAAAAAGTCTAATTGATTTAAAGTTTAATTGCGAGATAAAAAGTCACAATTTAAAAACTTTTTATCTCGTAATTCCGAGTTTATATTTAAAAATTCTGAGAAAAAAGTCTGTACGAGACATAAACTTTTTTATTCTGTGCTGGAAACAAACTTTCATACACGCCACACTCCTGGTCCCTTGACTTGCATGTGAATGCAAGAGACTGGAAATGCAACGTATGCGAATTTCACTGCATTCCAGAGTTTCAGTTGGGCGAACTCTGTCTGTGGATTCCTATCTTCTGAAGCCATGTGACTAAGAGAAGATTGACACATCACGGCGTGACCTTTTAGCTGAATCAAAAGAATGCAAGCTTTAAATATGCAGAATTGCAGCATTTCCAGTATTTGTGGTTGTTTTCAGTCTTTAGCCGACTCATTTTCAGGAACAATCTGAAGCAGTAACTCGAGCTGTTGTCGTTTGCTGCTGCATTAATCACTGCAGCGCTGCACACATAGACAGGGTCAAACACACACTCACACACACACTCACTCACACACACACACACAAAGTGTTGACAGTAAGACAGCCGGAGACGGGCTCAAATATCAAAACAGCAGAGGAAGTTAAAGACGAGTATTTTACGACAGACTCAGAGTCAGTGTGTTACAGTGCGGCTGTGATTAGTGTGTGATGCGTTTCCTGTGAATGTCACATTCTTGTGTGAATTTGTGCAGGTGAAGACACAGCTGCAGGCGCAGACGGTGGCGGCCATCGCTGTAGGACACCAGCACAACCATCAGGTACAGAGATGTGTGGCACCAGTCATGTGACTCGCGTCTAATTCAGTCTTGTTTTCCGTCAACCACCCAAAATATGTGACCTGACCGGAGTGTGTGTGTGTGTGTGTGTGTGTCAACACACATCTCACTGTTCTGCACTGGCAGCCAATCAGAGTCCAGCACACAGAGGCGTGTGGACACAGCATCACATGATACAGCTGAACTCTGACCGGTCACCAGTGCAGGATCTTTTTCAGCCAATCACAGATGAGACGCCATCGTCAGTGTGACATCATCATGGGTTGATGATTCTGATCATCGCTGATATCTGACGCTCAGTTTAAAACCTCTGTGGAGAAATACTTCATCCGCGGCTCCACAGGAAGTCCCTTCGTTTATTTTCATTAATTTAATATTGACTTATAATGTGTCTGCAGCCATATGATTGATAATATATGTATTTCGATGTATATTTGTTTGTTTGTGTATATTTGAATATTTTTGAGTATATTTTATTTTTTTTATTTGAATATATTTTAGTTTAATTACATATATTTGAGTTAGTTAGTTTGAATATATTTGTGTATATTTAAAAATGTTTTAGGTTATTTGAGTTTGTTTAAATATATTTAGGTATATTTGAGTATATATGAGTAAATTTGTTTATATGAGTTGGAGTATATTTAAGTTTATATGACTATATTATAAGTTTATTTGAGTATATGAGTTTATATAAATTTATTTGTTCAAATTTGAGTATATTTGAGTTCATGAGTAAAATGAGTTTGTGCATATATGAATATATGTGAGTATATTTGATATTATGAGTTTGAGTATAGTTGACTATATTAGTTTGTGCGATTCTTTTCTAACGGTCGGCGTGTCGGTGTTCTTCAGGGCGTGTCGAGCGCGTTCCTGTCCATCTACCGCCGTGAGGGAGTGACGGGTCTGTGGCGGGGGGTGAATGGGGCCGTGCCGAGGGTCACGGTGGGGTCAGCGGCTCAACTGGCCACGTTCAGCTCGGCTAAAGACTGGGTCACACGCGCACAGGTCAGCGCACACACATCTACATATGTACATAATTCAGCTGCTCATTAACACAGACTTTTGCTTTACAAAAAACTTGTCCCTAACTGTAAGTAGGTAAAGTAAACTAGTAAGACTGGTTTAGTGTCTGAATGTGTGTCTGCAGTGGTTCAGTCCTCACAGCTGCCTCACCGCTCTCATCGCCGCCATGATCAGCGGAGTCGCCGTGACGATCACCATGACGCCGTTTGATGTCATCAGCACACGACTGTACAACCAACCAGTGGATGAGTTTAAAAGGGTAAAACACACACACACACACACACATTGTTTAACAAGCAGGTGAAACTGTCACAATCATCTACTGAAATGATTGTTTTATGTATAATATTGCAGAAATAAAAAGAACACAAAAGACAATAAAGATTATATTAAATACGAATTTACATCTACATTCAAATCAAATGCACCCAGCTGTGTCTCTCTGTGCGTCTCAGGGCCGTCTGTATTGCGGGTTTGTGGACTGTCTGATGAAGGTTTGCGCTACTGAAGGGATTGTGGGTCTGTATAAAGGAATGACTCCGGTGTTTGTGCGTCTGGCTCCTCATACGGTTCTCAGTATGCTCATATGGGACGTCCTGAGACAGCGAGCACTGCTCTACACGCACTGAGCTGTGTGTGTGTGTGTGTGTGTGTGTGTGTGAATGATGCTGGAGGATCCTCTGAACGCTTGTGCTTCATCACATACAGATTCATCCAGATGCTTCAGCTTGAAATGACTCTTACTGCAGTTGAAGAAGATCATAGGTTTTACCTCACCAGTGTGTCTTATCTCCGATATAACTGTAAAGACTCTTTGTATTTTTATTATGCAGTTGATTAAAGTTTTTACTGACTGACTTCAGTGTGTCTGTGATTATTAGTGCAGCTTCAGAACACAAATAACTACACCAGACTTCAGTTCATGTCTATCTTGAGCTCTGAGGTCAGAATTTGCAAATGTTTTCTCATCTGAACCTTTTTTTTTTTATCAAATTACTTACATCCCCTTGAGAGTTTAAGTGAATATTTCAATCATTTGTCGACACATTCGCACGTGCACTGATGTCGGTTAATGGTCACGTGACATGCAGCTAAACATAAAGTATAACATCTTTTTAGTAATTGTTTTTATTTTAATTGGTTTTAATATAAAATTGTTCATTTGTTGTAATTTTGCATTTTTTATTGTTTCATTTATATATTTTCATCAAATCTCGACTTCCTCACGAAGCCCAGCAGCTGCCCAGTTCCAGAAACACGGTGTTAAAATACTGGTAAAATATGACAAAAGAAACTTGTAGGCATTATACTTATGTTTATAATCTACAATGTTTGTTTTCTAGGAATATAAACGGATCAAAATATAGATGGCTTCCCAAATCCCGCCACCGTTCTGCTCTGAGGTAAAACTTGTTGAATCACGTGACTGATGTTTCCAGCGCACTGAAAGTCAAATCCACTCGCCTCTCATCGTGTCCTCTGCAGTTCTCTCATGGTTCTGAGGTTCTGTGTTACTTCTGAGGTTCTTTTGTAGTTCTCCGCTGTTTCTCCAGCAGGTGGCGCTGCATATTGAGTCACTGCGGCTGTAAACGCGCGTCTCTGTCCGTTATGTTCATCGTCTTCGAGATGTTGAAGTTCACTCACTCTCTAACTTTTCTATTTTAGTCGTGAAACACTAATTAACCATCATCCGCAGATCTGAAAAAAGAAAAACAACGCCTTTTGCCGCGTTTAGATCGAAACGACTGCACAGTGGACGCGATTTACGAGGTCACGTGCTGTTCACAGTGCATACTGGAGCCTTCATGAACAGTTAAGATAGTTTGGTGGTGTATGAGTTAATCTACAACAGGAAATGAAGGAATCTAAATAATTGAATCATTTGTTTTGGTGTTTGTACTTTTACCTCAGAGAGCATTCTTATCTGATAGACGTGGTATACCAGTGCAGATAAATTCCGGTTAATCGCTGACTAAACGGGTTAAACGTCTTGCTCAATGGTGGCAGATCATGATTCACGACTCAGGGTTTGAACCAACAACCTTTCAAGTACCATTTCAAAAACTACATCAGCCCTCATAAGTCTATATGACCTCACAGACACTCGCGAAAACGTGTGATTGTCGTTATATTAGATAATGAAATGTCAAAGCGAGGTATGGGCACTGTTCTCTGTTTCTGCCCAGATGTTCCTCATCTGGACTTTCTGCAGGCCTGATGTCTCGTGGGCGGAGCTTGTGTGAGGAGGATGATGTCATCGCTGAGCATGCTCCCTCCTGCAGCAGTGACATCACTGATGCATTCCACAGACCCTCCCCCTCTCTCTTCTGTGTGTTTTCTTAAGCTCCTCCCCTCCAGATTCCAGCATGATGGAGGTTCTTCTTGTGCTGTCGAGGTTCAACTCACACAAACTTCACTGCTGTCTACTCAAATTCCCTGCATATAGTCTGTGTAGTTTATTCATGATGTTATGTAGTTTACATTGTTCACATAGTTTGTATAGATTATAAAGTTTGCATATTTTATATAGTGTAAGTTTATATAGTTTGCATAGTCTATGTAACTTGTTTTATTCACATACAAGTTTATATCATTTTTGTACAGTTTATATAGAATGTAGTTTGTATAGTTTATATATGTTTAGTTTATGTAATTTGTTTAATACATATAGTTGAATATTTTATATAGTTTGAAAATAGTTCAGTATAGTTTATAATTTTAGTTCATATCATTTATATAGTTTGTTGTTCATATAGATTGTATAGTTTATGTAGTTGTTCATAGTTTATATAGTGTAAGTTGCATGTAGTTTAGTTTTGTAATAACTTTAGTTCATACAGTTTATATAGTTTGAGTTTGTATAGATTGTAGTTTGTGTGGCTTATATAGTGTGTATAGTGTATAATTTGTTTAGTTCATATGGTTTAAATAGTTAATGTAGTTTGTTTGTTTGATGTCGTTTTCACTGTGAAGTCTGGTGAGTTTAATGCGGGAGAGATTGAGAAATGAGTGAAGTGGGGGATGGGAAGAGAAAAGAGGGCAGACACACTGAGGGAGGTAGAGAAAATAACACTGACAGAACAATGAGAGAGACAGACGGACAGACGGGGAGCTTAGCTGGAAAAGACAAGTACAGTCACATCCTGTTGCCTCTGTGTGATAAAGCAGAGAAAGCTGTGTGTGTGTGTGTGTGTGTGTCATGCATTTTACTGCTCTTTGTCAGTCAGTAACTGTTTAACTCTTCACCTCTACTGATCTGAGAGACAGACAGGCAGAGAGAGAGAGACAGGAGGGAGGGAATGAGGGAGGAAAAGGCGTGTCCTTGTGCAGATACGATCCTTACTGCTACAACTCTCTGTCTCTCTGTCTCTCTCTCTCTCTCTCTCTCTCTCTGTCTGTGTTTGATTCACTACAGCGCTGCATAACGCAAGGAAAGAGGAACGACATAGTGGAAGAGTTTGATCTGCTGTTCAGGTACGTTTGAGAAAGAAAAGAGACTCTATCAGACTCAAACTCAGTGATTTCTCGACAGCTGGACAGAAAAGAAACAGAGATTCACCATATTAATAGATGTGTTTGTGTGTCAGTGTGAGCTGAAGTTCTGAAGTTCTTCATCTGTCATTCAGTCATGTGTGTCGCTCTTCAGCTCGTTCATGTATACTGTTCTCCTGAAGCTCCAGCGCAGGTGAGAGTCTGTGACGCGTCCGACACACTGAACGTGTGTGTTTTCTGATTTATTCTGTATGTGAACTGCAATACGACAGAGAGCGTTCGAGGAACGCACATTCCACCTAAAATAGCGTCGCTCGACACATTCATGAGTGATCTTTGGTATTGAAGACATGGACACGCCTAGTAACTTGCCATATTCACTTTCATGCAGATTTTTATTTGGTGCTTACTTTTTATTTGTGTGTAATATTACATAGTAATTGTGAGTGTTCAGTAATTGTATGTAGTTTATGTTGCATGTAGTTTGGATAGTTCATATAATTTGCTTAGTTCTTAGTTGTAACATGTACGTTCTGTTTTAGTTTGGTTTTCATTCTGTTTGCCTGAGTTCCTAGTTAGTTCCCTAGTTTGTTGATTAGTACCCACACCTGTTCCATTTTATCTTTGATTACTCTGTTAGTATTTAAGCCCTTATGTTTATGTGGTTGTTTGTATAATTACTCCTGTTATCTCCTGCGATCTCCTGAGCGCTTCAATACAGCCACTCCATGACTGAACAACGGACCCTCATAGCCAGTAAAAAAGAAATGCACTTACAGGCAGCCTGGAGCAGGGGCAATCCCTCGAGGTCCACACCAGTGGATTTTTACAACTGGCGTGCTTCACTTACTTTCCGGACCATCTTCTATCATACCAGTCTCAATCCGGAAATAAAAGCACGCCTGCCCAGTGTGGGTCTGGAGTTTGGAGTGGGTGCTGGTGAACTTGCAGATCTGCATCTGCCCCGCTGAGGAAGTCGTCACCAGCTCCGCTCCAGTCCCAGAGCCCAGCCAGTCGTCCACACTGCTCTCCATGCCTGAGCCCACCACAGACACTGAGCCCAAGCCCGCCACGGAGAACGTGCCAGAGATATAATTCCCCTGGAGCCCGAGCCCAACGGACCATCTGACCAGGTGCGTGAGGCGACTACATCGTCCATTCCTGTGGAGCTGCTTGTGGAGTTCGAGGGCATGGAGGGAAGCCCCCGCTGCTGTGGATGAGTTGTGCCTGGCCTCTGAAAATTATTTAGAGGAATTGGAGGAGGTAATTTCCCTGTTTCTTCCGTCCCCACTGGTTCCGCCCAGCTCAAAGTCTCCTGTGCTCTGTCTCTCCACTCCTTTGGCTCCGTCAGGCTCCGCCTTCCTTCTGGCTCCACCTCGGTCTTTTGGCACCCTGGCTTCACCTTGGTCTTCTGGCACAATTTATGTAATTTGTGTAATTCGTAGTGTTTGTATAGTTTGTTTATGCAGTTTAGATAGTTTATAGTTAATTTTATATAGGTTATATAGCTGAAGTTTGTGTAGTTTATTTTTTGTAGATTACATATCAATTTTATGTGTAAAAGTGTTTAGTAATTTATATAATTCACATAGTTTATCTTTTTGTAGTTTGGTTAGTCTATGTGGGTTATATAGCTGTTACGTTTATGTATGTGGTTTGTGTATTATTTTATTTATTTAGTTAATATCTTATTCCAAGTTTACACTGTAATGGTGGCACAGAAGTGCTTCTGAAGTGACATTTAAGTGCTGTTTAATGCTGCTCAGAGGTGCATAAATGCATTTATACAGCATTACAACTGTTCGCTTTGATACGAGGGGCTGAAGTGGGTCAGAGCAGGTATTATTAGTTCTGACTTTTATCTGGCATTTACACTGAATTCTGAGCAGGCACAGAGCAGCCTGTGTAAAGATGCCTTTATATGTGCAAAAGTGTTCAGTAGCTCAATGTGAGATTTTATTTAAAAAATATTCACTGTGAAATAATGTCAATTGTTGCTTCAGTGTTGAAATAGCATTGACAGAAATCTCTCCCACAGCACTCTGTTGGTTTGATTTGACTCGTTTGCTCTGTTTCAGCATCATGGCGTCTGCGGCCCCTCAGAAGAGGATGGTGTCGTCTGTCTTCATCACTCTGGCGTCTCCGTTCAGGGCGACCGTCACCCCGACGGCTCACGTCCACAGCAGCCCGCGGCGCCGGAGCTCTTCGTCACAGGACGGACGGACCGGCCCGTCCACACCCGCCAGCCCGCTCTACGCCCAGCCCACTGCCGCCCCCTGCAGACGGGACAGCACACGCGCTCCAGACGGTGAGAAGACGCTCGCGTTTTACAGTATGCATAGTTTCAAAGCAGCTTTACAGGAAATCATGTTAATGTTTATAGTCACATTAGCAGGTTAGGCCTGGGCGATAATACAGTTTTTTTTTGCGATAATATAAACAATCTTGCAGTTGAGATTTGCTGTAGAGTACATATCGCTTTATACATTGGGTGTGTGTTTATCGTGGGTTAGTAAAGATGATTTGCTCATTGATTCTTGATCTGTTAGCGGTTGTAAGCAGTTACCCTGATGACCTCCCCCTCCCGCCTCCTCCACATGACCCCTGCGACCCTGAGCCCGGACCACCAGACGCCCCTGCAGAGGTCAGTTTGTTTCCCAGGATGAGCGCAGTCTTTATTTAGCACAGCGTGCATCTTATTTAAGTTTCCTGCATGTGTGTATAACATATCTGTACATACATATATTGTCTATTTTGTATATTGTCATTTTTATATAGTTTTATTTTCTAATCACTTATTCTGTTCTGTTTTATTATCTGTCATTCTGTCTGTACTGTGGAAGCTTCTGTCACCAAGACAATTCCTTGTATGTGTAAGAGTGAGTGTAAATGACGCTGCTGTTGCTCTTCTGGCAGGAGAGCGCTGTCGGTGGAGCGGCGGTGAGATCGGCGCCCTCTGCTGGAGGGATCGTGAACGAGCTTTCAGCTGGACCGCACTGCACCGGTGAGAAACCTGGTGATAACCGGACGAATCCTTTGAGAGGATAGTCATTTAGACCTGCTCTCTGTGTGCCTCAGATGTGTGTGGATTCTGTCGTAAGCTGGTGCCGCTGTCCGAACCCGCCATCGACGCTCTGAACCGGACGTACCACGCCGCGTGTTTCCAGTGCCGGCAGTGCCACGCGCCTCTGGCAGCCAAACTCTACTACAATAAATCTGGGATCCCTCTGTGCGAGGACTGTTACCAGGTACTGTTATCAAAGAATGTGAATCTTTAGAATCACTGGATTTTTTCCCTTATTGTGTCGTATATCCGAGTGAAACGGCTTCTGGAACAAGAACAAATGTAGGGCGGGGCTTGATTTTGTCTGTGGGGAACTGATTGGATGTTTGTGGTTTGCTATTGGTGGATCTCATGTGAGTGACAGGTTGCCCCGCCCCCAAGAGAATATTGTATAACACACATTATAGTTATCAAGTTTTGACGATGTGTCTGACAGGCCAGTCTGGAGCCGTGCTGGGCATGTGGTGACGTCATCAAAGACCATGTGATCCGAGCGCTGGAACGAGCCTATCACCCGCCCTGTTTTGTGTGCACGACGTGCAGACAGCCAATCGGAGAGCAGCGGTTTGCGCAGGGGGAAGTGGGTGAGGTTTACTGCCTACAGGACTACTACAGGTACGAA
Organism: Hypophthalmichthys molitrix; assembly: GCA_037950675.1. NCBI lineage: Eukaryota > Metazoa > Chordata > Actinopteri > Cypriniformes > Xenocyprididae > Hypophthalmichthys > Hypophthalmichthys molitrix. The sequence continues at coordinate 232,618 of CM075501.1, read as the reverse complement.
CTCACCTCATCCACATATTTATGTGAGAAGTTTGAGATATTGCTTAGAAAAAATGCTGAACAGAAACTCCAAGATGGACATTAAAAAAACGTATGCGCTCAATTGAGGCTCAATCACATTTACTGAATAACTCCCTCAAAACCCTCATGTGACTTTTCCTCAGCAGAGGCTGTGATTGGATAACTGGAATAACCAGTAGACCAATCACATCGCAGCATCTCAAATGTTGCTTTGGTGGTTCTGAAACGTCTGAGTCACAGTCTGTCATCAGAATGATTTGGTTTAATTCCTCCAGAAGCGTCTCACACGATTGTGTTCCCAAACACCAGCATCCGAACACAAGATCACATGACAGCGTTTATCACTCTGAGACCACCTCATTTATGATGGAGGGAAAAGGACTGATATTTTGCAGCAATTTCCCATGAAGTGGCCATTTTGTTCTCTTGAACACATGGGATGGAAATGCTGCTTTATTCACAAATGTTTAATTCCAATTTTGCGCATCAGTTAAACTCACAGCTAGTGTTGATGTTGAGTGAGAGAGAAGAACATGCACTAAACACGAGCTTCTCTGCAGGAAATACGCACCGCAGTGCCGCGTGTGTGCAGAGCTGATCATCCCGCGCGAGGACGGGACGGACAGCTTCACTGTGGAGTGTTTGGGTCACTCGTACCACGAGGACTGTTACCGCTGTGAGGTGTGTGTGCGTTTGTTGTTTGTTTATTGTACACAGTATGTAGGGATTTTTTAATGCACAAAATACCAAGATGACCCAGCTGACAAATAAGAATGTTCCCATAAATTATTGAAAACGTTATTTCTTAAACGTAATTTTTTTCTTGGTTGTGTGAACGTTAAGAAACATTCCATTTTTGCAAACATTATGTGAGTTACTTTTGAATGTTCTCTGAACGTTCTGAAACATTTGAAATACGTTAGATGAACGACCAACTAAAGCGTTCTGTGAACGATGTATAATTAATGTTTTTGTGCTAATTTTGAGAGCATCAGTAAGTGATTATATTCAGTGGTCGCATTCACTAAGGCCAGATAACTTTGAACAAATGTTCTTTTAACATTAGTGGAAGAATGTTTGTTCATAACATTGAGAGAACCTTGCCAGAACATTAGCTAAAGTTCTGAGAACGTCACTAATATGCAGTGCAATCATTTCCAGTGTGATGAATGACCGTAAGCTTCACAAAATGGCACAAAACCCATGATGCTTTGCAACATCAGTATGCACTTCAGAAGTCTCTCTCTCTCTCCGCTCGTCTCTCTCAGGTGTGCCGTGTGCTTCTGTCTCCGGAGCCCAACGAGCACGGCTGCCACCCGCTGGACGGGCAGATTCTGTGCAAACCGTGTCACGTGTCGCTGATCCAGAGCGCGGCGCACTAAACCTGCTCTTCACTGTGACGATGATGACACACCGATTGTATTAGAAACTGATGCAGCAGAAATACAACATTGGGACCATTGCTTTTACTTGGTTTCTTTTCTTTTAACATTCCACCGATTATATCAAAAGTTTTTTTTCTGAAAGAGTCTCTTCTGCTCACCACAGCTGCATTTATTTGATCAAAAATACAGTAAAACAGTGAAATATTATTACAATTTATAATAGCTGTTTTCTATGTGAAATATCTTTTGTCCATTACTGAATCAGGCATATCGAGCGTAATGTAGTCTTTTGCACTCTTTTTTGTAATATGCACAAAATGCAAAGCACCAAAGATATTTATTCAACAGCAGCAACACCAAAATCCCATATTCATTGTTATTTCCATTGTAATAGGAAGCTGACTACAAATAAACTACTAATATATGCCATCTCCTGCTTGACTGCTTTATATGCTGATGATCTCACTGTCACTGTGATTTACTGAAATATTAAATAAAATATTCAGTATGTGGTGTGAAATATTATGCTGTGGCATCATTCATGACATCGTGACATTTGCTTAGATGTCGCATAGTGACGGGGGCGCGCAGGGTTGCGGTGCTCGTCACCGAGGGCTCCTTCGCGCGCGCTCCCGCTCGTGCACGTGCACGGCCGCGAGATCTTTTTCCTCACACGAGCTAGCAGTGGATTTTACCTCACGGTCAGAGATTAAACGACGCGAAAGCGCATATGTGCATGAACGGGACACGGTCGACGCAGGATGGTTCGGGAAACCAGACACCTCTGGGTGGGAAATTTACCCGAACATGTTCGTGAGGAGAAGATTGTGGAGCATTTTAAACGGTGAGTTACACAAGAAGCGGAGCTGCGCGCGCAGTGACGCGGCCTCGCGCGGACACAAACAGCCTCAGCCCGCGATGGCAGAAAATTAGCGACAAAACGCCGATGAAAACGAGTTAAAACACCAACAATGAGCCCTAAACACGATTTAAAATATAAAAACAAACTGAAGCGATCTCTGATGAGCCGCCAGTCCGCTAACATGACCAAGTTAAGCAGTTAGCTGGCCGCTTCACTAGTGACTAGTTAATGTTTTGCTGGTAAATTAGTGGAATCTGTGGTCTTTTTCACAGAAAACGTCCGTTTTGCGTTCACGCCACAATTACATCTCACGAAAAGTTGCATAAAACGCTTTCAGCGGGAGAACAGCGAGTGTTTGTGTCCGTGTGCGGTAATTAGCTCGCTGCTAACAGCGTCCGGACAGGCTGAGCCGGTTTAACAGCGAAACCGATTCAGTCCGAAGAAACAGAAACTTGATTGAAGATCATTCTGCGATAGTTCTGAAGTAAACACAAAGTTCACCTCAGGCACATAAGTACTGTGTTTTACTTCAGTAAACTGAATTCCTGTAAGTGTTGTGAAATCGCTTTGCGTTCGCAGTGTGAACGTGCGCCGGAGCATAATGTAAAAATGATTGGGTGTCATTATCAGCTGTCAAGCAAACAAACATTATGAAGGTCTCACTTACTAAGTTTTTGGATGTCAGAAATTGAATAACGTTAACCTATTTGTTTTCTGTGGCCGACGGTCACGTGATACCTGAATGGGTGTAACATTTACAGTGGCTTTGCTCTCTCTCTCTCTCAGGTATGGCCGGGTGGAGAGCGTCAAAGTCCTGCGGAAGCGCGGCTCCGAGGGCGGCGTGGCAGCCTTTGTGGATTTCGTTGACATTAAAAGTGCTCAGAAGGCGCACAATGCCGTCAACAAAATGGGGGACAGGGACCTTCGCACTGATTACAATGAGCCGGGTTCAGTGCCCAGCGCCGTGCGGGGTCTGGAGGACGGCACCCCCTCTAGCAGTCATGGAAGGGAGGTTGCAGGGTTCTCGAGGAGCACCGTGGGGCCGGTGTACGGGCCTCCGGTGTCTCTCCACACCAGAGAGGGGCGCTATGAACGCAGACTAGACGGGTAAGTGGACACAGGCTCCCTCAGGGGGACTATGGTGTCAGATACAGGGGTTGAGGTTGGGTAAAACACAATACTGATTGCTAAGACCAGATTCTAGGGATCCCTCTCCATTCTCTGAGGCCTGACTTCCTGCACACGGAATTATTAATCCTTGTCTATCATGTAAGAATGAGTGGATTAGATTGGTGTGTTCAAAATGTGGGATTACTGTGTGAGCCATAGCCCTCGTCTGAGTTGGATATTACCCACGTGGAGAATATCCCGGTCGGTTTGGATATTACGATGTCTGGCGGAGACGTAACGGGTGAGTTTGGATATTAGGCGTTCTCCAAATCTCGGATATTACCCCTTGGATGGTGCTCTTTGGAAGTATGTGCCGATGACGGATTAAACACAAGATTTTTAACGGGGAAAGTAGTTACGAGATATCGCAAACCTTTTTGTCAATTCTCATTTGCCTTGCACGATTATCCCATCACCCATTTGGTCATTGTGCTAACTGTCTGTCATGGTCAGCCGTGGATGTGTATCACTGCCGTGGATTTAAGAGCGAAACGCACCAGCGCCGTGTGGAGTAAGTGTGTCAGGGTTCATCATCTCCATCCTCCTTGTCACCGCACATCATTCTTAGAAAGGGCCACAAACGCTCGTCGCTCGCTCGCTTGGATATTTCCGTGAAGCTTCGAAGACCAGAAGACGTGACGGGAAGATTCCCACTGCCTGAATGTTGGATCTAAGCTCATGTTGGATGTATAGGTGTAGATCGAACTGGATTACCTGCTCTCGAGTGGATGTATGCAGCCGGTAGAAGAGTTTGCTGAAGTCTCACCGCTGCCGTTCGGAGGAACGTAATGCGCTGGAATTACCAACTGTTCGTTTTTTTGTTTTGTTTTTTGTCCCGCAGAGCCGTCGTCTTTTTGTGTGCGCCGTTCGGATTATTCCTCGCCAGTGGACAGCTATGTTTTTCTTGGAAGAAGATAGTTTTTTTGTTTTTTGGTAAAGACTTTTTCCTATATTTTATTTTTGTTAAACTGTTATCAAGTCTACCTTCAGAACGGTACAGAAGGCGTACGGATGGCCGGCGTGACCTTGATTGGATGAAGACCCTTTTTGCATAGTGGGATTCGGGACTTTTTCGCCAGGCACCGCTTTACGCCGTCACTGTTTTTGGCTCACACAAAATTCCTCCTATATTGTATTGGGAATATGTAGGGTCAGTTACTGCTCTGAAAAGGTTGGTATTGCCCTGCCTTACGCCTCTCTGTGCTTTCTCTCTCTAACCTAGACATGCACCCTGTCTCTTAACCCCTGTTCTTTACTAACCCTAGAGCCTTGTGTTATTTTTAACTCTTCTGTCCCTCCATACTTGTTTCAGCTCTCGATCTTCAGTTCTGTCTGATTTCCCCTCCAGTGTTCAGAGCCAGATAGCGAGCATGATTCAGTTGATCAGAGTAAACGTTCCTCCTCAATCCGTTTTAATAATGTCACAGTCGGATAGAAACACTGCATGATTGGTGTAGAAGTCCGTTTTCAGCACTAGCGCCTCAGTGTAGCTCAGTCCACCAGCCTCTCGGACGTGTGCTTGTGATTTCTTTCGTTAAATTGTGGCTCCCCAACCTGGCCCACTAGATTTTGTACGATAAGGTGCACTTGAGTTCTTGTATTAGCTGTTTGAGATGGATCGAGTTCGAATCTAAGTGTGTATGTTCCCCCTTCTGTCGTGTCTCTTTCTGTCTCTCTCACAGCAGCAGCTCTGACAGTCGGGAGCGAGCGTACGAGCACAGTCCTTACGGACACCACGAGCGCAGCGGCACATTCGACAGGCCGCGGCACTACAACACAGACTATTACAGGGACCGTTCTATGTTTGCCTCCGGGGTCAGCTCCAGCCCGGCCGCTAGTGCTCTTAGCGGTGGCTTCGATGCATCGGATTCTCACTTTGAGTCTCGGATTCGTGACCCTTTTACTCTTTCCAGTTCCGCTCGCCGTGACCCGTACCGGGACGACAGGGGCCGGCGCGCGGACCGGACGTACCACCACCATCGGCGGAGCCGGTCCTCGCACTCTTCCCAGTCCCGGCACCCGTCGCCCCAGAGGAGCGCGGGACAGACCCCTAAAGCCGCCCACTCGCCCAAAAGAGCGCCCGTGTCTCCCAGCCGGGGCCCGCGCTCGCGCTCGCGCAGCCCGTCTTCAAGCTCGGACTCGGTCAGCAGCACCAGCAGCACTGGCAGCGGCAGGTATCGTACCAGCGCTTCAACCGTGTTTTATGAGATTTTACATTTGTTACAACCTTATCAGAATCCTGCCATGTCTGAATAGTTTAAAATAGGAGCCGTATGAAATTTTACAAGATTCCATTTTAATGGTTTTAATTTTTTTTTTCGTCATCAAAACATTTGTCTAATCAATTGAATTCATAAAATGTAAGCATTTTAGTAAAATTTTAACAACGAAAAGATTTTAGCTGTCTAAATTTTTCTGGATTCTGTGTTTAAGGATTTAATACAAGACGAATTTATCATCAAACACGGTGGTAATCAAATGAATGCATAAAACTTTAACAATTTAATTTATCTTTTTAAAATGTGAACAATTCCTTTTTTGCCAAACAAGCGCAGCAGAAGGTTAGTTTTAAAATGAAAACACAAATGAAAAATTGGGATATTCCTCAAATGTTTTAATAAAATTTATTATTATTATTATTATTTGCCCTACTGTACAATAGTAATACACACTGTGCGCAGAATTATTAGGCAAGTTGATTTTCTGGTCATTTTTTTTTTTTTTTTTCGAGCACATTTTACCAATTCCAAACCAAATCAATCTTAATAACTGCTATTAATTTTGTATTTAATCATTTATAATTGATATATAATTGTTCATGAAGGCTGGAAATGAAAAACGCCTCATATTCAGGTGTGCATAATTATTAGGCAGGTTTTCTTTTACAGGCAAAATGAGCCAAAAAATTGATTTAACTCAGACTGAAAAGTCAAAAATGATTAAATGTCCATGAGAAGGATGCAATACTAGAAATTACAAAGTTAAAGCATGACCAATGGACAGCAAAATGCTCATTGCGTCAGACAAAAATGGGTGGAAAAGAAAAGACATGTTAACTGTAAAAGAATTAAGAATTAAGTGTGAATTAACCCTTTAGTCTCCAGCGCCACCGTTTACCAGAACTGCAACCTACCTGGGGTCTCCAGAAGAGCAAGGTGTCAGGATTTGCCTAATAATTCTGCACACAGTGTATTTCCATCATATATTTCATAAAGAGTGTCACACGTGCTTGAGTTTGTGTAGAAGAACTGAGACAGACTTCAGATTTACACAGCAGTCTGTAATATTCACAGATTCAACATCACCATAGTTTTGATTTATTCATACAGAATTTTCCAAATTTAGTAACATTCCATTTTATACTGTATTTCCATCTGTGTTTTCTGCATCGTGGATAACATGGTAATTTGAAGCATTAAATAAACATCAAATGTAAAGATTTGTCTAGGTAACAGGGTTGTAATTCAGGTTCTGCCTGAATGAAGCTGTCTGTCAGATTAGACCAAACTCAAAGTTTTCTTTTAATTTCGTAAATTTCATAACACGATTGAGGGTTTGAGCTTGATGAATACAGTCAACACTTGTGTGTAGATGTGTAAAAACAGAACCAAAATTACTTATTTCTTCTAAATGAACATTAGCATGATTTTAATTGTTGGGTTCAGTTGAGGAAGTTCAAATACAGTCTCATACTGTAGTAATGCTAAATGTTTATAGTTTCTCTAACATAACTAATGGCGTTCTCTTTAAATCTCGTTGGGTTTGTTTATTGCCCTTATTCTTGGATGTCAGTGGGTGTTTGTCTGAATGTGGTTCCTCTGTTGTGTTCTGGCAGCAGTGATTCGAACAGCAGCTCCAGCGAAGGGTCGCGAGCGCGCTCAGTGCAGTCTACGGCCACTCACGCTCCTCCGGCTCCTCCTGTGCTCGCGCTGGACTCCGACGAGCCACGGAGGAGCTTCGGCATCAGAGTCCAGAACCTCCCGACACGATCCACAGGTGACCGTTTACTGCTCGCTTCACCCGGTCCTTGGGCCGTGTTTTTCATCTTATTTAAAGGGGTCTATGCTCGTTTATACTTTCAATATTTTGTATAGGGATTTTTTTAATCATTTAGTGTTCAAAAAACAGTATAAGGTAAGACCTAAAACTCGCGTTTCAGGGAGTTCAAAAACAGTGACACTGATATAGAGAAGAACTCCCGCTGGAGGGACTTTGTAGAGCTTCTTCATGCTCAGCATTACACACTAAAGAAAGATGAACATAGACTGAGCTTCGGAGCGTGTTGCTGTTTAATTCATAGTTTGCTCATTTGTTGTTGGTGACCTAACACTAAGATCTGATATAGTTTCGTCTAATCAGGGAGGCATGTTTAGAGTTAAAGTCCAAAATAGTTAAGAGTCTCTCGGGTACAGATATTTTCAGAATCAAAGTTGAAAAAAGGTGAACAATTTCAAAATATGGGCTATTAGGGGGATTTAATTACACCTATAAAAAGACCAAGGATAGTAATATATGCGTTTGATATTCAAACATAAGCTTTGATTGAATTTCTGACAGGTTTACAGGGTTAGTTCAACCAAAAATGTAAATTGTCATCATTCCAAACCCATAAGACTCTTTCATTTTCATAAACACAACTGACATGGATTAAACGGCTCTATTCATATGGATTTATTTTGCCATCTCTTTATGACCATTTTGAAGCGTCAGAGTTTTGTGTGAATAGACAAAAATCTCACGGATTTCATTTAAAAATTTCGAAGATGAACGAAAGTCTTACAGATTTGGAACGACATGAGGGGAGTAACGGATGACAGAATTTTCAGTTTTTGGGTGAACTAACTCTTGTCATAAATCCAGTCAAAGCTTATGTTTGAAGATTAAACACATGTATTACAATCCTTGGTCCTTTTTATGGGTCTCTTTCTTGATCAAAACATAACACTTTAATCTAAAAGCATCTGTGTTTTACTCTCATCAGATACGAGTTTGAAAGACGGACTCTTTCACGAGTTTAAGAAGTATGGGAAGGTGACATCGGTGCAGATCCACGGGGCGTCGGAAGAGCGCTACGGTTTGGTGTTCTTCCGACAGCAGGAGGACCAGGAGAAAGCCCTCAGCGTGTCCAAAGGGAAGCTCTTCTTCGGGATGCTGATCGAGGTCACGGCCTGGAACGGCCCCGAGACGGAGAGCGAGAACGAGTTTCGTCCCCTGGACGGACGCATCGACGAGTTTCACCCCAAGGCCACTCGTACGCTGTTTATCGGAAACCTGGAGAAGACCACCAACTATCAGCAGCTACTCGACGTCTTCCAGCGCTTCGGGGAGATTGTGGTATGTTAGCATTTTTACACTAATCTAATTCTAGTAGAGAAGCGTTTTGAGGTGGTTATGTGCTAAAATGAAGTCTCGGACAAGAAACTTCCGTTACTGACTTAACATTTACTGAAGTCTACTCATTACTGTAAAGTATTTCTACGCCTGTTGATCAGTGTGATATTGACTCTCTCATGGATTATACAGACAGTGAGAGGCGAACGCAGCATCTCATGTCATACATTATAGGTACAGTTTAAGATAGTTTGATTGAAGTCAGTATTCACATCGATCTACAGAGTTCATTAATTGCAGTTACGTCACGAAGCATTCTTCAGTTAGATCCATAAACATCTGGACAGTGACAGTTTTCCTCATTTTGGCTCTCTGCACCATCACAGTGGATTTGAAATCAAGTATTATTCAATGCAGATTAAATAAGAACAGTTAATCAAACTAAAAACAACCGCAGCAGAACCCAGATACAAGTGTAATAAACAGTGCTGTTCAGGTAGATCTGACAGTAGTAAGATAGAGATTATTCATTATCTGTACTCTACCTAAAGTGATCAAATGTAAAATAACACTGCATAGTCTTCACTGTTTGAATTAAATATAGATTAATTCTTATTAAAGTTACAAAAGTTATTTAGTCAAGAGGTCTTTTCCTTGATTAACATTAAACACAGACAGCAGCAGGAATATTAGGCTGCTGTCACTTTAAAGGGTTAGTTCACCCAAAAATGAAAATTGTCATTAATTCCTCTCCCTCATGTCGTTCCACACCCGTAAGACCTTCGTTCATCTTCAGAACACAAATTAAGATATTTTTGATGAAATCTGAGAGGTGTATGACTCGTCCATAGACAGCAATATAATCAACACTTTCAAGGTCCAGAAAGGTACTAAAGACATTGTTAAAACAGTCATGTGACTGCAGTGGTTCAACCTTAATGTTATGAAGAGACGAGAATACTTTTTGTGCGCAAAAATAAAACAAAAATAACCACTTTATTCATCAATATCTTCTCGTCTGTGTCATTCTCATACGTCGTTTACATCCAGCGCTTCCAGGTTCTACATCAGAACGCCGGCTCATTATTGGCCGGCTCCTGCGTCAGCATCACACGCATGCGTCGTGCTGATCACATGATCAGATTTGGCCAATACTGAGCCGGCATTCGGACGTAAACACGGAAGCTTCACTGTGTTACTGCGTCACCTGCGTAAGATAATGACAAGAGATTGTTGAATAAAGTAATTTTTGTTTTGTTTTTGCACACAAAAATTATTCTCGTCTCTTCAGAACATTAAGGTTGAACCACTGCAGTCACATGACTGTTAACGTTTTTTTTCGTGACCGTTTACTTTCACTTAAGACATAACCGACTATGTTTACTGGGATTCTTGCCAAGACAGGCATGTTGACATAATTTTGTGTGAAATTGTCTGTTCGAGCACAAGAAGACATTAAAGAGGAATCAATTCAGTATTCGCGTGCTGTCAGACGCGGCTTTCGCAAGTCCTGAATTGAGTTTTTCTTCTTGCGCTTGCCTGTCTAAATTGCCAAGGCTTAAACGTGTGTAAATGATAAACTTTCATGACGAAGCAGCACTGGCCCGATCAGGACAGTGACAGTTCTGTCAGCTCAGCTATCCTTATTGTCAAGCCCTGCTTTTAGATCTAGCGCATCAGTTCATATGTGCGCTTCCTGTCATGTGTGAAAGAAAGCGACAGAGGGCGCTCTCAGCCCAGCGACGGTGCGTAAAGTTCAGCAGGTGATGAAATTATACCTGCGCGGAACTTATTTTTGCCTCTAGCTGAATCACAGGCGTGTGAAATTGTACAATTTACTAGTCATTGGCTAATTAAAGAGAGATTTTTTTTTTGTCATCAAGCATGAAATTTGGTCACATGCGAGTGATTTACTTGCATTGTAGAGGGTTGGCAAAATCAGTGTGCGTATTTCAGTTTAATTCAAGTAGTTCAACGAAAATATGAATCGTTTAAGAACTAAATTCTCTTGAGGTGAAGCCGCTGCGTTGATGAAGTCTTCTCTACACATTAACAGTGACTGTGGCTTGATATTGTGAAGGGTTTTTCTCCATCCTCGTCTGTTCCTGAAGCTTCTGCATCTCTCTGATGGGTTTTTGTTTTCTTCAGCCTTTCTGCAACCGCTTGTGAATGCAAATCCCACATTACGAATCTCCTCCTGACCGTTTAACTGTTTAATTAACAAAATAGCCATGAAACAGCTAATCGCTCAATTGCTTTTGCTCCCTTGAAATGGAGGGAACTACAAATACGATGTGCTGTAATTGCTAAACCGTTTGCCCAGTTTGGATATAAATAACCACAAATTGAAGCTGGAATCGGCACTTGAATCTTGAATGCTTCATTTCAGATCCACTGTGGTGGTGTACAGTGTGATGATCAAGGGCATTAATCGACAGTCATAATTTTTGTCAAAATTGTGCAGTCATGCAAGTGTGTGTATATATAAATAAGTAAAGAAAGGCCAATTTAAAATGAGCTTTCTCAGTTGCAGCCAGGAATTTGTTTCGTTGTTTTACCTGTAAATGACTTAGTCATGTAAACTGTTCGTCCTAGAGACTCTGTAAATCTATTACATGGAAATGTTTGAGGGGGAAAAAGTCAGACATTGTTCGTTATGGTTCCAACGAGCGAACAAACTCCAATCTTATTTGAAGTTTCTTAGTTGCACCTTGTAATTGTTGCAGTCTTTTTTTAAAGCATGTATTTGTCTTGATTGATTTTCAGGATATTGATATCAAGAGGGTGAATGGCATTCCCCAGTATGCATTTGTTCAATACTCTGATATTGCAAGTGTTTGTAAAGCCATTAAGAAAATGGATGGAGAGTATCTCGGCACCAACAGACTGAAGGTATTTGGATGCGTGTTCTTGGCAGATAGTGTGTGTGTGTGTGTGTGTGTGTGTGTGTGTGTAACCATATTGTTTGTCAGAGTGAAATTGGCCTGGATGCTCTGTAATGTTTATATTTGCCTTGATTCCAGCTTGGGTTTGGGAAGAGTATGCCGACAGCATGCGTGTGGTTGGACGGGCTGACCTCGAATATCACAGAGCAGTACCTCACACGACACTTCTGTCGCTACGGACCCGTCGTCAAGGTAGATTTTGGCATGACATTTGAATATATTGATTTTTACTGGAATTGTGTGGAGTTAAACTAACTATTGGCCTCTTTTACAGGTTGTATTTGATAGGTTAAAAGGAATGGCTCTTATTCTGTACAACAACACTGATTTTGCCCAAGCAGCTGTTAGAGAAACCAAAGGATGGAAGATAGGAGGGAACAAAATTAAGGTATGTGGAACTGACTAGTGACTTTTGAACTTTCTATTCATCTACAATGTTGAAAAAAGTATGAAGCAGCTCAACTTTTCTCAACTTTGATAATAATAATCTGAAATGTTTCTTGAGGAGCAAATGGAGTAATGATGCTGAAAATTCAGTTTTGATCACAGGAATTTCACTGTATGTGCACATAGAAAATAGTTACTTTAAATTGTAATGGTATTTCACAATATTACTGGTTTTACTGGATTTGTGATACTTGCAGCCCAGTGCTAATTTTTTTAACGAAATCTGACAAAAAATATTCAGTGACAACCTTTTTTTCCATGACTATGACGAGGCGACGCCAACGACTATATCAACATGCAATATCATTAATGGAAAAAAAGACGAAACTGAAATGTGGTTAAAAAAAATAAAAACCGTTAAAAGAACACGTTTTATACCCGGTGTTTTACTTAATCTTTGCAATCTGGAAACCATGTGCACGCGCTGTCTCTACACTGTAGAAGAAAACGCAGACAAATGAGTAAGCTGGAGTTTAGTGATCTTCATTTAAGATTTTCTACTTAAATGAAAGTGTCATTCAGTTGGTCTGTGTTCTTTCACGAGCTGCTTGCGCTGTTTGCTGTGACTAAATCTGCAAATCAGAGTGCAGGCTGATAGCAACTAAGGAAAAGGGATATGTAGAATTGCACAAGTGCTACTGCTAAGAGTGCAGTGTCAATACAGCCTGTCACCTTGATTCTAGAATTGTCAAAAGTACCGACTTCTGTACCTATCGGTACTGAAATTTTAAAAATGTGACCCTTTTAAAAAAAAAAAAAAAAAAGTGGGAGTGCTTGAAGAGCTTCATTGATGATTATTTACAATGTTTTTACAGCATGATCATTGAAACCAATCACATATCCGATGTGCCGTGAACACAATGGCCAATCAGGTGTTTACATATCCGCTCAACAGTGCTCAAAGCATCACATTTTTAAAATTTCAGAACCGACTAGGTACCGAAGTCGGTACTTTCGTCAACTCTCCTTGATTCTAATTTCCCATAAGCTTAATTGAAGTGGTCTAAAGAGAAAAACTATAATGACTTTGTTGTCTAAAGACTACATATAAAGTAGCTACCAAAATTAATGTTGGTAACTGCCGTATGACCAAAAGTAATCACTAAAAGTCGACAAAAATACAATGAATTTTCGTCGACTAAAACTATGAAAGACAAAAATGACTAAAACCTGACCTAACTCTAATAAGCATTTTCGTCTGAAGATGAAGACTAAGACAAAATTAAAAATGCCTGTCAGAATTAACACTGATGCAGGCGTGGTGAGCAGGAGAAACTTCTTTCAAACTTCTGACCACCAGTATATATACAATTATATAACGTAATGTTTGTTTCTTCTGCCCAGGTTGATTTTGCCAGTCAGGAGAGTCAAATGGCTTTCTATCGATCTATGCAGGCGTCAGGGCAGGACATCCGTGACTTTTATGATATTCCATCAGAGAGGAGGTGAGTGCTGCCTTTAGTAAAACACCTTAGAAACTATAATTCCTGCTTGCAGTTTATTTATCTTCAAGCACTTTGCTAATTGTTTCCCAAATCTTTTGTTTTGTCAGGGAAGAGCGGCGAACTCCTTATCATGAGTTTTCAGCTGAGCGGGCGTATTACGAGAATGTAAGGACTCCTGGCATTTACGCCGAAGACCCCCGTCGAGACTATCCTGGTCGCAGTCGCGATCGCTATGCAGAGTTGGATCATTACCAAGGAGAACATTACGATCCCCGCTATCATGAGGACCCACGGGAATACAGAGACTATCGAGACCCTTTTGAGGACATCAGGAAGTACAGCTATATCCAGCGTGAACGAGAACGGGAGCGGGAGCGATTTGAGGCCGATCGAGGCAGATGGAGCCCGTCTCATCAGCGTCGTCCCTTAACTCCCTCTGCTTCACCCTCACCTTCTGATCGTGTCTCACGAGAAGCTGAAAGACGCGTGTACAGACACTCCTCTGAGAGATCTGGAAGCTGCAGCTCACTGTCTCCACCTCCAGCTCAGTTTGAGAAGTCTGAGAAATCGCCAGTAGATTACAAATCAGAAGGACTGGAGAGAGAAATGGAGCAGACCGAGGCAGAGCGTACAAGTGGAGCAGAGAGCAAGAAGCGTAGCAGACGCAAGGAAAAGGCTGACAGAGAGAAGGGAGAGAAAGCAAAGCAAAGGAGAGGTAAAGTGCAGTCTCCCAGTGTTCCTCATTCTGAAGCAGATAGAGAGGCTAGTCTGGATTTGGGTTCTGGGAAAGTAAAAGTTTCAGATTTGGAGAGTCAAGAAAGGCAGAAGCATAAAGGGGACAAAGAACCCTCCCCTGCTGACCACGTTACTCGCCTCGAGTCTCAAAAGGGAGAGCGACTCGATCAGTGCAAAAGTGAGTCATTAGACAGGGATGGCAAAGGAAAGTCAAAGAAACATTTAAAATCTGACTCTGGTAGTGATGGCAAAGATTCCCTTTTAGATTCTGACAGACTTGCAGCGAGAAAGAGGCGGTTTGGTGATCCCAGTGGGAAAACTATAAGACAAAAAAGAGGCCGTCTAGAGGATGATCCAGTTTCTGCGATTAGCCAACCTGCAGACTTTGCAATGAACACAGGCTTTGCAAAAGAGACCGATATTGATGTGAAAGCAGAGAAAGAGGCTCAAAAAAGAGAACACTCCAAATCCAGGATTGGTTCTCATTATAGTCAAAGGGAAGAGTTGGATAGCAGTACGAGAGGGACGTCTCAAGGCCCACCGCTACGACCAGGTGAATTAACTGATGTGGATGTTTTGGACTCAAAATCACACCCTGTGCCTAGGCGATTTTCAAATGACGGAACCTCGGATAAGGACAGCAAAGTAAGGGACGAATATCTAGAAAATATTGACCTTTCTCAGAGTTACCGCAAACAGATGGAGCAAAACCGACGGCTACGGCAGCAGCTGCAGACACCTGATAAACCAGGAAAGACAGAAACTCATCAAGGTATAGATGCAGAAGATCTTGAGCATCGTAGCCTGGTCCATGAGGTTGGCAAGCCTCCGCAGGATGTAACTGATACCTCGCCTCCAAGTAAGATCAAGAAACAAGAGTCCTTTGAGATGGAAATGAGTGCTAAGAGGGAAAGGATTTACCGAACAGTTCGGCAAAAGAGTGAAGACCCAGAGTGGAATAACACAAACTCTCCAAGGTTTCAGCATGCCCCGCTACAAAGAGAGGAAGAATATGCAGACCCCCGTATTCAAATGACTGTGAGAGAAGTAAAAGAACCCTCAAAACCTGAAGATAATGTTCCATTAGATCTGGAACTTGCCAGTAAACGGATGCACACCTCACAGATGTCAAAGATGAGTACATCCCTACCAGATGAGCAGCAAAGACGATGGGAGAGTCAACTAAAGCAAGACTTGTTACCAGACTTTTCAAGGACCTCTGAGAAAAGACGTCTCAATCGGAAGTACTTGGATTATGGACTTTGGCCCGATTTGGAACCTGGTGAAGTGCGTTCTGACTCTGAAGAGGATCGTGAAAATAAGCCCAACTCTCCTGCGCCATCAACTTCTGTATCTTTCTCTGAAAGGCATCGTCCAGACAGGTTGTCAGAGTCCAAGCTAACATCCTCTCTAGAGAGAAACAAATTCCGTTCTTTTGCAGATGATCAGACAATCACACCGGATACTAAAGCTTTGTTAGAGCGTGCAAAGTCTTTGTCCTCCTCAAGGGAAGACAACTGGTCTTTCCTTGATTATGATTCACATTTTGCCAGTTTCAGAAGTAGAAAGGACACAGAAAAGGTAGAATCAGCTCCACGACCAACTCCCTCGTGGTACATGAAGAAGAAAAAAATTCGAAGTGAGTCTGAAGACAAAGTGGATGACAGGAAAGAAGAGCCAAAGCCAGAAGAACAGGAGAGACGAGAGTTGTTTGCATCACGTTTTTTGCACAGTTCTATTTTTGAGCAGGATTCAAGGCGTCTCCAGCATCTGGAGCAAAAGCATGAGGACCCTGAACATGGTATTGGATATCTGTACTCTCAGCAAGGCCCAGCAGAAGGGCAGCCTGACCCAGAACCAGTTGTGCTTTTCCATAGCCGCTTCTTGGAGCTAACAAGGTTGCAGCAACAGAAGAATAAAGAACAAATCCCTCAAAATTCCAAGCATGAAGAAACCATAGATGCAACCAGAGTAAGCAAAACACCAGAGGAAGAACAAGCTCCACAGCAACAAAATGCTTCTGAACCTAGTATCCATCAAGCTGAGATCAAATCAATTAGCCCTGTTCAGGCACCTCAGACTAGTCCTGTCCAAGCTCCTCAAATATCACCGCCTGCTTTAGCAGCCAAAGAATCCTTGCCATCAGCAGAAACAGAATGTGTTGATACTCCTACCTACAATTTGCTTGGTCCTTCCATAAAGGAGGAAGATAAAGAGCATGAACTGCCCTCAGCTCAGCCATTAAAGCCTTTACTTGAGGAACCCTCAGAACCCAATTGTTCTTCAGAATGCCAAGAGTCAAAGATACCAGTCGAGGAGATGGTATTGAAGACTAATGACTTTGAAAGTGCTCCTGAAACCAACAAAGATGTTGCAGAACTGCTCTCAAGCAACGAAACACCAGTCAGCAATTCACAACCAGAGACTGAGCCTCCAGTGAAGTTTCCTGAATCTCAAAGTCCCCTCTCACATATCCCTTCTGAGCAACATGAAAAGGAACCTGAGCCACCTGTTACAGAGGCTGAATCTAACAGTACAGATGATCAGAAAGTTGCTGATAATTATCCAATTGAAGAAGCTGTTTCTCCCCCTCCAAAGTCAAGAAATAAAAAGGCTAAAACCTCACCTACCATACCAGTAACTACACCTCTGCCTTCTACCCCAGACAAACAGAGTACCCGCAAAAGTGAGCGCATTGACAAAGAAAAACTGAAACGCTCATCTTCTCCAAGAGGAGTGGCATCCAAGGCAGTACCTGATTCAAAGTCAGTAAGTAAGTCCCCTGGGCACAGCACAGAAATGGAGCAAGGTACAGAGCAAAATGTACCATCTAGGGCAAGACGTAGGAATGTGCGTTCTGTTTATGCTAAACCATTTGAAGATGAAAATGCTCTGCAACCTGGAAAAGATGCTGAATCACCTCGTGTTGCGCGGAAGCGTGGTGTAGATAAAGATGTGGGTCCTGATGTAGAGACTGTTACTGCAGCGCCCTTGAAACGGGGACGCCCCCCCAAGAATCGACGCCAAGCAGAGGATGTACCAGCAGGCAAAACTGAACGGTCAAAATCAACTGAGTCTAAAGAATTGGATGCAAGTGAGATGAACAGTGAGGGGGTTCCCAAAGTAGGCAAAGGCAAATTTTCACCCCACACACAAAAAGGAGTAAGTCCAGTGAATGTATCCGCATCTGGAAATGGAAAAAAGGGAGACAAAATGGAGAAAATATCAGAAAGTTCCAAACTCATTACTGAAGAAAACTCTCTTGTTCTTAAAAACCTTACAATTCGGCTTGACGTGACAGAGGTAAAGGCAATGCTTCAGACTAGTGAAGATGAACCTGGAACTGATGATTCTCCGAAAAAGAGCTCACCTGGTGTGTCTTCAAAGGATGAGGTACTAGAAGCTAAATTTGAAAATGATGCTAAGGATGAAGGTAATAATTGTGAAAGAGAAACATTACCTGCTTCAACAAAAGCCATTGAGCCAGATGTAGCTTCGCTGTCTCGAGAGCTGGAGCTTGAGCAAGCTGTTGAGAATATTGCAAAGCTGACAGAAGATTCATCGCCGCCTCCGTTCAAAAGTAACTCGACAAAGGCACAACGTTCATTAGCCGAAGAACCAGAGCGTGACTCAGAAGAAGAAAAGCCTGCAAATCCATCCAGTGAAACAGAGCTTGCTGCTGCTATAGATTCCATTACATCAGAGGACATATCTTGTACCCTGCCACAAGAACAAATAATCAACTCTGCTGTAGATTCGGATGCTGATATGCAGACACTTGGCCCCAGTTCAAAAGTATCTGAAACCTGTGTTAGCACAACCGTTGAGGAGACCATAACCACTCCTAGAAAAGGGTGTAAAGGCAGAGCAAAAGCTTCAAAGAAGGGCAAAGGCCAAAAGGGTGCTGGAAGCAAAAAGGAACCCTTCAAAGATGTAGTTTTGGATGCTGAAAACATCCCTGTGAAGTCACCAGAGTCCATACCCACCGAACTTCCAACAGTCACCGAAAGATCACCCACAAGTACGGCTGTTGTCATTACTTCCTCTTCCAAGCAGGGTGTAACTTTAACAACGCCTAATGCAGACATTCCAAGCGAACCTGAGTTGCCTCTTAAAACTGAGATGGATATCCCAAAATCTTCTCCTGCTCTCAGCAGAAGCCCAACGTCATCCAAGTATCAGCCTTATTCATACAAAAACACATCCCCCTCAATGTCTCCAACAAGAACTTGCCTCAAGAATTTGTCCTCATGCCCAAGCAGGATGTCTGTTTCCCCAACAGAGCGCTTCAATCAGCCAAAAGAAGCTGGGGTCCTCTCCCCTCCACATACCTCTGTAGAGAGCCCGACATTACCCTCAGATGTTCATGATGCCAACTCAGGTGATTTGCGTAAAATCCTCACAAAGCCTAGAACTGGCCCAGTGTTGGACATTGGTGCTACATCAGGGAATATGCATCCTCATTCTGTAAGGGAAAGTGACATTACACCAGATGTGGTAACCAGCAAAAGTGCTCATCAAGATAACAGGCAACCCTCCGTTTCAGCCCAACCTGTAGTTCGACAACCTGCTTCTATACCATCCCCAGAAACAAAGCAGATCTTCAGTGAGAAGTCTGTTATTTCAGTTATTGCTTCCACTCCTACCTCTGTCATCAGTCGAGTTTGCAATCCCCCTGACTCGGAGGATAAGCCAAATGCTCCCATTGGAAATCCCTTTCTCGACAAACAACCTCCAAAACAGATTTACCAGCCAAGCTTGGAGGAAAGCAGTACTTACCA
Organism: Hypophthalmichthys molitrix; assembly: GCA_037950675.1. Lineage (NCBI taxonomy): Eukaryota > Metazoa > Chordata > Actinopteri > Cypriniformes > Xenocyprididae > Hypophthalmichthys > Hypophthalmichthys molitrix. Next base: position 213,497 of record CM075501.1, on the reverse strand, counting down.
TGGTCCACCAGTCGGTGAGGAAGGTGGAAATGCTGGTCGTTATATTGTGGAGAGTACATCGCTGAGTACAGGTTCCAGCACAGGACTGAGAGTTCAGACGTCAGAAGGTGTGGTGGTGCTGAGTCATTCTGGCCAGAAAATGGAGGGGCCACATCGCATAAGTGCCAAAATCAGCCAGATCCCACCTGCCAGTGCTGTGGACATAGAGTCACAGCAGCTGGTGTCCATGCCCCAGATCAAGCAGGAACTTTATAGTGCCTCCCAGCCACCATCTTCGAAATGCTCACTTCCTTCAGATCATGGGCATTCAATGAAACCACAACTAAATGTCTCCACAATTAAACAAGAGACTGCACTGGACAAATTAGAATCCTCTTACACTCCAGTTCAAAGTGGAGTTGTTAAAATATTGCAACAAACGTCTGGCCCATCACAGGTCATGAGTTACCATCATACAGTGATGAAGCACCCCAAGAAGGGAGATGGGTCAGAGTCACTCAGCGTGGATGGCGTGAAACCTGCCTGGGTCCCAACTATTAGTCCTGCTATAAGTCCACATCTTCCCCCAGCAGCAAGCAATCATGTTGGGTTCATAGCTGGCACATCGACAGATCGAACTCCGTCACTTATTCAACCTAAGCAGGAGCCGCGATCTCCCAGGAAATCTGGACACCCTCATTCTCCTTTTGCCAAAGTGTCGTCTCCTATAGGCTCTTCATCTCCGAAAGGTGTGTCTATGGTCCTTCCCCCTGGATTACCCCCTCTGTCCCCTTATGTTTCCACTGTCCACCACTCTGAGCAGTCTGTGATCATGCCCCCACACAATGCTCACAGCGGTATTGGAAGAATGTCACCGCACCGCGTTGGCCCAATAGGGCACCTCACTCAGGGTGAGGTGAGAGTGAACACTCCTCCGCTCTCTATGATGAACTATGCTATTCACTCTGAAAGCCTCACTTCCTCTTGGCCACCTGGCCAGCAGCGACCCACATCTCCCCAGGCCGTGGGGAACAGGGAAATGGTCCTCAAAGTTAACACAGCCAATGCAAGAAGCCATGATGGGGGGGAAGAAGAGGCAAGGCGTTTCCATACAGCTCTTGGAAGACCACCAGCTGCTCAGCTGAAACCAGAATCCATACCAGCAGAATATCGTGGAGCTCTCCCCAGTGGTTTACCAATCGAACGATTCAACATGTCACCAAGAGACATGCGAGTACTCATTCACCACCAGCAGAGTGATCGTCCCACTGCAGAATTACACCAGGTACATGTCCCTGAGAACATACCACCCTCTTCAACTCCTACCAGCATGGCGTCATCTCTTTCCCCTCGGCCACACTTGTTAGCAAAGGGAGTATCTGAGAAGGATCCCTCGAAAACATCAGAGATTAGGAGGGCACAGACACCTCCCAGTAAGGAGGGAATGATGGCAATCCGTAGTGCAATGCCTCCCATGGCTTCTCCTCAGAGAGTTCAACTGATGACAGCAGGAGCTGGGACGTCCTTCCCTGAATATTCAGCCATGTATACAAACCTACGGACCACCCACGCTCAGTTTGCTGATAATTCTCCAATGGGGATTAACCAGTCCACCCATAGCATCCCACCATCACAGGTAAGTTTGCGTATGCATACATTTTTAAATGTTTACTAGCTTTCAGAGCTATGCCCATAACATTTTGTCCCTTTTATTTGAAACTAAGGGAGCTCAAGAGCCAGAGTCAAGTCAGCCACAAGCTGAAGCTAAAGTGGAGTTGGTTGGACATCAGCCAGTGAACATGGTGCAGCTTCTGACGGTGAGTCTCTGTCATTGCCTGCATACAGCAGGGCTCAAAGGATTTCTGTCGACCCAGAACTCCTGATTTTTACTTGCCGTGCCATTATTTTCACTAGCCGCACATCAGAAGAACAATCAGTTTTTACTGTTAGTACGAATGTTTTGTTTGTTATAAATATTTAAATTGGTTTTTTTATTTATTAAAAAAATCTGTACAAATTGTGAAAATTTGCAACAAGCTGTATATATATATATCAAATGAATGCAAACCATTATTAACTGGTTGGTAGTTTCCAACACATTCTTACAAATACCTCAATAGTTTTGAAAGCATTTATTTGTATAGCACTTCTCACAATACACATGGTGTCAAAGCGTCTTTACAGGAAGTTCTATTGAAACACTCCTTATTGTTGAGTTCTGTACAGTGACCAGGAAAAGTATTTGGTCTCTTAATATCATCATATATTAGAAAATATCAAGTCAAGTGTCCTAGCAGACTAAACACAGGTTTAGTTCATCACATTAACACATTCCACTAACCACAAACAGACACAAAACTTTGTCTTCATTTTCAACCATCTATGTGTAGTGGGTTAGATGCAAATGTAGAGCAGACCCTTAAGATTGACTGTGTTTTATAAACTCTATTGTTATACAGAAATACCCTATTGTGTGGCAAGGCCTACTGGCACTGAAGAATGATACAGCAGCGGTTCAGCTGCATTTCTTATGTGGAAACAAAGCTCTTGGCCTGCGGTCTTTGCCTCTCCCGGAGAGTGGAGGGATTCTCCGCATTGTACAGAGAATGAGGCTGGAGGCGCAGCAGTTGGAGGGAGTCGCTCGCAGAATGACGGTACGTGGCTGTGGAATATTCTGTTTTCCACCAAGAGTCTCTATTTTGGTGCATCGCCTGTTGGTAAAGCTGGGGACAAAGGCTCTAGTTGTAGCTTATTAAAATCTATGAATCTTCCAGTATCCAAGAGGGCTATCAGTTCTAGAAAAAATGGGTTTAATATCAAATGTGTGTTGTACTTTTGATGCAAATGCAAACGTAATTTGAGTAATGCAAACAAATTTTCACTTACCATGAAGGTGTGTTTACCCTATTGGTTATTAGTTTACATAATCGGCTGAAGCAGCGTGTTGTGATTGGTGTTTGGGAAATGTCCTGCTCCTTACCATAATTGCCAGTTTCAACACACTACTAACTCACTCAACCAGGTTCCACCCCTTTATTTTGCTTATACCTTTTTCATGCTCAAACAGCAACATTACTAACTAAAGAAAGATGGGTGCTCTTTAAAATCAACGCATTCAACTAGTTTGTGCTGCTGCTGATTGAACGTTGGAGAAGACACTCACTATATGGCGTTTTATGTTCTGTGTTGTCAGGGGGAGAGTGACTTCTGCCTGCTGTTGGCCATGCCGTGTGGCGTCAACCAGGACGACGTGTTGAACCAAACGCAGGCGCTCAAATCTGCCTTCATCAATTACCTGCAGGCCAAACTGGCGGCTGGAATCATCAACGTCCCCAATCCCGGCTCCAATCAGGTAGGTGCCTTTCCTGTACCAGTGCACTTATTCTTAGGTTTTGTCTGGTCAATTAAAACGATGGTTTCCCTCCATGTGCAGCCTGCCTACGTGCTGCAGATCTTTCCACCGTGCGAGTTTTCCGAGAGCCACCTGTCGCGACTCGCTCCGGACCTCCTCAGCCAGATCTCCAGCATCTCTCCGCACCTCATGATTGTCATCACCTCTGTGTGATTCACCTGTCTCCTCCACGGATCTCTCCTCGTGTCTGTGGGCCACGGATGCTCTTCTGCGTTTCTGTACAGTCTGACTTTGTCTCTGCAGTGTTTGTATTTATTGATCAATTTCGTTTTTTTTTTTTCATGGAAATGCTTCATTGGGTGAAAAGAAAAAAAAATCACAACAGTCTAGAGCGACACGTGACGTTTTCTTCATTTGTTGATTTTGAGTCTATTTTTTTGAAGAACGAATCATAGAAATTATTGTAACATAAATGTGTTTTTAACCAGTCATGTGGTCCCGTAGAGGATTGAACATTGAGATCGTCTCCGATCACCCGCAGCAAACCGACAGGATCATGGAGTTTCTGGTTTGCCGGACTGTAAATATTTTAAATATTTAAAACCGTGGTGAGATGGAACAAGCCCAAAAGAGTCGCCCTTTACCTTCGGCTGTGGATCGTACAGTATCTGGAGGATTGAAAGAAATACAGAATCAAACCGCTTTTGTGATGTAAATACTTGTGAGACTTTGGGGCTGGCAGCTCTTTGCTGGGTTTGTTGCGGGCACTTCAGATTTTCTTACTCAAATAAAAAAAAAAAAAAAGTCCAGAAAACTTGTGTTTTGTCACTTTCATTGTTTATTCATCAAAATAATACACTGAGTATAATGAAAGGTAAATATCAAGACTAACAGTTGTATAAATCAGTGGTGTTTTCAGCAAATATATCAAGATGAGAAATATATCAAGAAGGAATCTAAGGAACGTTTCTTTGGGTTGGAAACATCTGAAGCTCTGTGTACCTCATGTCTGTTACTACAGAAAATAACTTTGTCTGCGAACGTGATTTCTGCTTTTGTAAACTGAAAATCTGAGGTGAGACGTTCCAGATTAAAGAGTACAAATGTTAAGTGTTTTTGCTGAAGTGCTTTAAATTCTGTGCAAATATTTTCAATATTGTCTTGAGATGGTGGTGGTCCTTCAAACAGCTTTGTTACATCTGTTTTCACTTATCATGAATTACAGTTTACTGGCCTTACAGTATCATGAGAGGAGTTGAACTATTAGCTGCATCATTTGCTTTTATGGAAGGTGAGAATATATAAATGTGCCGTATTTTCTGTGGTAATCGAGAGCATGTTGTACATAGTGTGTATCTGAACTGTAAAGCATTGGAAGCTGGTGAAGGTTAGTGTTTGAGGTCGACGCTGGATCCGAACACAGGCACCAGCTGCTGCTTGTAATGCGAGATGTTCCTCTTCAGGATCTGCTTACAGGAACCCAACAGACGCTCAGATGCCTGTACGTCGATCAATGAAAAAACCTCCACTCACTGCAAAAAGTGATGTAATGACTTAAGATATTGTTTTCTGAAAAATGTATCGAAATGAAGTGAGTTTGTGCTGAAAACAAGAAGAAATATCTGCCAATGTGGTCAGAAAAAATATTTTCCCTTTGAACATATTTGTTCTTGTTTTATGCATAAACTCCCTTCATTGACATTTTTCATTAAACAAGACTTAATCTCTAATGTCATTTTGCTTCACCAGGTTGAAAGTTTTATTAAATGGCGATTTTACATAAGAAATGATATTACGAAGAGAAATGTTCAACAACAGATTGAAGTGACCACATATTTGATATCTGGAAAAATGAAGGGTGAGTCTAAGGACGAGGCTGATGAGATCGATGATGTTTATAAAAAAAAAAAAAAAAACGCTCTCAGCCCGCTTGCCCCGCGTATGACGAGTTTTTGGATGTTATTTCCTGCGCCATGGCGAGATTAGACCTTGGAAACGCAAGAAGCATGAGAGTGCGTTGATGCTTCCGGTCAAAGAAATGTTACCAGCTATTTTGCAATGGGTGTGGCATCTGTGTTGAAGGCTCCATCTCTGCCTGCCAAACCTTTGTGCGTCATCTCGCGTCTTAATGGAAGAGCATATGCGGCAGCAGGTCAGGCTGGAGTGGTGATGCACACTTTGGGTGTTGCAAGCCTGCCAGGCTGATCTGCTGAATGACCTGGCTATGCCAGGAGGGGTTCTCACACATTTTTACATCTGGCCCTGAAGGTAGACCTATGTTGTTTTTGGCAGTTTGTTTTTACTTCACATCTGCCTTACTGATGGTTTGGCATTAGTGGCTAGCTGTGAATGCGCTGTCTGACACCAGGTGGTTTACTGTGTAGTAGGCTCTCTGTGCGCCTCCTTCTTGACTACTATTTTTTAACAGGGTGTGCTTAACTAAGCTTTCTATGTTTTGGATGTTGCTAGGCAAGTGTTTGAGGCTTCTGTGTGTAGAGCTCCACCTACTGGCGATGCTGAGTTGTTAGGCTTTTTAGCCTCCTTAGCCACTATTATAGGAAGCGCATTATGCTTGTGAGGCGTCGCTTTTTCTAGCAGTGTTGTCAAGTCATTAGGCTCTCTTTGAGCCTCCTTGGCTACTGCATAGAATCTGTTAACAACAGCATCATGCTGTTTTGATAGCAGTGTTTTAATTTTTTTTAGCATTGCTAGGCCTTCTCTCGATTAGACAGTCGTTATGCTGAGGCCTCTGCTCCTAGAGCTCGGCTATTATTTGCTAAGTTGTCAGGCTTACTGTGAGCCTCCTTGGCTAACTTGAGCGTCGTCAGGTCTCCTCTCATCAGTGGGAGTTATCTTATTGAGGCCTCTGCTTTCTAGAGCTCCGCTAAGGTAACAGTTATGAGTTGAAGGCTCTCTGTGAGCCTCCTCGTAATTTATCCTGAGTGTGGAACATTATTTAGGCCTCCTCTCAATAGGAGAGTCGTTCTGCTAAGGGCTCTGTTTCTAGAGCTTGGTTATTATTAGCCAAGTTGTCAGGCTCTCTGTAAGCCTCCTTGGCTAACATGGGCATCATCAGGCTTCCTCTCATTAGTAGGAGTTTGCTTATTGAGGCCTACGCTCTCTAGAGCTCCGCCAGGTTATCAGTTGCGGGTTGTAGGCTCTCTGTGAGCTTTTTTGCAAGATATCCTGAGTGTGGAATGTTGTTAGGCCTCCGCTCTATAGGAGAGTCATTATGCGGAGGCCTCCGCTCCTAGAGCTCGGCTATTATTAGCTAAGTCGTCATGCTCTCTGTGAGCCTCCTTGGCTAATTCGAGTGTCGCCAGGTCTCCTCATTTAAGAGAGTTGTTTTATTGAGGCCTCCGCTCTCTGAGCTCCGCCAGGTTAACAATTATAAGTTGAAGGCTCTCTGTGAGCCTCCTCATTGGATATGTTGTTAAGGCCTCCTCTTGATAGAAGAGTCCTTATGCTGAGGCCTCCGCTCCTAGAGCTCGGCTTTTGTTAGCTAAGTCGTCAGGCTCTCCGTGAGCCTCCTTGGCTAATTTGAGCGTCACCAGGCCTCCACTCGTTTTAGAAAGTTGCCTTCTCTGAGGCCTTTACTCTAGAGCTCTGCTGGATATTAGTTATGGGTTGCAGGCTCTCTTTAAACCTCTTTGTGAATTGTCCTGTGTGGAACATTGTTAGGTCTCCTCTCGAAAGGAGAGTCATCATGCTGAGGCCTCTGCTCCTAGAGCTCGGCTATTATTAGCTAAGTTGTCAGGCTCTCTGTGAGACTCCTTGGCTAACTTAAGTGTCGTCAGGTCTCCTCTCGTTAGTGGGAGTTATCTTATTGAGGCCTTCGCTTTCTAGAGCTCCGCTAGGGTAACCGTTATGAGTTGAAGGCTCTTTGTGAGCCTCCTCGTAAGTTATCCTGAGTGTGGAATGTTGTTTAGGCCTCCTCTCATTAGGCCAGAGGAGAACTGGCCCCCCGACTAAGCCTGGTTTCTCCCAAGGTTTTTTTCTCCATTTTAACACAGAAGTCTATTTGCCACCTGTTTGCCATCTGATGTCACCTGTTGGAGTTTGGGTTCCTTGCCGCTGTCGCCTTTGGCTTGCTTAGTTGGGGACACTTGACATTTGATATTCAACAGTGCTTTGATCTGCCGACATTGACACTATTCTTTAAGAGCTGCTGTGCAGCTAAAATTATATACCAGTTATCAATGTTAAGCTGCTTTGACACAATCTGCATTGTAAAAAGCGCTATATAAATAAAGGTGAGAGTCGTTATGCTGAGGCCTCCATTCTTAGAGCTTGGCTATTATTAGCTAAGTCATCAGGCTCTCTGTGAGCCTCCTTGGCTAACTTGAACATCGTCAGGTCTCCTCTTGGGAGTGGGAGTTGTCTTTTTGAGGCCTCCACTCTCTAGAGCTCTGCTGGATATTAGTTATGGGTTGCAGGCTCTATTTGAGCCTCCTTGTGAATTGTCCTGAGTATGGAACTTTGTTAGGCCTCCTCTCGATAAGAGAGTCGTCATGTTCCTCTGTTCCTAGAGCTTGGCTAGGCAGTAGGGTAGTGTGCTAGGTAGTTAGGCTCTCTTTGAGCCTCCTTGGATGCCTGCCTCAATTTAGGCCTTCACTCTGCAGAGCTTCGTGGACCAGCTGGACTCAACCCGGCACTGCCCTTGGGTTAGAGTGTTGTCAGGCCTCTTGTTGAGGCCTCCTCTCTCTAGGGCTGCTTTTGGAAGTTTTGAGTATTCTACTCTCTTTAAGCCTTTTTGGAACCTGGTCCGAGTATGAACGTAGCTAGGCTTTCTCTCTTAGAGTCTTCCTTGAGGCTTCCATTCTTGAGAAGCTCCTGTCTATGGTTGTCACCGGTGCGCCTAGGGATGAAGACTCTTTGAGTCTTTGACATAGCTCAGCCAATAAGGCATTCATCCCTTCAGCATGGCAGCATGGGTATTCCGTTCCCCATAGCAACCCCTAGGGGATGCAGCATGAGTTCCCCTTCGAAAGGGAATGTCTCGGGTTACTCATGTATACATGGTTCCCTGAGAATAGGGAACGAGACACTGCGTCACTTTGCCATGTCATTCCTGCTCGGTCTCCTTTAGACAAGAAGTGGATTCATTGTCGTGTTTAGACTCACGCTTCAGACACCTGGCATGCCAGAGGCATTTTCCATAGCGACCCCTAGGGGACGCAGCATCTCGTTTCCTATTCTCAGGGAAGCATGGTTACATGTGTAACCTGAGATACATTCTGTTTTTCAAGACAAATGACAGGAACAATAATTTAATTAGCAAAAACAATATTTTAAGACTCGTATAGCATTTCAGACATGTTTTGAAATAGCAATGCGCTGCACTTTTCTGTGCGTTTCATTTATGTATGTTATGTTGTGTAACGTACACCCTAGTCTGTATGTCTTTTACATTTTCCTAAACTAAAACTACAGTACCTTTTTTTTTTTTTTTTTTTTTTTTCCTTCATTTCATATTTTTTCTTTCACTTCTAAAATAATCTGCCAAATGTCCCCTTTATAAGGAGACCTTAAGTCTGTGGTCAAAAGTATTCAAGATTTAAAACTATTTAAGTTGGGGTTTGTTCCCCAAAAATGGGAGTGACGGTTAGACGGAGTTAGAAACATCAGCACAACTCTGCCTGAAATTACTCACATGTGACCCTGGACCACAAAACCAGTCATAAGTCGCACGGGTATATTTGTAGCCAGGGGCAGTTCTAGGATTTGATCTTCAGGGGGCTTAGCAGTCAGAATCTGTAGCAAGAGACCATCGCCTAAATAGTGCCTCTTTAAATCGGTACCACTATATTACTATATTGGTTCTAAGTGACTTAAATTAGTTCTAAGTGAATTACATTTTTTTAAATGATATATTGATGATACCAGTCTTTCTGCAGTACACTTCAAATCGGTTACACATGTAGGCTACTGTTTGACTAACAGAAAATTGTCATCATATCTTTATTATTAACAAGTATCACTATTAACTAGCTAAAAAACAAAAATATGGACTAACCTAACCCTAACTGAAAGATTAGATATTTATTTGCCCTGACAAAACATTTGCTGGCCTTGCCTAAATAAATAAAGTTATTGCTTTTGTTGTTTTTGACCGTAACCTTATGATACCAATATTTTAGATACTACTGAAATTTCACAATTCTCAAATTACTAGCAATAGCACAAATAAATACAACAGAAAAAAGATACAAATTAAACACTTTACTACTTGTGAAAACTGTATTACTGTATGAAGTAAATATACATAGATACGATAAAAGCTACAGAAGTTATTTAGTTTAAGAGCACTGAGTGATTATCTCTTTTTCTTTTGGTGTTTGATAAACATTATTGAAACAGAAGGTAGGCTATATGCTGCTGTCACTTTACCGCCTAATGCACAGATCCGTTATAATGACACACACATAGGCTATGATATAACTGTTTACGTTCAGTTAATACTGTGTTTATGTGGACAGTATTCAAAATGGGCATTTTGGCATAATGTTGTGTGTATTTGCTCAAGAAGACGCAAGAGGTGTCTGTCAATCATAAGACGCTGCGCAATAGTCAGATCGTTTCCATGCGCGCTGCACACACCTGAAGCATACTCACACGAGTAAAGCGACGCGACAGAACCCACAATTCAGTTCGGCAACGTATGATGTCACCCATTCAAAGTAAATGAGAAGCTTTAACGCCAACGCCCCGTGTTTATCCAGCATTACAGTGCGCTTGTTTTCTTTCACAGCGTGATTGAATAGCTTGTATTGTGTTATATGTTCATATTTAATATGATGTACAGTATATATGAAATATAAATTTAAGTAATACCTTTGACTGTTACACATTCGCCTGCCATAATTCCTGTACTAACTTTATTTGTTGATGTATTTTGTCACAGAACCTCAGAAGATCAGCTGAACTTCATACCATTTCATTGGTCCATTGGAAGAAATACCCATAATCCCTTGCACATGAATAATTTAATAAAGTGTGTTTGGTCATGGAGCATTTTTTGAACATGATACTTTGTTTTATAATGTTGTTTTGTTTGGCGTGAACTCACGAATCTCTCCGAGCTCTTTCACAAGAAATTCAAATGTCAAAAGTTATCTATCAATCAGAATACACGACTGACCAATTAAAATGCTACACGGAATATGGCTGAGATTGAATTGCACCTGGAATTCCTTTATAATTTAATAACAAATTCAATAATATCAATAAATGTATCTTAGAACTGGCTCGAATGGGGTGCTTGGATGATTTGTAAGCTACATATAAACCACATATAAGTCTTACTGCATCACATTACAGGTCAAACCCCTCTGAACGATTTATCTAAACAAAGAACGTATTTATATGTTAAAGGTCATGTGGTCACGTTTTGTGTAGGCTACTTGTGTTGAAATATATATATAAAATATATTCTGATTTAAGACGGAACTAGATCAGGGTCAGATCTTCATTCCTTAAATACTTAAAACTTGGAGACTAAATATACCACCATAGCAAATTTCTCAAAAATGTTATAATATCAGCATTGTATTCTATGGATTTAATTTTGCAGACAATTTAGTGACCTGTAACTTAGGAGTCAAAATCATGCCATATAGTTTTGCAAAAGAAATAGAAAGTATTGAGCAAAAAAAAAAAAAAAAAAAAAATGTTTTGCAAACAAAAATAAAGAATTGCAAAAATCAATGACAGCTGTAGAAGAAGCTTATGAACTTTGATCGTATTTTATCTCTGCAATAGATATTTTCCATGCTAACACTGTCACAGTTCCCGTCTGTCCCGGACTCCATCTCCCATCATCCTCCCTGTTCCACACCTGCACTCACTTCCTCGTCAACTCCCATCATCACGGATTACCTTCATCTGCACTCCCGTTTATATGGACTCACTTCCCAGCACTCCTTTGTCTGTTCTTATGTTTGCTATGTGTTTGGTTGCTGTTCTGCTCCTTTGTCTAATAAACCCGTCATTTTACAGAAGTCCGATTCTGAATCCTCTCTGCTGCAACTGAGCTGTAACAAACATCTACTAATTCATTTGCAACGCTCCTTTTATTCTGCGTTTTCCCTTTGCGCTGCACTTTTCTGTGCGTTTCATTTATGTATGTTATGTTGTGTAACGTACACCCTAGTCTGTATGTCTCCTGATAACTGGCTAACTCATGTTTCTGTAGTTCTGCTATTCAGATGTGGATCCAATATTGACTAAAAATGTGTTGATTAATGCAGCTTGTCTGTCTTATTACTTGGAGTAATGATCAAGAATGGAGCACGGCTTTGTTTACAAAGTCTAATGCATTATCAGCTATTCACATTTGTGCTCAGCTAACGTGTGAGTTTACAACATTACTGTGGGCTCAGTTCACTTACATAACTGTAAAACAAACTCTGCGTTTTTATTATTACAGTAGTATGGAGCTCTATCTGGATTGTAATAGGATGTTGAGATGCTAGTTTGCGCTAACTAGTTGAAGTATTCTCTCTGTAAACAGTAAACACCCATTGTAATGTTAATGTTGGGAAAAATTATACTTTTAAACATGAAACTAAATCGCCATTAGGTGGCGGCAAGAGACCGTCTTAATGAGTGATTCATTGAGTCATTCATTTAAACGATTTGTTCAAATGGTTGATTCATTCAAGAATGAGGCAGTTTTTTATGAATGGGTCATTAAATCATTGACTTGACCGATTCATTCAAAACTATGAATCAAAAGCATAGCTCAGTGTTGCTGTGAGTGAGATACGTTATGATTCTGCTGTGATATTTGTATGAAACTATTTTTGCTGCTGAACAAAACAGTCAATAAGGTCTTTTTTTCCAATTGTTTTTATTTTTATTTTTTTTTTACTTCTTCAATTATCGTCCACACTGCTCCATTTCTCTCACACACGTGGCTCTAATATTCTTTTGTTGTTTATATTTACTGATGCTTTTCTATTTATTTATTAGATATTTATTACATTTTTCACAATACCTCATTTCTCCTGCAGGGGCTGGCGCTCTCTGTCCTTCTTTGTATCAAATTACCTTCTTTAAAAAGAAACATTAAAATGTTCAGCTTTTTAAAATAAGATAAAAAAATAAGCTTTAAAATAAGCTCCTGATAACAGGTACATATTTTAGCGTAGCACAACATCAAAACACAACAGTTTATATGATTAAAATCATGGTTTTCCTCTAAACTCACTTTATAACGTCAGTCTAGTGTTGGAAAAACCGTCTGTGATCTGATGTAGCTTCTAGTAACAGAATGAGACAGTAATTATATACTTTTATAGTATACTGTGATAAAGGCTATGTCGATTAGCATTGCATTATAAATACACATTATTTTTATGTAAATACCTAAGATGGCTTTAAGAACACAGTATAAATGAAACAGTGTTTAGAGCTCCGTAATGCTCACATCGCCTCATTTTAGGTAAAAATGTAATAAATATTACTCCTCTTTATAGACATTTAAAGTAAGCATATGTATGGTTTATACTTAACAAAAAGTAAAAGAAAGTTAAGTATTTGGGGTCTGTTGGACCCACATTTGAACTTTCCTTCATTAAAAACATGGTTCCTCTCATCTCAATGCCGTGAGATTTTGTCACACTTTTAGGTTTGTGAAAATCAGGAACTTTCCACTCAGAAACTAAGGCCTGGTACTAGAGCACAAATGATCTTTGGAACAAACATGCACACAAATACACACAGCTGTGACTGCAACAGAGCATTTCTATAGAATCTGGAATTATTATTGAAATAAATGTGACTACAATTGTTACAGAGACTCTGACAGGAGGATGTTAGTGAACACAAGACGCAAGTGTGCAGGAATGTAGTGATCATGAAATGATAGAGTTATGGAAGAATAGAAGTGAACTTAATCTCACTGATTCTTGAGACGAGACAAAACATGTTTTTATTATTTAATAACACATTATTATAAACTGATATATTTGTAGACAAAGGTCTCAGCTAATGAACATGTAAGGGAACAGGTTTTTCTGAAAATGTACATTTATTCACTTCAGAACTTCATTTGTGTCAACTCCATCAGACACATTAAAAGATGCTATTTTAATCTGATCATCAACAACAGTGTAAAACACACATGACAAATATACAGCAGTAGTAGTAAAGTGAGATCTGTGTGTCTCTGAGAGAAATATAAACAATAAAGCCTTACAAATAAGATTTGTACAAATCTGACACTGAAAGAGAAGCTCAAATAATCATCAGTATTTATGATGACAAAAACACACTTGAAGAATCTTTAAAGTTCAGCGTTCTGCTTTAGGTTGAAGCTCTTCCTGAAAAAGATGAACACGTAAAGCCATAAATGAATAAATCTCACAAATATTAATATATGCTGAATCAGTGTGTGAGAAATGACATCATCAATCATGTACCTGATGTGGGAATATGTGCTCATATCATCAGCGCTGCCGTACCTGAACATGTGTGACAGAGTTGAGTGATGTTCAGATGTTGAGTCTGGTGGCTGATGGGATTGTTCAGCACACAGCTGTAGGTGTTTTTATCCTGATATTCCACCTCCAGAGGTAGAGAGAGACTGATGCTGAGATCAGACGCACTGATGCTGGACAATAAACTGTTTCCTTTGTACCAGGAGAGAGTCACATGACCCACATTCACCGCTGAACACACCAATGAACATGATGATGATGATGAAGAACATTGTGAAGAGTTTCTGCTGATGACAGGAACAGGCAGACGAGCTGAAAACATGAGAGAATAAAGAGAAATGAGGATGAATGAAGATATTCAAGAAACATCCAGAGGAACCAAGATGATCAAAAGTAGAGCGTTTAAAACTATTTCATAGAAAGTTAAATATAAACCTGCTGTTCATGTAAAACTAAGAGAATTAGTCATTTTAACTAATTAGTTATGATAAGATACTTCTTTAGATCTAGCTGTAATAAATAAAACATGTGAAACTGATATTTAACTCACCGTAGACAATGAGACGAATATAAGAACACTTGAAAATGTGGATCTCTTGTTCATAATCTCCAGCGTGTTTCATTGTGATGTTTGTGATGGTCAGAGATCTAGTTTGATTGTCCAGCTTCAGTCTGTCTCTGAATCTCCCATCAAGAACATCATCAAATACAGTGAATCTGTCGACCCGTTTATTGATTTCAGCTATTAAAGTGTTTTCAAACCTCCACTGAATCCGATCATCATCCTTTATTCCAGTAAGATCAGAGTTTAGAGTGACTGAATCTCCCTCCAACACTGACACTGAAACAGGGTTTGTCACAGATAAACAGATTATAATGGTTTATTAAATTAAATAGTTTAACATTTAAATTTGAAATAAACAATATCATAAAACAGCAAAAAGAAACTAAATGTATAATTCATTTCAACTTTGTCATTAAAAAACAGGTGAAAACATTTTTGAACTCACCAATGACAGCGAGATAGAAATCAACTCTCTTATAGTTGGTCTTTAGTCCATAAAGTCCAGCATGTTTCATTGAGGTGTTTGTGATGGTCAGAGATCCAGTTTGATTGTCCAGCTTCAGTCTGTCTCTGAATCTCCCATCAAGATCAACCCCATATACAATGATTTGTTTAATCATTACAGCTATTAAAGTGTCTTCAAACTTCCACTGAATCACATCATCATCCTTCATTTCAGTAAGATCAGAGTTTAGAGTGACTGAATCTCCCTCCTTCACTGACACTGAATCAAACACACACATGGAGAACAAACAGAAACAGGTTCAACACAGATTAAAACAGTCATTTATGAAAGTAAATGGATTGAAATTTAAGTTTGAAATGAATATCATCATTAAACAACAGAAGCAAAATTGAGTTTGGATTAATAATTGAATCTTTATGATGATTAAAATATAAAAGATGTGAAACTGATATTTAACTCACCATAGACAGTGAGAATGAAATATAGTTGCCTCTTATAGTTGATCTCTAGTATATAACCTCCAGCATGTTCAGTTGTGATGTTTGTGATGGTCAGAGATCCAGTTTGTTTGTCCAGCTTCAGTCTGTCTCTGAATCTCCCATCAAGAACATCATCAAATACAGTGAATCTGTCGGCCGTTACATTGATTTCAGCTATTAAAGTGTTTTTAAACCTCCACTGAATCACATCATCATCCTTCATTCCAGTAAGATCAGAGTTTAGAGTGACTGAATCTCCCTCCATCACTGACACTCTCTTCATTACTTCACTCTTCACTACCTCACCAAACCCTCCTGAAGAACAGAGTTTTTCACAGATTAAATCTTTAAAATCACTTGATGTTGGTTTGATGAAGCTTCACCGAAATACTTTTAATCATTTAAATGTGGCGTGAATAATATTCTGCAGCAGAACAAAGACAAAAGATGATGAATGAAAAGAGAAATAGATTTATATATGGAACAATAACTAAAAAAGACACTTTTACTTTCATGTTTAATGTCACTAAAACTAATGCTGTTGAGTATCTGAGCTTCATATTTATATTATTTTATTGAATCAATCCATAATAACTGAGTTTAGAGCTGAATTCAAACTTGATCTGACAGTAAAATCACAGTTCAGTTATTTCTATATGAGACGAACAGTAATGTGTTTGTTCTGTTTAGGTTTAGTTTTCTCTCTGTTTCCGTTTGCCGGTGTTCTCTATCATTAGTTCATTAATCCCAGACCTGTTTCTGTTCTTCCAATGATCTCCCTGTTATTTAAACCCTGAGTTCTGTTCAGTTCATCGTCCGGTATCGTCTACGTTACGTGGTTGTGTTTCTCCTCATGATTCTCCTGTGGATTGTGTGGATTATTAGATTAAAGGCTGTTCTTTGAGTTATTTCCTGAGTCGTGCGCTTCACTACAGCCACCGTCACTGACACTATCGGCGAATGTTAATCTTCTCTAACTAATTTAACCAGTAATTTATCACATGGTACCAGAACGGAAACAACTGAAGCCATAAAAACACATTTAAAACTCACCATCCAGACGCCACAAACAGAGCAAAACTAACTTGAGAAACATTTTCTTCATCGGTTCGCTGAAAAGCCCACGATAGTGACTCTTAAAATGTCTGAAAACCCTCAGATTGATCTGAAACACACTGAACTGTGATATTTATCTGGTCGTGTGTGAATCCTCCCCCAAACTCAAACATCCGCATGGGTTAAAGCAAATAAAAACAAAAAAAAACAAATAAAATCCTGAGCCTGAACTTTTTTTAGGGAGTGAGTGGGTGGGTTGGGGGTTTGGAGGACATGTACGCTGGGTTATCTGGCAAAAACAAACAAACAAACAAACAAAAAAAAAAAACATTATTTGATAATGATTTTCCTTGAAATTAACTAGTAATGTATTTGACATTGCCAATAGTCCTTGACAGGCTCAGACTACAGATTACGGTGGGCTGTTTAAAACAGCAATACCAAGAAAGGCTACTCACTACAATATGGTGCAAACACATGTAACATTTAGGATGCTTTTGATATAAAGTTTCGCTGGTTAGCTTTGTCGTTGACAGTGTACAAGACAACCTACAATCTAAAACATGACATTACTGAAACTGTTTTGTTCAAAAGAAATACTGGTATATTAAATACTAGGAAATTTTAAATACTAGCTATTTTTTTTTTTTACACAGATTTACAAGCGGTTGAGAGATTGTGATTGATAAATCATGTTCTACAATGAACGTGCACATGTGACAGTCTTGCTTGGGCGGTCTGCACAATGGAGAACACGTGGAAATAAGGGAAACTGCATGGAGAATTAAAATCACTTCCACATAAAACAAAGACAATGCACAAAATAATTATGATTGGGCCTCATAATACAAACTAATAATAACTCAATATAAAACAACACATTCGACGCCAAACACATATCAACAGTTGTTGCAGGATAAATCCACAATAAAGCAGTTAGTTGTGTGTTTTTAATCATTTTAACGTATAATTCTCTGGTTGCTGAAAACGTGCAACTTACTCACAGCATGTCTCATTATCTCTGCTGTGGGCGGTCCCTATTTCACGTGCTAAATGCTATCACGCAGCAGACAGATGGCGCTGTCCCCATTTATGCATCAATTTAACACGTTTACACACCGTTACACACATGTATTTTCAAGTCACAAACACCATACCTGCAAACTCAAAATAAGTGAAAAAGGTGACGTGTACAAACTAAATTGTTGTGCGGGATTTGGGGGTATCCTCCCTCCAGGAGAAAAAAATGTGATTTTAACATGTAAACAAAGCATTCTGGTGCAAGACAAGAGAATAAATGAAAAATAAAGCATTTGCTTCAAGTAAAAAATAAACATTCATTGACACTATTGCTGGGCATTGACACAAATTTAACAATTGGATTTGATTTTGATTCAGACGCATTAAAGCACATGTTAAGTACAAATACAATGAATATGCAATAGCCTATAGTGCAAAATGCTCCTCTCTAAGTTAATTTTTGTAGCTGACTAATGGGTTTTTGGACGTTGAACTGCTTTTCTGAGGTAAACGTGACATTTTTACAAGATCGACACCTCGAGAGATGTTTATGGTCTCACTCCAGTCTATGGGAAAATAACCCATTTTCGATTGTGAGGTTTATTGTGCTTTTCACCCTGATCTCCCCCCGAGTTAGTAGGACTTGGCTGGAGCTGGATCTCAACCACACATTTTCCAAGACCTGCTCCATTCTACCTGTGTTTGGCTAGTAGTGTTAGTTTGGTTTAGAGCGAAAGCTGTGTTCCTCTGGTAGGTGAACTCATGAACTTGAACGTGATATCAACAATTTTTTTTTTTTTTAAATGTAGGACCATCTTTTTTTTTCGCAGCCAAACGCTACACGGTTTTACAAATGTTAGAAACATGGCCTTCAAATGAAAGATTGGTATCAAAGAGCACACCCAGGTTCCTAACTGACGACGAAGACTTAACAGAGCAGCCATCAAGTGTTAGACAGTATTCTAGGTTATTACGTGAAGAAGTTTTTGGTCCAAAAATTAGAATCTGTTTTTTCTGAATTTTGTAGTAGGAAATTACTAGTCATCCAATTTTTAATATCAGCCATGCACAATTTTGTGAATTGGTAAGTTTCATCAGGGCGCGAAGAAATATAGAGCTGAGTATCATCAGCGTAACAGTGAAAACTAACGCCATGCTTCCTAATGATATCTCCCAAGGGTAGCATGTACAGAGTGAAAAGCAACGGTCCTAGTACTGAGCTTTCCGGTACTCCATATTGAACTTGTGATCGATATGACCTCTCTTGGTTTACTACTACAAACTGATAACGGTCAGATAAGTATGATTTGAACCATGACAATGCAATTCCACTAATGCCAACGTAATTTTCGAGTCTATTTAAAAGAATGTTGTGATCGATAGTGTCAAATGCAGCACTAAGATCCAGTAACACTAATAGAGAGATACAACCACTATCTGATGATAAGAGCAAATCATTTGTAACTCTAATGAGAGCAGTCTCAGTACTATGGTACGGTCTAAATCCTGACTGGAAATCCTCACAGATACCATTTCTTTCTAAAAAAGGAACATAGTTGTGATGAAACTGCCTTTTCTAGTATTTTTGACAGAAAAGGTAGATTCGAGATCGGCCTGTAATTGTCTAATTCTCTAGGATCAAGTTGTGGTTTTTTAATAAGAGGTTTAATAATAGCCAGCTTAAAAGTTTTTGGTATGTATCCTAGTGATAAAGATGAATTAACAATATTAAGAAGAGGCTCTATGACCTCTGGAAGCATCTCTTTCAATAGCTTAGTCGGTATAGGGTCTAACATACATATTGTTGATTTTGATGATTTAACAAGTTTAGACAATTCTTCCTCTGCTATAGCAGCGAATGAATTGAATTTTTCCTCAGGGATACTACAGTGCACTGACGCAATACTGTAGTAGCGCTATATAAATAAAGGTGACTTGACTTGACTAGTAAGACGGCTTATGCATGGTTATAATTTTCTCTCTAATATTGTCAATCTTGCAAGTAAAGAAGTTCATGAAGTCATTACTGCTGTGCTGTTTGGAAACATCAGAAGCTGAAGCTTTATTTCTTGTTAATTTAGCCACTGTATCAAATAAATACTCGGGGTTGTGTTTTTTTTTCTTCTAAAAGATTTGAAAAATAGGCAGATCTAGCAGTTTTTAAGGCCTTTCTGTACCCAATCATTCTCTCTCTCCACGAAATGCGAAAAACCTCTAGTTTTGTTTTCTTCCAGATGCGCTCCATTTTTCTGGCTGCTCTCTTAAGGGCCTGAGTGTGCTCGTTGGACCACGGCGTTGGACTAATTTCCCTAATCTTTTTTAAGCGCAAAGGAGCTACTGTGTCTAATGTGCTGGAAAAGAGAGAGTCAATAGTTTCTGTTGCAACATTGAGTTCTTCTAAGCTGTCTGGTATGCTAAGGCGATAAAACTGATAAGGAAGATGATTTATAAAGCAATCTTTAGTGGTAGAAGTGATAGTTCTACCATATTTGTGGCAGGGAGGCAGTTTAGCAGCCTTGGCTAAATGTAGTATACGCGAGACTAGATAATGATTTGAGATGTCATCGCTCTGCTGCAGAATTTCAATGGCATCAATATCGATTCCATGTGATAATATTAGATCTAAAGTATGATTACGACAATGAGTGGGTTCTGACACGTGTTGTCTTACTCCAATAGAGTTTAGAATGTCTGTAAATGCCAATCCCAATGCGTCTTTTTCATTATCTATATGGATATTAAAATCACCAACAATTAGGACTTTATCTGCAGCTAGTACTAACTCTGATAGAAAATCAGCAAATTCTTTGATAAAGTCTGTTCCTGTAGCTCAGTGGTTAGAGCATGGCACTAGCAATGCCAAGGCCATGGGTTCGATCCCAGGGATTGCACATACTCAGATACAAATGTATAGTATAATGCAATGTAAGTCGCTTTGGATAAAAGCGTCTGCCAAATGCATAAATGTAAATGTAATGTAAATGCAAATGTTTGGTGCCCTGGTGGCCTGTATACAGTAGCCAGCACAAATTTCAAATGGGATTTGTCACTTGCATTACATAATGTTACATAAAGCACCATCACTTCGAAGGAATTAAATTTGAAAAACTTTTGAGTAATACTAAAGATATTACTATAAATTACAGCAACACCTCCCCCTTTGCCTTTCCGACACGGTTTGTGTCGATAATAGTAACCTTGAGGGCTAGACTCATTTAAAAAAATGTAATTGTCTGGTTTTAGCCAGGTTTCTGTCAAACACAGCACATCTAGATTATTGTCTGTAATAATATCATTTACAATAAAAGATTTGATTGGTTCCTGGGGGCTGCATGCGCTGATCGTCAGCGCCCCCCACCGGTTCCTTTCTTCCTGGAGGTGCATCAGGAAGTTACCAGTTCATGGAAGGCACCTTTAACTGCCCGAAACCGTTCTGGTGCTACCTCCGCCTTCACTGCCCTCGATGGTGGGGCGGCCAAAAGGTATGCAGGGATGCCTCCAGTGGAGTGCTCTGTTGCAATGCAGCTGTGTCCTCAGAGCGCCTCCACCTGGCGTGGTGATCCCAAGCACCCGTCCAAGGCCTGTAAGTTCTCGTCCAGGCTTGTGGGCAAGGCTTACAGAGCTGCGAGTCAGGCCACTTCCGCTTTGCATGTCATGGCTATCCTCCAGGTCCACCAGGCCAAGGTGCTCAAGGAGCTGCACGAGGACAGTGCTGACCCCAGACTTATGCAAGAGGCTTGCACTGCTAACGACCTCGCTTTCCAGGCGACAAAGGTCACTGCGCGGTCCCTGGATCAGGTGATGTCCACTTTGGTGGTCCAGGAATGCCACCTATGGCTAAACCTGGCAGACATGAGAGAGTCTGATCGGACGCAGCTCCTCAACTCCCTGGTCTCCCAGGCTGGCCTCTTTGGCAAGCGATTGAGAGATTCACCCAGCAATTCTCGGCCGCCCAGAAGCAGTCTGAGGCGATTAAACATATTCGCCTCAGCCTGCTCGTCGTCGAGGGCGCCCCCTGTGGCCTCCTCCACTCCCACTTGGCCACAGCAGCAGCCTCCACCCAAGCCGCAGTGAGGAAATGGCCGTAGAAAGGCGGCGCAGCCCGTCTCTGCCCCTAAACCTGCCAAGCGCCAGGCCAAGCGGTGTTCCTGAGATGGGTGACCTGGAGATCTGGAGACCTGGACATCAGCTCTAGAGAAAATGGTGGCAGGACCACTCCTTCCCCTGGAGGAGGGCCAGGGGAGAATCCTTGTTTTTTTTGTTTTTGTTCCGCCACTAGCCCCATGGCCAGTGGTACCCAAACCTTCAATAAAAGAGCTGTTTCTTCTACCTCCGGGTCCCAAGAGGCCAGTCACCAGTCAGAGCCAGCCCGAGAACGCTCAGCCTTCTCACGCCCCCTCTGTCATTACACAGAATCAGACGAGTGCACGCACTCTGCCCTCGCTAAGGGACCCTACGCCTCCCATGTCAGGGCTGTCTGTTCCGCCTTGCTGCCCCACCGTGGGTATGCCTGTAGTTTCTCTGACCCTGCTGGTTTGGTTTCTGGGGGCCTGACTAGAGCTCCCCATTCCGTCCAGCTGGCTCATGCGAATGATCAGGCTCAGCTATGCGATTTAGTTTGCCCGGCTTCCCCCCAGGTTTCGGGGTGTTCATGCTACAATGGGGGGCAAGGATGCTCTTATCATGCGCATGGAGGTCGCGATCGAGCCAGTTCCTCCAGCTGACATGGAGTCCGGGTTCTACAGCCCCTACTTCATAGTACTCAAGAAAACCGTTGGGATACAGCCAATCCTAGACTAGCATGCCTTGAACCGAGCTCATCACAGGCTCCCGTTCAAGATGCTAATGCCCAAACACATTTTCAAATGCATTTGTCCTATGATTTGGTTTGCAGTGATCGAACTGAAGGATGCATACTTTCGTGTCTCCATTCTTCCTCGACACAAACCGTTCCTTTGGTTTGCTTTTGAGGGGCAGGCATACATTTTACATTTACATTTACATTTATGCATTTGGCAGACACTTTTATCCAAAGCGACTTACATTGCATTATACTATACATTTGTATCTGAGTATGTGCAATCCCTGGGATCGAACCCACGACCTTGGCATTGCTAGTGCCATGCTCTAACCACTGAGCTACAGGAAAGCCTTACTAGTACAAGGTACTAGTACAAAGCCATACTAGTACAAGGTTCTCCCATTGGGGTATCCCTGTCTTCCTGCGTCTTCACAAAGGTCATGGAGGGGGCTCTGGCTCCCCCTCAGGGAACAAAGGTGTCCATATCCTCAACTACCTCGATGACTGGCTGGTTCTAGCTCACTCTCGAGAACAGTTATGTGAGCACAGGGAACTGGTGCTCAAACACCCCGCCCGTCTGGGCCTTCAGGTCAACTGGGAAAAGAACAAACTCTCCCCTGTGCAGAGAATCTCTTTTCTCGGTATGGAGATAGACTTGGTCGCAATGTTCGCGCAGCTTATGAGCAAGCACGTTCAGTCTCTGCTGAATTGCCTGAGTCAATTCAAGGGCAAGAGAGCGGTTCCACTGAAACTATTTCAGAGGCTCCTGAGGCATATGGCGTCCGCAACGACTGTCATACCGCCCTGATTGCTTCATATGAGCAAGCACGTTGTGGTCCATACAATTGTGGCAAGGGGAGGGAATGGAGACATGAATGCTCGCTTTGCTCCTTAAATACCCACAGAGTGGGGCGAAGATCGCGATGCAGATTCCACAGACCAAAGTACTCGGCGTACAATTGGCTCATTTTGTTACCACTCGAAGGTGATTGGGCTCTCAGACGAGACCCCATTTGTCAATTCTGTTCTGACGTAACGTCTCCGTTACATACTTAACCTAGACCTTTCCAAATGAATTCTAGGCCTGAATAAAAACTAATAACAGAAGAGTGAAATATTGGATTAGATATTTGAATCTACTGCTGTGTTATTTAGTGCTGTGAGCTGTCAATCATATATGACCTCTGACCTGTGATTCTTATTTGACTGTTGATGGATTCACTTTATTTCAGTGTAAAGATGTTTTGTGTGGAGTAGAAGATTGTGAGCTTCTTATTAGCAGGAGAGAAAATGAAGAAATGCTTCAGCCACAAACTGCTGACGCACACAGAGACAACAAACATCCAGCAGAAGCTGTTTATCCACCAACAGATCAAACCAGACACACTGATGTTTGAACAGATAAAATAAAAGGAAAAAACATCACAGGGTTCATTCAACTCAAAAGCCAGTAAATTACGTGCATAATGTTTGCCCAGGGGTGGACTGGGACAAAAATTCAGCCCTGGCACTGTAGCCACACCAGCCCACATTACCCCACCCACACAGCCCCACCCACGGACACGCGCATTCCCAGGTGAAAAAAAGTACATTTCCATAATTTACTTAACACTCTGGAGTCGGCGGTATCGCCGGCGATACCACCTTGGTTTTTTTCTTACCAGTGTGAAAGAGACTAAAAATACTCTGTCAATTTTGGAGATATCAATTAAGATGTATATACCATTCTAATCTGTGAAATGTCTTCTTTTATTTGTGTACACTCAGAGTAAAAACAAAATGTTGTGCTTTTTGCAAAATAAAGAAAACTAACATGATGCGTGATCTGTCGTCTCTTCTCTGAATGAAGACCAATCTGATACTCCCTCAGGAAATGAACAGTAACTTGACACAAAAATGAGACATATGTCTAAAGAAACATTGAAATGTCAGGTTTTAAATCATGTAAGTCAAGTCAAGTCACCTTTATTTATATAGCGCTTTTTACAATGCAGATTGTGTCAAAGCAGCTTTACATTGATAACTGGTATATAATTTTGGCTGCACAGCAGCTCTTAAAGAATAGTGTCAATGCCGGCAGATCAAAGCACTGTTGAATATCAAATGTCAAGTCAAATCAAAAACAAATATTCTCTGTTTATGTAATCTGTATAAAAGAGAGAAATGTCAGTAGTTTGCAGCTCAGCTCATTGTCCACTAATTCGGCCACGACCATGGAGCGGGTGTGCTATTCAGACGCAAATTCTGAGGCGATACATGCAACAGAGTGAACGCCCGCGTCAGCTTGGAAAAACGCATCAAGTTTAGTCAGTTTCATGTACTTTTCATCTTGCGGTGAGGAATAATTTTAAAAGGATTTGCCTCAGAGGATGAGCATGACCGGATTCACTTTCATTTCGAGGATCAACTAGATCGAGCTGATGATTGTGAAAGGTAAGTTGTTTTTTATTCTTAAGTTCTTTATTCTAATCGCGATATAGTGTCTGTGAATATTGAACTGCAAAAAAAAAAACAGTTTAAATAAGAATCCTGCCAGTTTTGTGTGTCTTAGTGTGAATTAATGGGGCAGATCGACGTGCGGTTTCGTTTATTACACATAACTTACATTAGTAAATTCCCATGGCTATTCCCAAACTATATTGCTATACTGAGATGAGTGAAATCGACTGAAATACATAATAAATACTGAAATAAAATGTGTTAGCAATGTATTAAACTGCACATTAACATTTAGGCTCTATATATAATATATAAAATACCATAGAGGTGATATGAATGTTTAGATGCTTTGCATCACAGAAATACATTATTTTTTAAAGTATATTAAAATAGAAAAACATTATTTTAAAAGGTAATAATATTTCACAGTATTGCTGTTTTTTTTTTTTTTTCCTGTATTTTTGTAATAACATTTCACAGTATTGCTGGTTTTTTTTCTGTATTTTTGATCAAATAAATGCAGGCTTTTCAGACTTCTTTCAAAAACATAAATAGTAATGTGTCCAATCTTTTGACTGGTACTGTCATTTTAAATTTATGCCTATTCAATCATGTTTTCTTTTAAGAGTGAACATTATATTAATGTTAATACAATAGCTGATATGATCCTGTTATCAGCATGCTCACAGAGGGTTTTTTCTTTTATCTCACAGATCTGAGAATCATAGTGACCAGATATTGGCCCATACTGGACATTCTGAATGAATATAATGGTGAGATCACTGACTTGAAGCAGGAAATTTGTTTTGTTTTTTTGTGTGTTTATGTTTTTTTTTTGTTTTTTTCTCCGGTGCAGAAACACCAAACACCTTGGAAGTGTAAGTACATTGCTAGGTAAGTGATGTTCACTTATATCTCTGAACAGGATTTATTTCCAGGTAAAACTCTATATCAAAATGTCAACTCATTTATTCAAAATGTGTCTCATTTATATTGTTAACTATATTCTGAATAAACTACCAAAAAAAACCTACTTTGTACTTTGATTTTTTTAGTTCTCTCTCACATAGCCTACCTAACTGAAAGGGCTCATTATGCGGGTCATTATGCAGGTCATTATAGAGGTCTTTGTCTTCTCTGGTGTGAAACACAGCATTATTCATGAAGATTCACACCTCCCACACACTGTTTTTCTTGACAAAAAGTGTCTTACAAAATTTAAATCAATATATTGTTTTATATGAACGAGTAGGCAGGATAATTTTTACATCATTTTTAAAAGGAAAAATTCTAGTCTACAACCTCCAATACCCAGAAGTCTTGTGAACACATATTTAGTATTTGTTTTGTGGCCGTATTTCAGTGACTTAAAAGTTATTCTCTCAAAAATACAAACATGTACATACATGTTGCTCACATATTATGGTAGCCTAGCTCGTGCTGAATACAATGTAATGACACTTTTGCCATTAATATGTTTATAAGCAACTGAAAAAAGCACAAATGTCAGGGCATGTCAAAACTTCTCCAGGGCCACACAAATCCTCAGACTCCAGAGGGTTAAAGTGCTCTATTTTCACACACTAATTTTGTACCTAATATCCTAAAAATTCTTCTTTAGTACTTCTTAAGATAATCTTAAGAACATCTAAGTGTACTCAACTGTGCTATTTTGAGACACCATGAATATGTATTTAGTTACCACTTGTAGTACACTTGAACCCATAAGTGTACTACAAATGGTAACTAAATACATTTTAATACAGAGATAGTATGTTAAAAGCACATTTAGTACAGTTTAGTTTATATTCATATATTAAGTACAAAATTAGTGTGTTAAAATAAAGCACTTTAAGTACATTATGGAAGTGTACTTTTTTTTTTTCACCTGGGTTGCTATACATTTTTGATGTGTTAGAATATATTGCAAGTAGCACACAGCAGTCTGTTTACCCTAAATCCCACCTTATCTGCTGATATTTCAGTCATGTAATTCAGTAACAGGCTAGCTAACACTTGTAACCAATTATCACGAAGCAATGACATTTTAAAATATACGGGAGTTGTGTGCTAAGCTAACAACTGTTTAATACAATGTAGGCTACTGTAAAAAACAAAAAACAAAAACACAACAACAAACAAAACAAACAAACAAACAAAAAAACACTGGAGCTAACTGGCAGAAGTAACGTGAAAATGACTTGAGGTAGCTGTATTTTCTGTTTTTTCTTACCTCTACAGCACTACTGTCCTCCGTCGAATTTAAACCCTTTGAAAAGAGTTTGGTTAATTTAATGCATTTGGCAGCTTCGGACTTAAGAGCACTTTTCTTGCTGTCCCGAACCTTTTCTGCATCGCCTTTCTTTTTTTTACGGTCTATTTTCCATTATCTAACTTTTACTGACAATTAGCTCGTGTTGCACTCGACGTCCAATTGACCCTTCGCAGGGAGTTTGATTGACAGGCAATCTAACCAATCATAACGCCGTATCCACATTTATGTCCGACAAAGCAGTTAGGGGAGTTAGTAGATTAACGTAGCATCACATGCCGCTTGAACTGAGGCGCTACAGCAATCTGTCAAGACACATTAAAGAGCCACAAAAAGGTATTTATTGTTTAAATTTCTTTAAAAATTACAAAATTTGAGACTTTGTTTCATATCAAAAGTATGCATTGTCAGTGTCCTCTTTGCTCCAATGTATTTTTCACTCTGAGAGAGCATGATGTGTGGCGTGAGAGCGGCATGGCTTGTCGGACATACACTATATTGCCAAAAGTATTGGGACACCTCTCCAAATCATTGAATTCAGGTTTTCCAATCACTTCCATGGCCACATGTGTATAAAATCAAGCACCTAGGCATGCAGACTGCTTCTACAAACATTTGTGAAAGAATGGGTCGCTCTCAGGAGCTCAGTGAATTCAAGCGTGTTACCGTGATAGGTTGCCACCTGTGCAATAAGTCCATTCATGAAATTTCCTCACTACTAAATATTCCACGCTCAACTGTTAGTGGTATCATTATAACCACTGTCAGCAGTTATACGTATCTGAAATACAGGAGGGGCCCACCAACTATTAACTTAACGCTGCTAAAAATATGTATTAATCTATTTCCCAGTGTATTGTCACAAACAACACAGACAAGACTTATATTTTTACACCTTTATATAAATTGAATGTCTTAGGTAAACAAAAAAAAATAAACAAATAGAACAATGCACGTACATGAAAATGAGAATGAACCGAAATAAAACCAGTACAGTAAATCAAAATATTACACTTGTAGATTGTCTATAAAGTAATGTGAAACAACTGGAAAAGAATGGCAATGACAATGGCAAACAATGCTTATCTGATCAGTTCAACGTTGTAGATGAGTGATTCTTTGGGTAAATATAGGATCACCACCAAACACGTTGAATAGTCAATATCCATGTCCATTGATAATGAACCAAAAAAAAAAATCTCTCACACAAAAAGTGGAAAACACTCCTCAAGTGCTCTTCAAATAATCCAGCCCACAAAATAGTCCACAGTCAAATCCTTGTACTCAGGACATTTGATAATCCACAAAGTAATGTAGTGAACAATCCAATGGAGAAAAACACTTGATGTCCATATAAGTAGTGCAACTACTCATACAGATTAAAGACACCAAAAGTTAAAGCAACATTTAAAGAGTTCATCTACAAAAAGAAAAGAAATCTACCATTAGCTAAAGAAACCCACACATAAATTATATACATCAAGTGAAAACAAATGCACAACACAAGAATAAACAAAACTTACATGATTGAACTGGAAACAAAGTTTCTCAATCAGGACTCCAATGAGTTTTGCTGGAGGTACTAGGTTAAGACCATGCTTCCCTTTTCCAAACAACCCGACTTCTTCTACACTCCTAACAGTTTAAATACCTGGGGCTTTAACGCTCTAGCGCTCCCTAGTGGTGAGTGTGATCAAAAATAGAAGGATAACAGGTAACACTGTTACATCATAACAAAGTGGAAGCAATTGGGAACAACAGCAACTCAGCCATGAAGTGGTAGGCCACATAAAATCACAGAGCGGGGTCAGGGCATACTGTGCACAGAAGTCACGAACTTTCTGCAGAGTCAATAGCTACAGACCTCCAAACTTCATGTGGCCTTCAGATTAGCTCAAGAACAGTGTGTAGAGAGCTTCATGGAATGGGTTTCCATGGCCGAGCAGCTGCATCCAAGCCTTACATCACCAAATGCAATGCAAAGCGTTGGATGCAGTGGTGTAAAGCACGCCGCCACTGGACTCTAGAGCAGTGGAGACGTGTTCTCTGGAGTGATGAATCGAGCTTCTCTGTCTGGCAATCCGATGGACAAGTCTGGGTTTGGCGGTTGCCAGGAGAACGGTACTTGCCTGACTGCATTGTGCCAAGTGTAAAGTTTGGTGGAGGGGGATTATGGTGTGGGGTTGTTTTTCAGGGGTTGGGCTTGGGCCCTTAGTTCCAGTGAAAGGAACTCTTAATGCCTCAGCATACCAAGACATTTTGGACAATTTCATGCTGCCAACTTTGTGGGAACAGTTTGGGGATGGCCCCTTCCTGTTCATCACTGCCTGACCTCACAAATACACTTCTAGAAGAATGGTCAAAAATTCCCATAAACACACTCCTAAACCTTGTGGAAAGCCTTCCCAGAAGAGTTGAGGCTGTTATAGCTGCAAAGGGTGGGCCAACTCCATAATAAACCCTACGGATTAAGAATGGGATGTCATTAAAGTTCATGTCTATCAGGTTCAAATCTTACTTATCTGACCGTTATCAGTTTGTAGTAGTAAACGAAGAGATGTCATATCGATCACAAGTTCAATATGGAGTACCGCAAGGCTCAGTACTAGGACTGTTGCTTTTCACTCTGTACATGCTACCCTTGGGAGATATCATTAGGAAGCATGGCGTTAGTTTTCACTGTTACGCTGATGATACTCAGCTCTATATTTCTTCGCGTCCCTGACGAAACCTACAAATTCACAAAATTAACGGAATGCATAGCTGACATAAAAAATTGGATGACCAGTAATTTCCTACTACTAAATTCAGAAAAAAAGAGATTCTAATTTTTGGACCAAAAACTTCTTCACGTAATAACCTAGAATACTGTCTAACACTTGATGGCTGCTCTGTTAAGTCTTCGTCGTCCGTTAGGAACCTGGGTGTGCTCTTTGATACCAATCTTTCATTTGAAAGCCATGTTTCTAGCATCTGTAAAACCGCATTCTTCCATCTTAAAAGTATATCTAAATTATGACATATGCTCTCAATGACAAATGCGGAACAGTTAGTTCATGCGTTCAGGACCTCAAGGCTAGATTACTGTAACGCTCTACTGGGTGGTTGTTCTGCTCGCCTGTTAAACAAACTACAGCTGGTCCAAAACGCAGCAGCTAGAGGAACCAGGAAGTATGACCATATTAGCCCAGTTCTGTCAACACTGCATTGGCTCCCTATTAAACATTGTGTAGATTTTAAAATCTTGCTACTTACCTACAAAGCACTAAATGGTTTAGCTCCCCAGTACCTGAGCGAGCTCTTAATGCATTATAGTCCTTCACGTCTATTGCGATCTCAGAATTCAGGCCAGTTGATAATACCTAGAATATCAAAATCAACCGCAGGGGTAGATCCTTTTTCTATTTAGCACTTAAACTTTGGAACAGTCTACCTATCACTGTTCGGGAAGCAGACACACTCTGTCAGTTTAAGTCTAGACTAAAAACACATCTGTTTAAACTTGTATACACATAAACCATTATTTACTTCTATAATTCAAATCATGTAAATTGTTAGGCTGCATAGATTAGGTCAGCCGGAACCAGGAGCACTTCCCATAACACCTGATGTACTTGCTACATCATAAGAAGAATGGCGTCTACGCTACTATTAGTCTCTCTCTGTTTGTCCCGAGGTTTGCCGCAGCCTGCCAGATCCAGGCCGTATCCAGATGAGATGAAGGACCTGGATCTAGACATGACAATAACGCAGCCTTCACGTTTCAACGAAACTATCCCCTGCAAAGGCTCATTTCCCTTTCCTTTCCCTATGTATAGATAAAACATTATCAAAATTATTCCAGTTCGCATAGATCCACGGACACAACTAATTTTTCTGTATTATGTGGACCAGTAAAGTAATTTGGCAAATATCACTTTTTTAAAAAGACCAAGCTTCTGCGCACATACACACTCGAACACGCAAACCTAAAGACTAAACACGTAAATGAACGGCAAGAATGCATTAAAGGTATTTGGTTTTCAGTAGGAAAGGTGTCATTTAAACGGCCCCTAAAGTAATAATTAACAATTTTTACAATGGAAGTGATTCAATCAAAAATCAAAAACCAACTTTAGCTTGATAACATATATATATATATATATATATACAGTTGTGCTCAAAATGACTCATACCCTTGGTAAATATGACCAAAGAAGGCTGTGAAAATAAATCTGCATCGTTAATCATTTTGATCTTTTATTTTAATAATCTACAAAAATCCAACCTTTCATTGGAGAATAATAATTTTAAATGGGGGGAAAATCTCATTATGAAATAAATGTTTTTCTCTAATACACATTGCTCACAATTAATCATACCCTTTTATTCAATACTATTTGCAACCTCCTTTTCCCAAGATAACAGCTCTGAGTCTTCACCTATAATGCCTGATGAGTTTGGAGAACACCTGACAAGAGATCAGAGACCATTCCTTCATGCTGAATCTCTACAGATCCTTCAGATTCCCAACTCCATGTTGGTGCTTCTTCTCTTCAGTTCACTCCACTAATTTTCTTTAGGGTTCAGGTCAGGGGACTGGGACGGCCATGGCAGAAGCTTGGTTTTGTGCTCAGTGACCCATTTTTGTGTTGATTTTGATGTTTGTTTTGGATCATTGTCCTGTTGGAAGATCCAACCACAGCCCATTATATGACTTCTAACAGGGACAGTCAGGTTTTGATTTTTTTATCTGTTGGTATTTGATAGAATCCATTGTTACATGTATCTGATCAAGATGTCCAGGACCTCCGGCAGAAAAATAGGCTCACAGCATTAAAGATACAGCAGTATATTTCATTGTACACATGGGGTACTTTTTACCCCTGTGTGCACCAAACCCATCTTAAGTGTTTGCTGCCAAAAAGCTCTTTTTTTTTTTGTTTCGTCTGACCATACAACATTTGAAAAGTAACTGACACTACTGGAACTTCAAACGGGATGGGTTCTATGGTCAGATGAAACAAAAAATTTGCTTTTTTAGCAGCAGACACTTAACATGGGTTTGGTGCACACAGGGGTAAAAAATACCCCATGTGTACAATGAAATATACTGCTGTATCTTTAATGTTGTGGGCCTATTTTTCTGCTGGAGGTCCTGGACATCTTGTTCAGACACATGGCATCATGGATTCTATCAAATACGAATGATCCAAAACAAACATCAAAATCAACACAAAAATGGGTCACTGAGCACAAAACCAAGCTTCTGCCATGGCCGTCCCAGTCCCCTGACCTGAACCCTAAAGAAAATGAGTGGAGTGAACTGAAGAGAAGAAGCACCAACATGGAGCTGGGAATCTGAAGGATCTGTAGAGATTCTGTATGAAGGAATGGTCTCTGATCTCTTGTCAGGTGTTCTCCAAACTCATCAGGCATTATAGGAGAAGACTCATAGCTGTTCTCTTGGGAAAAGGAGGTTGCAAAAAGTATAAAAGGGTATGATTATTTGTGAGCAATGTGTATTAGAGAAAAACATTTCTCTCATAATGAGACTTCCCCCCCATTTAAAATTATTATTCTCCAATGAAAGGTTGGATTTTTGTAGATTTTTAAAATAAAAGATCAAAATGATTAACGATGCAGATTTATTTTCACAGCCTTCTTTGTTCATATTTACCAAGGGTATGAATAATTTTGAGCATAACTGTATATATATATACATACAGTATATATAAAATATTTTTTTCCCCTTAGTGCTGCTGTAAATCCAAAACAATCTCTGTCAGTTAATTTTCTTATTGTCACTGTGAAGCTGCTTTGAAACAATATGTATTGTGAAAAGTGCTATATAAATGAAGATGACTTGACTTGACTTGACTTTTACTTTCTGACCCCTGGACTTTACACCTCTGCTTGTGGAGTTGTTTAATCAGATCTTGAGAGATTTAATGTATTTTATCTTCAGTTAATTTCATATAAGGCTGTGGCTGAATTCAGTTGTAGTTCTTGGGTTTCTGCTTATCTCTTTTTTTTCTGTTCTTCCAGTGATTCTGTTTGTTAACAGCAGGTGTTCGACACTAATGTTCAATAGTCACACGATTAATTAATTATCTTGATTGAATGGTCTTGTTTTGGTCTTGGAAGGTCTGGTCTTGACCACACCTCTGGTCTTGAATGGTCTTGGTTTTGGAGGTCTGGTCTTCACCTCTGAAATTAACACAAAGATTTGTAAATGTGTAATATTAACACATTACAGGTGTTCTTGGCTGCACCGATTGTGTTGGATGCTGTGAACAAATACACAGGTTGTGTTAATTTTAAAACTACACATAATATGTGTAAAACATTTGATTTCTTCCAACACATTTTTATGCAATATTGACACAAAATGTGTAAACTAGAGTGCCACACATAATATGTGTCATTTTTCTACACATTTCTTCTTAGAGTGTATACGTGACAAATAATGTGCATAAATAACTTTACACGCATTTTTACAATCAGGTTTACAATCTTTCATCACTCAGACAAAAATTTGCAAGCAACCATCATAATCAATTTCATACTTATTTATACCCCATTTAAATCTAAAACTATCCAAATTATCAACCAATTGATAGTAAGCATACTCTATGTTTTTTTTTTTTTTTTTTGTCCCAATCTTTTTATTGGTATTTAACAAGACAAAACATAGCTGTACATTTATTAAATCAAAAAGAGAAAGGAAAAAAAAAGAAATAAAAAAATACAGCTTGTCTCATATTGAAACCCTCCCAAATGCGAAATGCAAGGTCAGAGCACGATGGGGTGAAGAGGTGACTATTTAAAATAGGTCTGTAGATAGAAGCTCTATGCAAACCTAAGTGCCCAACGTGCTGGCTTGTTTCCCTATAGAAATGAACGCAGAGTGCCATCAAATTTAGTGAAAAAAGACTTATTAACAAAAATTGGAATATGTTGAAAAAATTAAAGGAATTTGGGCAAAGTAACCATTTTAACAAGATTAATGCGACCGACAAGGGATAAAGGGAGCAAAGACCATCTGGACATATCTAATTTGGTTTTATCCACAAGTGCTTGAAAATTCTTAACAAATAAATTATTATAAGAATTGGTGAAAAATAAAAAACAAGATATTTGAATCCACCTAGAGCAATCTTGAAGGGAAAAAGAGAGTATGAGAGTTTTTTGGTTTGAGCATTAACAAAATAAAGTTCACTTTTTTGCAAGTTTATGTTGTAACCAGATAAGTGGCCAAATTTATCAAGGATGTCCAAAATAACAGGCAAAGAAGAGGCGGGATTTGAAATGTACAATAAAAGATCATCAGCATAAAGAGAAAGTTTATGAACTAAACCGAAACGCGACATTCCCTCAAAACCATTGTGGCTACGAAGCCAGATAGCAAGAGGCTCTGTAGCAAAATTAAAGAGTAAAGAGGAAAGAGTGCAACCCTGACGTGTCCCACATTAAGAGAAAAGAGGGGTCACAGCAAGCCATTAGTGAGCACAGCACAGAGGCGACAGGGGATGAATAAAGAAGCCGAATCCAAGAGATAAAGTTAGAATCAAATCCAAATTTGTCCAAAACAAAAAAAGGTAATCCCATTCTACCCTGTTGAATGCTTTTTCAGCATCCAAAGACAGTATGATTTCTGGTGAATATCCCCTGCAATCACCCAAAGGACAGTATCACTATTTATCATCACCTTAACATCAAACTTCATTCATCTTCACTTACCTGCACTACCGTATACTCTGCTGTGTGTGAAATAAAGTCTTGTTATCTGTTACCTCTGCCTCTGCCCCATCTGTATTGTAACAAAAGGTCTTACAGGCCTCCCAAAGAGTAAGACTACTGACTTCTGGGGTCTGATTGAGTTCAAAATATATATGAATCGGAGAAAATTCTTAAATGTGTCATCTGATAGTCTAGAAGAGTCAAATCTCCAAAAGGAGGGTGAGAATCTACTGGCTGCTTGGAGGAAGACCTATCAAGCGAGACATCTTGGACAAAATTTATGTCACCTCCAATAATTATGTGGTGATCATCCACATTTGGAAGACTTGAAAAAAACTTAACAAAGAACTCATCATTATCCCAATTAGGGGCATATATAGAAACTAAAACAGCTGGTACATTACAGAGCTTACCCGTGACACAACAAAACGGCCATTGGGGTCTGATATGGTATTAGTCAGTTCAAACATGACATTCATATGAATAATAATAGCAGCCCCACGAGCCCTCTGGGAAAATTTAGAATGATACAAGTGGCCCATCCAGGCCCTCTTGATTCGAAGTATATCAGCAGTTCACAGGTGTGTTTCTTGCAAAAACATAATATTGGCCTTAAGATGTTGTAAATGCAACAGCACCTTACCAGCCTTAACACTATTATTCATTCCCTTGTCATTCCAAGAGATCAGCCGCAGTCCGTGGCCTGTCATTGTAGGAATATTAGCCATTCTACGTAATTAGTAAAGCTGTGGTAGCCTACTGATCTGATAGGATACACTCTGGATCCAAAGAAGAGAAAGTAGAAAAGATAGAAGAAAGCAGAGAGAGAGAGAGAGAGAGAGAAAGAAAGAAAAAAAGCAAAGCAAAAGGAACACCCCCCACACAATAACTGAATAAACTTGACTGAGCACTCAGGCTCAACATCTTATATCAATTCAATCTCAGTGTCTTTTCTTCCCTAGTTAGCAATAGGTAAGCCCCAGAAAGGTTATAAAAATAAATAAATAAATAAATAAACTGAAGCATGACAACAATAATACAAAAAGAGAAAGAATAAAAAAACGAAAAGAAAAAACAAGTACTAAAAAAAGACAGTTATTGACATTAAGTCCTCCTTTATACATTATTACAACACAAATGGGTCAACAGGCTGTCATATACGCTGATGATTAGTGACTGAGGACGGCGCTCGTGTAAAATGATGCAAAAACGACATACAGCCCTTCAATAGAGCAAATATTGAACATAATAAGAATCAATGTAATGCAAAATAAACAAGCCTTTATATCAGTTGAACAAACGAATAGCCACTAAATACAGATAAATTATGGCATTAGCAGAATAGAGGTCCATCGCAGCGTTTATATCAATAAAGTAAAAGACCAGCTGTCAAACTGATAACCAAAAAGTTCCAGGCATTCCGTGAGCATTCACTAATCGGGAATGGAGAACAAAATGTTGCTAACAGTGCTATTCAACACATGTGTAGCTACTTGAGATATGTAGCTGACAGTCAGAGAATAGAGGGAAATGAAAAGCGAAAATAAATAATTACTGAAACAGTATATAAATACCGGTGTCTGTAAAGCGTTGCAACGGGTATGGTAAGAAAACCCCATATTTATTTATAAGCAGCTGGCTACACATCAGATAGTTAGGGTGAATGATACAAAAGCTGAGTTATGAAGAGGAGCCAGC
This sequence comes from Hypophthalmichthys molitrix, assembly GCA_037950675.1. NCBI lineage: Eukaryota > Metazoa > Chordata > Actinopteri > Cypriniformes > Xenocyprididae > Hypophthalmichthys > Hypophthalmichthys molitrix. Next base: position 177,206 of record CM075501.1, on the reverse strand, counting down.
CCAAGTAGACGTCACATATTCTTCAGCCTCTGCCACCGAGGAAAATGACCTCCTGTCCCCATCTTTGGTCCTGATGGAAAGCTTCGCAGGGAAAAGCAGGGTTGGTCTAAGTCCCAAGTTGTAGAGGTCCGTCATCACACTTCGATATTTAGACCTTTGTGACATGACCTCAGGTGCGTAGTCCTCATAAATAGCGATCGGGCTACCCTGGAAACTGAGCTTGCCTCTTTTAGCTCGAGCCTCGTGAACGACCAACTCTTTCTGCTGATAGCGGTGAAGCCGAATGATGACAGCCCTCGGTTTCCCTCCGGCCGCAGGTTTATTGATGATAGCCCTATGGGCCTGTTCGATCTCCGGCGGCGAAGACACAATATCCTTCCCCAAGACATCGAACAGGAGTTGTGAAAAGAAGACCGATGGATGAGGGCCCTCTAGGCATGTGACGGTATCAAATTTTCATGTTGCGATTAATTGCTGAAGCTTTTATCACAGTATACGGTATTATCACGATATTGAAATAAGTTGCAAAAAAAGTGTTGTCATAGTATAACAGGTTTAAGAACTCTTTTTGTAATAACAAAAAAAACCTCTGAATGTTTAAATACAATAATACAATACACAAAAAATATATTAAGTAAAATTTTCAAACAGATTAAAGTGCAAAAGAATTAGGCTATAAAGAACAACAGGAAACACTTTACAATAAAGTCTCATTATTTAATGCATTAACTAAGATTGAGCAATAGCTACATTTGTTTCAGAAAGTATTATGTTTTGTTAATGTTAGTTAAGAAATACAACTGATCATTGTTAGTTTTATCTCAGGTTCATTAAATAAGTTCTTTTGATTTTAGTAACGTTATTAAACAGTAACTAAGAAATTAACATTAACTAAGAATAATTAATGCTTTATAAGTATTTTTCATTGTCAGTTTGGTAATAATGAATTAACTAATGAAGCCGTATGTCTCAAAGTTTTACTGAACAATAACAAATAATCAGAACATTTCTAATCATTAGGGCATGTTGTAGTCCAAATTAAAATATTAAAATGTTTAAGTTTGAAAATAAATAGCCTATTAAGTCTTTAAGTATTAAGTATTTGGTGTTATAATGAACAACACTGAGATTACAAAAAAAATGAATGGCTGTTTGAAGCATTTTAAAAACTTCACTAGCAGTTGCTTTGTTTGTGGGGTTTCCGGGGTAACCGCTGCATTCTGCTGTTCCATCAGTGCCCTCTGCTGTCAGAGAGTGAATGTGCACTTTCATTCAGCACGTCTCCTTCACTCGTTCGGCCATGTGCTTCTCATGCACGCTGGGCTTGTTTACATCTGAGCGCGTGTTCTTTTGACGCAGAATACAGCGGTGTTGTGCATTTTATACAGTTGATGGGGAAAGTATTCTTAAATGCATTATAAAAATTTTAATAATTGGTAATAAATTATTATTTACGGTATTTTGAAGTGCCCACGATAACAATATCGTGCATATTCATTATCGCGATATATCGCATTACCGAATATCGGCACAAGTCTAGGGCTCTCAATTGACTCCGGTAGGCCAACTATTCGAATGTTGTTGCGGCGGCTACGGGACTCAAGATCAATAACCTTTGCTTGTAACTTAGCATTACTGTCAGAGAGAGCGGCACAAGATGCTTCCAGTGCAAGCATGCCTCCAGGACATCAGCGTTAGATTCCAGTGAAACAATCTTGTGGGTATGGTCGGAAACTGCAGTTTGAACAGTGTCTATTTTTGACTCGAGAGAAGCAATACTTGACTTGAATTCTGCTTAAAGGGCCTGCTGGTGTTAATCTAAAGGCTTAGCGATTGCCGCCATGCTAAGCTCGCTGGTGGCATCATCAGCAAGGTCTGTTTTTGGGTCTTTCCTGCTCTGTTTAGTCGATTTGGTTGTCATATTGAAACAAAATTAAATAAGTTTCTTCAGTACGATCATATTAAAACTGAAATAAACGTATAGAGGGGCTTAAACAGTCAAAAGAAAAACAAAGTGCGGGAGAACAACACGAACCATGTCTACCCCATCTGCCTCTTTACTATTTTCTCTTAGCATACTCTATGTTAATACAGGATTTTATTACTCCCCTAAACACCAAGATAACATTGGTCAATCCCGAACCAAGTAGTTTTCTTTTACGTGACAACCAAATAGCCAATTACCTTCCTGACAGTATCCTTCTAATTGATGAAAAAAGTTGTCTAAAACAATTAATTTATCAAACGATCGTACGCCAGAAAACTGTGCGTACGCTTGTTTCCACACAGATTTTGGCATTTATCAATATGAGCGTGAACGGTGGCTATGATCAAATCTCACGTCAGGTCTCAGCTCGTGTACGCAAGCTTTTGAGTCAGCAGGAACTTGTGTGTGCAGCATAGTAGATCTGGTGAAGAATGTTATGAGAAACAGAAATAAACACAAAATATATATTTCACTGAAATAATTAACAGATTAACAAAACAAAAGAGAAAAAAGGTGCATCAAATAGGGCTAGTCCAGGCTACGTTCATTTGAAACTTTGTATTTGTTTTCTTTATTTTATAAAAAATATTTATCTTTATTTTATCAAATTCAACTGATTGCGCAGGCACCTCACTCACACACGCAGACCCAACATATCAGTTCTAGCGTTGCTAACTTTACATTTCAGCCATTTATAAGATAACTAAAATGCAGAGAAAGTTAACACTGCTCAGGTTAATGGTACGCTAGGAGAACATCTGTACCAGTCGGCGCGCGCAACGCCCATCCAAATACATTTTTGCGCATGCGAAGGATGATGTTTTACGTGGATATTGAAACGAGTGAAATACAAAGCCTTAATTTACATAATGAACAGCAGTTCACCAACCAATAAATGTTACATTGTGAATATGAAAACGCTTGTATTTTTCCCGAATGAGAGAGGTAGGCTATGTGAGCCCAATTCAGTTTTGCTTTAAATAAATTCATTTCTGCTTTATAATGTATGCCACTATAGCCTAATTGGTGTTTCAATTTATAATTTAATATATAATTTTACAGCTACTTATTTTTCGTTCTTGTTCTGTTCTAAATAAAATAAATTTTAAGGATTTTCTGTGGAGTGAAGAGGGGTACTAAAATAACCAAGTTTATATATGTTAATAATGTTTGTAAGTTTTTTGTTTTGTTTACCGGTATTTTCTTTTTAAATTAATTTTATTGTTTGCAATTACGAGGTTGAGGGGTGTTTTTAGAGTAAGATACATTTCTTTTTCATGCGATTACTTCCTCTTCATGGCCGGGTTACGTTTCTCTGCGTCATAAATTATGAGGCTTCTAAAATTTGGGGCGTGATATTTAAATAACGTCAGTTTTCTTTTTTTTTTCTTTTTTTTTTTTTTTATATTTTATTTAGAGTTTTGAAGTTATATTAACAAACACAAAGGTATAAAACAATAACCAACATAAGACAACAAGGACACACATTTACACAAAATAAAGGGGGGGGGGGGGGGGCATCTGGATTGCCTCAGTCAGCAAATATATACAAAATAATTATTGAGAATAAACATATCTGACAATATTCACAGTTGTTTTGTAAATCAGTTATATCAGCATTGGGGAAGAAAAAAATTATACAAATTAAAAAATAAATCAATAAATAAATAAATAGAAGGGGAGGATTACAGAGTATATTCTTGTTAAACTATTGTTAAACGAGTGAGGAGCTTGTGGAGGTGTTGACTCGTGCCGTTGCTAGATTGACTGGCCGGCCGAGAAACAAGAGCAACCAGTTAAAAGCAAGCTAGATGAGCACTTCTCCTGCCATCTAGATCTGCTCAAACTCCACGTCGGGGCTTACCGAGGTGTCGAGGTCGTGGAAGAGACTGGTCTCTTACTGTGTCTATACACCACAAACGTCGACTTACAGCAATGTGGTTGGTATGAGACGGCACGGTTATGGGGCGATGCCAAAGGCAGAAGAGATGCTCGCGAGCCATCTCTCCCCCAAAGCGGCATCGTCCCTGAAAGCCCCGACATTGCCCACCAAGCCACTGAAAGCTACTTCAGCGCTGGTGGGCAAAGCGTACTCGCCTGCAGGTCAGGCTGCGCGTGCTTGCACACGATGTCTATCTTGCAAGCATACCAAGCTGACCTGCTCAGAAACTTGGATGAGAGTGATGAAGTGGGTGCAGACATGATTCAGGAGTTGCATCAGTCAGCTGACTTAGCCCTCCGTGCCACTAAGGAGATGGCCAAATCCATCGGCCGCTCTGTGGCAGCCCTAGTGGCCACGGAGAGGCACCTTTGGTTGAACTTGACCGATATCAAGGACAAAGATAAGTCCTTCCTCCTGGATGCCCCACTTAATCCCTCCGGCCTCTTTGGTGATGCTATTTCTTCTGTCACTGAGAGGTTTATGGGGTCGAAGAAACAGGCTGCAGCACTGCAGCAGTTTCTTCCCCGCCGATCCCAAGTCTCTGCGGCTGCTGGGCAGGAGCAGCCAAGGCTGAGTACAAGCTCCTCACACAGGCAACAGCAGAAGCAGAGCGTTGCTACCCGTACTCCCCCTCCGAGGAGCCTGAATGCGGGAAGTCCTCGAAGGGCAAGACGGATCTGAGGACCGTCATTGCTGCTAAGAGGGCTTCGTCAAAGAAATCCTGACGCCAAGTGTGTCAGGATCCTGAGGGTGGTCCCCTCCGAAGTCAGACGGTGTTCACCTCATTCTACGGTGCCCGTGTGCCTTCGGTGCCCTCAGGTAAGCTCTGCCAACCCCGCTGCAATGCTGGGGCGCAGTGGTTCCCTGCGAGTCACCCGAGGGTGCAGGGCATCCGCAATTTAAACTACATAGATGATTGGTTGATTCTGGCTCGGTATGGTCAAGGCTTTCTTGCATCCAAGACCAGGATATGTTCCTAAGGTCTTCACTAATACTGTGAGACCTATTGTGCTGCAGGCCTTCTGTCCTCCTCCTTTTACGACGTCAGACCAGGAAAAGCTTAATCTGCTGTGCCCGGTTAGGGCTTTGGATGCTTATGTCCACAGAGCTGCCATGTGGAGAAAATCTGATCAACTATTTGTGTGTTTCGGGTCACCTAGGAAAGGTCACCCTGCATCTAAGCAGAGAATGAGCAAGTGGGTGGTCGAGGCCATCTCACTTGCTTATGAGTCGGCTGGTCAGTAGAGCTCACTCTACTAGGAGTATGGCTGCCTCTAAGGTGTTACTTTCAGGAGTTTCACTTCAAGAAGTTTGTGATGCGGTAGGCTGGTCCTCACCACACACATTCGTGAGGTTCTACGAGCTAGACCTCGGCTCCACTCCAGGGGCGCAGGTGTTATTGTTTTAGTGTGCGCTTTGATTTCACACAAACGGTCACTTGCTCATATGGCGACATTGGGATTGTCGTTCCCACAGCGATTGACGCAGCGCAAGCTCCCTTGAAAGGGAACGTCTCAGTTATGTATGTAACAAGAGGCTGCATCGCCCTGCCATACTCTTTGCTTCAGAATTCAGAAGCTGAATGAGTGTGTTTTTGGGTAGGGTTTATAGTTCCTGGTCAGTGACGTCACCCGCCTATGACGTTCCGTCACCCTATTGGACTGATTTCATGCGCGCTTCACAACGCAATCACGCAGAGGCGTTCCCACAGTGATTGACGCAGCGTCTCGTTCCCTATTCAGGGAACTAAGGTTACATACGTAACCGAGACGTTTTCCAATTGAGGAGTATTACCTTTTTGGCTGCAATTAAACCTACCATTAGAGCGTGCTGATGAGTATGAGGCATAGTATCCATTACATTAGAATAGCCAAAAATAGCCAGATTGTGGTCAGGTTGAATGTTAATTCTGTATGCGCTTGAAAACAATTAAAAAATGTTAGACCAAAAATCATACAGAATAGGGCAAAACCAAAATAAATGTGCCAATGTCCCCTCTGCCATCTTACACCTATCACACTGAGAAGAAATGGAGGGAAATATTTTGTAATGAATGCGATGCATAACTTTGAACTGGATTAATTTATATCTCAAATTTACAGAACAGCTCTTTATTCTCGACAGGCCTTCTTCCCAGATCTCATCAGACATTTCATTGTTCACTTCAGCAGACCAGGCTATTTTAAGTTGTTTGGTGCATATAGGTGTTGTAAAAGCATGAACAAAATGAGATACCAAATGTCTAGTTTCAGGATTAGAAGATGAAAGTTCATGAATAATATGGTTTTCAGGTTTATTTATAAACTGTGGAATATTTTTCTTTACATAATTTCTAATTTGCAAATATCGGAAGAAGTGAGACTGTGGGAGTACAAATGTATTTTTAAGTTGCAAAAAGGACACAGATTGATCTTCTATATAGAGATCTCCTATACAGTATAAACCTTTTTTCCTCCATCCTAATAAAAAAAAGCTCCATCAATCTAGTTTATAAAATTTTTTGATCTGATTCAAAATCTTCAAAGAATTTCTCAACACAAAATTACTGCTGCCTAATTTACAGATAGATTTACACTCTGTAAAAAGTAAAGTTGGGAGAGAAGACTCTGGCACTGACATAGCCTCTGCACGAACCCATAGAGGAGAAGTCTCAGGTAGCATGTCATCCAGAATACCCCTTTGCCAGAAAGTGAGAGCCCTGGCATTTGCTGCCCAATAATAATGCTTAAAATTGGGAAGGCCAAGGCCTCCACAATCAGTAGGTTTTTGCAAATGGGCTTTTGCTATGCGAGGTGTTTTATAGTTCCATACAAATGAAAGAATAACTGAATCGAGTTGCTTAAAAAAGGTTGCAGGCAAATAAATAGGGAGATTTTGAAAAAGATATAGAAACTTAGGAAGAGTAACCATCTTTATCACATTCACACGGCCAATTAGTGATAAAGGGAGCAGTTTCCAGCTTTCAATGCTTAATTTAAGTTTATTAATCATGTCTAAAAAATAGTAATTTAAACAAATGTTTAAGGTTCTTTGGAATTTTCAGACCGAGATATGTAAAGTGATCATCCACTATTTTAAATGGTATACTGCTCAAAAAGGTATCACTTAAGTTATTCGTTAGGGGCATAAATTCACTTTTACTCCAATTTATTGAGTATCCTGAAAGTTTACTAAAAGTGTCAATGTAATCTAAAATTTTAGGGACAGAAACCACAGGATCTGACACACAGCAAAAGATCATCTGCATATAGACTTATCAGACTTTTTAGCATTGCCCAATGAAATACCATGGGTATGTGGATGTGTTCTAATTCCTACAGCTAATGGCTCGAGTGCAATGTTGAAAAGTAGAGGTGATAAAGGATCACCGTTTTCAACCGCCACATTTATCAACACCTGTTCATTTGATCATTACTTACAGTGGATTCTCCCGATTGAAATGAGTCCAAGATCAACATAATCTAATAAGCCCATCACGAGTTACCCCATGTGAAAGAAAGATTTTAAAAATGCCCATCAGGGGGAGCCAATAGATAAACAAAAAGGCTACCTTGGTTCCAAATGCTGTAACTTTTGATTTCTTTATGGGATCACTACTAGTTTGATCCAGATACAGCTCACATATAGAGGAACATCACCAAAAAAGAATTGTCCTCCTACCTTGTTTCCTTTCTGAGTTTTTGCATGTCAAATATGAAATATATGTAAAAATTTCCCTTGAGTAAACTTTTAATTTTTTTAATTTATCAGCAGTTTCTCAGCTTAAAAATGTCAAAATTTAATTTTTTTAAATTTTTTTATTTAAAGGGGGGGTATCACACACAGTTTCTGCCAATCTCATGTTGATGAGCTTTACTCACCACCCGCGATCTGCAAATCCAGCGCCGAACTGGGACTTGTATTCATCACCGAAATCCCGGGAACAAACAAACATACGTGCACAACTCTGTTGCTGCCCCGGAAAAACAAACTTCATCCACTGTTCCCTTAACGCTGAGTTCTTTGGGAAGCTGAAAAAGGTAATCTTTCCCTCACAACCAAAAACACACTCCTTTGTTAACAGGAGTTGCGTCTCATTTCGGAGGCTGGGTCCTCCGGAGGTCGCATTTCAAGGCTGAATACATCATCAAGGATGTCATATTTAAGAAAAGTAACCGTAATAAAATTGACTGATATTTATTGTGAAGTGTAAAATACTGTAATTTCTTTCTTACATTGCAATATAACAGTTATTTTTCTTAAATGAGACTGCCTCGATAATGTATGCAGCCTTCAAAGGGTGCAGCCTCTGAATTGGGACACAGCCACTGTTGAAAAATCTCTCAGCTTCCGTATCCTGAACGAAGCGCATTGATGGGCGTGCTCTTGCTCTGGGTGATGTGTGTGCGCACGCTTATCAGGGAGAAGTGCATATACAAGGAATTCCGCTCTCTTTTGACGTTATACAGGACACACTCGAAAAAAACTCCCAGAATCCTGTACTGAAACCTGAAATAGTGGATTTGGCACAGAAATACGCCATCATACGTCCAACTTGTGTTTTGAAACTTTGGCCATGTTAAGCATGAGAATCTTATCATCTTATCAATCTAAACTCTTTAACAGTGTAAATAAGTCAGAATGCATGAAATAGCATTACACCTCCCCTTTAAAAATGTAAAAAGTTTTCTTTCAAATGATACCAATCTGTTGACTCTCCTTGCTAGAGATTTTAAGTTATGAGTCATTATTTTTGTAACTTTTGATTTCTTCATGCAATCACCACAAAATTTGATCCAGATACAGCTCATATATAGAAGAACATCACCAAAAAAAGAATGAACCTGCTGCCATATTTCCTTCATGAGATATTCCATTTTAATTTAGAAATATATGTAAATTTTCCCTTTTTCACACTTTTTTTTTTTTGCTGTTTATTTGCAGTTTCTTAGCATGAGAATCTTAAACAACTTAAACATCAAATTTTAAACAACTGGGCCAGATGAGGCAATAAGGGCAGGTGGAGTGATGGAGGGTTGCCTCATCCATGGCACTGAACCATTTCCAGGATGCTGCTGTGGGTTCTCCATCCTCAGTGCTCACTCACATTTCAGATCCTACAAAAATGCACAAACATAATGCAAAAGCTGTCATTTTAATAGCACAATGTTATTTCTGTATTAGAAGTAACAAAATTATCTTTAGATTTTTCCTTTTTTTTTTTTTTTTTAACAAATGCTTCAGTCACTCTGCCTTGCAGGTCCTGCTGCTCCACAAAATCTCTGCAGCAAATGAACAGAAATCAAGAATCAGAAAAGTGTAACAACTCTGTTTGAAATTACAATAATTGAAATAAACTACAACTTATTATTTATGTATCATCCAGACAAGATTCAAGTCATCTCTGAGATGTGTGTGCTCAAAACTACATTTAAATGTTGAGGTAGTTGATGATGTGTTAAGTAGCTTTTTATCCAACACAAATGTTCCTCAATTTTTCAACAGAACTCATGGACAAAAAAAGAGATGACTTATATTTAGTTACTTTATGGAAATTTATTTACATTACTTTCATTCATCTATTGCAAACTGTGCTGACAACAGTGAATTGTATTAAGTTACACAATAGCATACATATACATCACTCAGAAGTCTACTTCATATCTAGGACCTAATAGACATACTCATATGAAATTCACATCAACGATTTTCTTACAAGATAGACATTTAGTAATCGTATTTAAGATGTATATGATTTAAAATGAATGTAAATCCAATTTGGAGACGTACGTGTGCTTCCTGGAGCTCCCCTGTTAGCTATACATAATAAAAAGTGTTTTAACAGCAAAATCACAACTATACTATACCATTCAGCGTCTTTACACTTTCAACAATTTGCTCTACAGTAAATCAACAAATGCGAACTTAAAACAAGGAACCGTGTTTTTGGTTTGTAATACTCACATTTGAAAACACCCGCGTCCAACTTTTCAGCCATCTTCTTCTTCTTTATGTTGTATCCTCTCCCGTGGCCTCCTGGGATAGAAAAGTATCTATCGGATGAGCACTCAAAAATCTGGGCGGAAGCAGTAGGCCATCCGGGAACTTCTCATTGATGAATACTGAGGTTTCGGACATACTTAATTGCTCGCCTACTGCTTTTCCCCTACTATATAGCAGAGAAGTAGGCGGTTTCGGACGCACTTTAACTAGACACACGTCCGAGTCTCGTGAGAATTAGTACGTTGATTTTGAGTCTTTTTTGAAGAAGAAATCGTAGAAATTATTGTAACATAAATGTGTTTTTAACCAGTCATGTGGTCCCGTAGAGGATTGAACATTGAGATCGTCTCCGATCACCCGCAGCAAACCGACAGGATCATGGAGTTTCTGGTTTGCCGGACTGTAAATATTTTAAATATTTAAAACCGTGGCGAGATGGAACAAGCCCAAAAGAGTCGCCCTTTACCTTCGGCTGTGGATCGTACAGTATCTGGAGGATTGAAAGAAATACAGAATCAAACCGCTTTTGTGATGTAAATACTTGTGAGACTTTGGGGCTGGCAGCTCTTTGCTGGGTTTGTTGCGGGCACTTCAGATTTTCTTACTCAAAAAAAAAAAAAAAAAAAGTCCAGAAAACTTGTTTTGTCACTCTTTCATTGTTTATTCATCAAAATAATACACTGAGTAATGAAAGGTAAATATCAAGACTAACAGTTGTATAAATCAGTGGTGTTTTCAGCAAATATATCAAGATGAGAATCTACGTCACATGGAAAACAAGTAATCTAAGGAACGTTTGTTTGGGATCAGTGGCGGCTCGTCGGGGGAGGCAAGGGAGGCACAGCCTACCCAAAATTTTGAGGAGAAAATGGGAGAAAGGATAATTTAATGTTAATAAAATTCCCAGTTATTCGTTTCATTTCATGCCTCAGAATGTGTATTTTTTGTTTGTAATTTCACTGCTGTAACACCATAAGATGTTACTGAAATCGAAAGCACCTCTGTTCTTTCAAGAACGTGCCGAATCTGCCGATGTCATTACATCCACAGGGGATAGAGAAGCCGAGCTCGTCTTGTGCCTCAGTTGGTAAAAAATTAGCCAATCACCATAGAGTGTTTTACATTCAGCGCTTAGGAGAGTTGAGAAAAGATACATCACAGGAGGCTATCCTCCCTTGGTATATCAACCAATCATCATAGAGATGTAAATTCCGTGAATAACGTGATAGTTTTGAACTGCTACCACTGCGCTGATAATCTACCAAGCATTATAATTATAGAGAGTAGCGATATTGACTATTTGATCCCCAACTAATTTACTAATCTATCGGTTAAACAGTATCTACAAATTAAAAATGAAGGAAGACTCCATGCATACGTTGCAAATATAGGCTACAGCAGCCAGCTTTACTAAATGGCACAACGCACTCTTTTAACAGACATTTAAGGAGGGATGGATGTTTGCTTCAAGTGATAGTTGAGTGAAATTATATTTTTATTATCTTGCTGTATATGTCACTTTCTGTCTAAATGAGAAAAAAGCCAATTAAAAGCAGTTAGGCTAATAATAATAATCGGCAGGGGATCCCCAGACCACTAGAATTTAGTGCCTCCTCTATTTTAAAACCCACGAGCCGCCACTGTTTGGGATGGAAACATCTGAAGCTCTGTGTACCTCATGTCTGTTACTACAGAAAATAACTTCGGTCTGCAAACGTGATTTCTGCTTTTTGTAAACTGGAAATCTGAGATGTTCCAGATTGAAGAGTACAAATGTGAAGTGTTTCTGATTCTGTCTTAAGAAGATGAACTTCTGGTGGTGTTTCTTCAGGGTTTGATCCATGTAAACAGCATTATTGCTGTTGAACCATTATAGGAGTTGAACTATTAGCTGCATCATTTGCAGATGCTTTTATGGAAAATGGGAATATATAAATGTGCCGTATTTTCTGTGGTAATCGAGAGCATGTTGTACGTAGAGTGTATCTGAACAGTAAAGCATTGGAGGCTGGTGAAGGTCAGTGTTTGAGGTCGACGCTGGATCCGAACACGGCCACCAGCTGCTGCTCGTATTGTGTGATGTTCCTCTTCAGGATCTGCTTACAGGAACCCAACAGACGCTCGAACGCCTGTACGTCGATCACTGAGAAACACACAGAAAACATGCACTCAAACACACTGACAGGGTGGAAAATCAGTGTTCACTGCAAAAAGTGTACATTTTCAGTTTGTGCTGAAAACAAGAACAAATATCTGCCAATGGGTCAGAAAAATAATCTTGTTTTCACTTTGAATTATTTATTTTTCTGATTTCATTGGGAGATATTTGTTCTACCCGAAAGACTCGGGAGGCAAGGAAACATTTGAATAAGATTTATTTAAACAATTTGTATGCAATTAATATCGAATAGATGGAATGATAAAGTTCTTTGGCGTAGGCCCCGTCCATTGTACAATAGCAGACTTTTGCAGATATTGCCTGAAGATGAAAGCAGGGACAGAGCCTACCCCAAGAGAACTGAGAAAGGAAAGAAAAAGCACCAGTTGGAGGATTCTTTGGATGACGTTCCTAAATTATTTATTAAAAAAAGAGAAAGATCATTGAAATATACAGACTTTGATATAAATGTTAAAATCACTCACAGAAGGAATCGTTATGCCATAGCTTAAAGTATGTGAAGAATGCCGCGTAGGCCGTATCTTTGACCCGTTAGGCTGAGCACAGAGCTGCCAACTCTCACGCTTTTGCCTTTCACACGCGCTCACATCACACATCCAATTACTCACGCAAAAAAAAAATCCGATCTTGGGCCGAGACTCGTTTGTTCCTTTTCAAACTTCCCGACGGTAGATAGCGCTGATGGCGTCTCTGGCTGGCTGCACCCCGAAGCGATATGCGTTCTTCAGAGATCTTGCATCCTTGTGTTCTTGCTCTACGTCAACATCAACCATCGCAGTTCCAATACTCAAGAACGCAAGAACAGCGGACACATGAAAGTACCCGGATGTGTTCTTGATATCGAGGATGCATCGAATGCAGACTTGAGAGAATCGAACCGCTAAAAATCCCAGAAGACGTTGCGGGCGGTCCACATACGGAAGCCTGTAAGCTTTAAAGTTCATTCTCACTTATGAGATTCCCGCTTGCATACGTGACGGCTTGTGAAAGTAAACATTTGTCCATTTGTTTTGCTTAATTTTAATAAATTTAATAACCTGAAGAAAGCCTGCAGTATTTTTATTGGAATATAAAAAGAATCTTAATATTGACAAAGCATGTAACACAAAGGCTACTCATTTTCATAAATACAAACTAAGTACACTCTTACTGTTTCCATAGGAATGAAGAGGGTCAGTAACGGTCAGGCACTGCTAATGAAATGCTTTTGATTAATCAATCGATCACCGCTATAAAAGCAGAAGTTCTGTCAGTTTGAGTGTCTGGAGACTTCAGGTGTGTGTTAACACAATGCCAAGGAGGAAAGACATCAGCAATGACCGTAGATGATCAATCTGGGAAGGGTATACAGCCATTTCCAAACAATTTGAAGTCCATCATTCTACAGTGAAGAAGACATTTAATATAGTCACCAATCTTCCCAGGAGTGGACGTCCCAGCAAATTCACCCCAAGATCAGACCGTGTAACGCTCAGAGAAATCACAAAACACCCAAGAGCTACACCTCAGACTCTACAGGCTTTAACATGTTAAATTTCATGGCAGTACAATTAGAAAAAGACTGAACAAGTTTGGCATGTTTGGAAGGGTTTCCAGGAGAAAGCCTCTTCTCTCTAAAAGCACATGGCAGCACGGCTTAGGTCAGCAAAGTCTTAACAAACCACAAGACTTGAACAAAGTCCTTTGGACAGATGAGACCAAAGTGGAGATGTTTGGCCATAATGCACAGAAAACCAAACATATCAGCACAAACACCTCATATTAAAAGTCAAGATTGCTGGTGGAGGGCTGATGATTTTGGGCTGGTTTTGTAGCCACAGGCCCTGGACATCTCAGTCATTGTGTTGACCATGAAGTCCTTAGTATACTAAAGTATTCTCGAGTCAAATGTGAGACCATCCTTCCGAAAGATAAAGCTTGGCTGAAATTGGGTTATTCAACGGGACAATGATCTGAAGATCACCAGCAAATCTACAGCAGAATGGCTGAAGAAGAAAAGAATCAAGGTGTTGTACTGGTCCAGTGATCTCCAGACCTCATCCCAACTGAAATGTTGCGGCAGGACCTTCAGAGATCTGTGCATAAACACAAGCCCACAAACCTCAATGAACTGAAGCAACGCTGTGAAGAAGAGCGGGCCAAGAACCTCCAGAACGACGTGAGAGACTGATGAAGTCATATAGAAAATGATTCCTTCAACTTATTGCTGCTAAAAGTGGATCTACAAGCAATTGAATCACAAGGTGTACTTAGTTTGTCACACATGACTTCACCATTTTGGATTTATTTTGTTTTAAATAAATAATGAATAAATGTAATATGTCATGTGTTGTTGTTCATCTGAGGTTGTATTTACCTCATTTTAAGACCTGCTAAAGACCAGATGATTTTTATTATGTTTTGATATGTAAAACCATAGAAAATGGTGTCCTTTCTTTTTCACATGACTATATATATACATACATACAGTATTGTGCAAAAGTCTTAGGCACTACTTGTTGTAGTGTGCCAGTAGGAAATATCAGTTCACATTTCCAAACATTCCTATTAATTCTAACAATCTAGTGAGATTTGTGAATGCACAAGGAGTCTGACATCAGCCGGTATGATCTGATCTCACCATCATCGAGTCCGGCTGTGATTCCATGAAGAAACAGTAAAAACGGAGACAGACTAAATCCAGAAGAACTGTGGCAACGTCTCCAAGAGGCTTGAAGAAACCTTCCTGCAAAGTTCCCTGAAAAACTATGAGCAAGTGTACCAAATATTGATTTGATTTAGTTAACAGAAGTTAACCAATAAAAAAAATCTATTTATGACATTATTTTTGACAGCATTCTCACTTACAGCATTTTTACACAAGTGCCTAAAACTTCTCATAGTACTGTAGATTTATTTTAAAGGATTTGCTGTGGAATGATGGGAACTAATATACAGTAATGTCCAAAAGTGATGATTTCCATTGGGGATATTTGTTTATTACAAATTCGATTAAATCATCAAAATATGAGGGAGGAACAAAGCACTAAACCTGTTTAAGATGTTTATCTGACAAAATTATTTGGCAAAAAAGGCAAACTACAGTTATAGGTTTTATTTACTATGCAAAAACAAAATGCATCAGAAAAACAAGAAGCTGAATAGAGAGTGAAGATGTCTATTTTCCTAGACTCAACATCACTTTTGGACAGTACTGCATATGTTCAGTGTTTTCGTTTGCATTTTTATAAATTACGACTGATATACAGAGTCCGACGTGACTAATATGTGTTTTCTTTCTCTCAACAATGCAGTTTGGACCCGGTGCGGTTTATATTCAGGTGCAACTTCTGCTTACAGTGGCATAATATTTCCTTTAACTCAAGTACATCACTTCCACTCATCCGTCCGGACCTGAACTTCTTCAGCAGCTCTATCTCTATATGAACACAAGTGTTTGAAGAGCTGAATGAGTGTCCGTCTGGTGTTCCTACCTAAACACTTGGTGTCTCCTGCCGCGTACACTGATGCCGCTCGGGGTTTATTGGTGACCAGCGCCAGCTCGCCGAAGTACTGGCCCCGCGTGCAGCGCGCCACCTCCACCTCCTGGTTTGACCTCTGACCTGCGTTAGTCTACAGAGAGACGAGTGAGTGAGCGAGAGTCGAGCTGAGGACGAGTGTCCGTGTGCGTGAGGTTCTTACTCTGCTCCTGATCATGATCCGGACCTCTCCAGACTCCACGATGTAGAAGCAGTCGGCCGAATCGCCCTGAGAGGAACCACAGAACACCTGCGTTACGCTCATCCCATAACCACACCAGACCACATGACGAATACGGCCCTATGATTCCTGTGATGCGGAAAACACTGACGGAATCGTGCATTACAGTCATAGACATGGAAGCAGCTGTATAACGTGGTCAGAATTTGTCCAATTTGGATAATCGGATGGCGATATGGACTAGTGTGTGTGAATATTAAAGCACAAAACGCTGGGTTATATATTACTACTGAACAGTAGAATGTACCCATCAAAATAATAATAAAATTATTAAAACTTTTGGGGGGGGGTTCTATTTCAGTAAAACTCATTTTGTTTGTCAAAAATATTTCATTTGATTACATTTTCTCTGTTTCATGCCTTGGTTTGATTACCACCATTTTATGATAATAAATTTGTATTGAATCATAAATTCAAACACACAACTACTGTTATTTTAGCACCACTGAAAGATACTATTGTAGTTTTTATTACTATTTTGAATCAGTTTTTATTTTTATATATTCATTTTAAGGTTTGTAATTTTTGTAATTTTTAGTTTAAAAAAATTCTATATAGTTTTTATTAATTTATTTTAGTTTCAGTTATTTTAGTACATCAAGTTAAACTAAATGAAAATGAGAAATGTTGCCTTGGCAACTAGATTATATAAAATAAGTTTACAGTATTTATATTTTATTTTATTTCAAATAATGAAAATGTTTTTCATGGTTTTAGTGTCAGTTTCAGCTGTAACTATAATAACCCTAAACACAACAAAGAATTTATGAAAAAATAAAGCATTTCATAGGGCCGTATTATTGTAAAAAGAAAAAAGAAAGAAAGAAAAAAAAAATTTGTTTAAGTTTTATGAATTCAATTAGACATGAAAACACAGATTTTGGGAAAAATAAACCGGAATTTGGGGAAAAAAGGGCCATAAAAATAATAATTTTGTTAAACCTTTAATAAATTATTGTTAAATTAAAAGTTTAATGGATTTCAATTATTTAGACGTGCTTTTTGATTAACCATTAAACTGGAGTCCAGACAAATTAAAATGGAAAAAATGGAATTTGTGAGAGAACCAAAGGTACTCCACCTGCCGTATGATCAGCTCTCCGTCTCTGAAGCTCTTCATCCCCAGAACGTCGACGATCTTCATGCGCTCGGAGAGCTGAGAGACAGAGAGAAAGTGTCATGAAGCGAACGGCACAAGCGCAGGTGAAGATCTGGACTCGACGCACCTGCAGGGACTTCAGCAGCGGCACGCTCTCGATGAAGCGCTCGTACATCTTCCTCTTCTTGGCATTGTTCTTCACTATGAGTCTGTGGAACGTGGCTCTGTCCTGACGCCACAAAATAACAGTGTTTTACAATCACTACGACTCAATCATCAAACTCTTCAAGCAGTCTAGCAATTTTACAAAATAAAACATTGTATGATGCAAAATTTTCTTAGTGTTTTAGGTGATAAACTTTGCTAGTGTAACGGAAGAGTGAGTTGATTCGAGACACGAATGCAGAGTTTTGGTAGTTTTCGTGCATTTTGGATGTGAAATTAACCACTGTGCCAAGATGAAAGTTGGGAAAGGGTTTTTGAAAAGTTTTGAGAAATGTGTCCCAGTGTTAATAAGGTATAAAGAGTGGGAAGAGCAGGAAGTGACCTCACCAGCGCCCACAGCGCCCCCTCCTGAGCGGCCCTGATGGTGGCGGCGCGCGGCGTGTTGTACATGAGGGCGAGTTCACCGAAGCTGCCTTTATTATCATAGCAGCCCACACAGTGGCTGACGCCGTCCTTCTGAATCAGGATATCAAACACACCCCTGCAGAGAGACAGACGGGTATCAGCATCATCTGCTGCGGGACGTCTGAGGAAGCAGAGGATCGTCTCACCTCTCGATGACGTAGAAGTTATCGCCATCGTCCCCCTGATTGATGATGCAGTCGTGCGGTTTGACCAGCACCTCAAACATGCTGTCTAACACCTCTGCGAACTGATCCTGGGACAGACAGACAGACAGGCGTCACATATCCGCTGGCGTCCCATGTGTCCACAGTGTCTGAAGGCTCATATTCACCTGCTCCAGCGTCTTGAACAGCAGTATGTCCTTACAGGCCTCCTGCAGACGCTGACGCTGTGCCTCCGTTTTATGGTGAATCACCCGCGACTCGCTGCCCTCGTCTTCATCTTCATCAGGGTTATAAGCCTCCGCACACACTGAGGAACAGTGTCTCACACACTCACTATCACCGTCACTCACACGACAGCACGACTAACAGCTCAAGACACACAGGGTTATCATTAAAACACTTTAAACACTTTACCTGATACCCGTCTGTTGCATTTACTGGGAGGAGGAGCTACAGAGAGAGAGAGAGAAATACGGGTGACGGTCTCATACAATTATTGAAAGATAAAACAGGAGTAAAACTAAAATATTAAATGTGCCCAACATCTACAGACTGAATCTGAACATGTTCTGAGTGTCTCTGAAGCATCTGATTATATTTCCATCAGCAGATAGTGAGAGCTGATGTGCAGAACAAACAACAACGAGAACTAAAAGATTATGTAAACAAACTTTGATTACGGTTGACAAAAGTCTGGAAGTTTAAAATAGTATCAGATAAATAGAGACATACGAACTTTATAAGTTACTTTAGAAGTTCATCAAGATAAGTTCCGCGCGCCTACCTTTGAAAGTGAAATCATCTGGAAAGTCATCTTCATCTTCCTCCTCCTCTTCTTCCTCCTCCACCTTCTCCTCTTCCTCTTGCTCCTCGCTGGAGTCGGTCGGCGCGGAATCCTGGTCGAAGGCCACGCCGCGGGTCACCGGGGAGCGGCTGCTGCTGCCGCGGGTGGAGCTCCGCCGCTCCCTCAGACAGGTGAAGTACTGCACCGCGAACTCCAGCAGGTCCGCGGGCCTCTGCTTCAACACCTCCAGCGTGTATCCCTTCAGCAGGTCGGTCAGACCCGCCGGAACCTCCACGCTCATCCTGGTGCTCTTCACGGGCTGCTCTCGGAGCATCAACCGGCGGGCGTTTGTGTGAGGACAGCCGCTGCTCACCGG
The DNA here is from genome assembly GCA_037950675.1 of Hypophthalmichthys molitrix. Taxonomy (NCBI): domain Eukaryota; kingdom Metazoa; phylum Chordata; class Actinopteri; order Cypriniformes; family Xenocyprididae; genus Hypophthalmichthys; species Hypophthalmichthys molitrix. The sequence goes on along the minus strand of CM075501.1, from coordinate 158,304 downwards.
TCAATAATCACAAACATCAAACACGCTTCAAAAAACAACACACACCCGGTGTCTGTGCATCAAACCGTCTAGTTGTAAGTAAAATACTTCGTCAAATGACTGTTTTTCACTGGGATCTTCCCAGTGGGCAGAACCATCGACTCGTGACGGATCGACAGTGTCCATCACAGCGGAAAATATCGACTGTCCTCAAAAAATATCACGACTGCAAGTCGGCGATTTACTCCTTTTATGTTAAACAATTGTAATCAGCATATTTATCTTAAAAGAGACTGTTAAATCTGCACAGAACACGTTTATTCACTCACATTAAACCGTGAAATGCGCTGAGGTAAGTTGATGTGTGGCGGGAAAAACTCAACGGAAACACACAAATCAATACAGCATCGTATGAAAATGATCAATATACATTTATTTATGTACATGATGTATGTCATAATAACTGAGAATTAAACATAACTAACAAAACAATTAAAACAAAATAGGCCTTGACTGTGTACTGAATTCCTGTCATGAGGGCCGAAGGCAGATGATACTGTAAACGACATATGCTCATGTACAGACAGAGGTTTGTGAACTGTTAATGGATTTCACATTATAAACATTCAGTTTCCCTGAAGGCAGAAATTGGTTCACAGTCCGCTATAAGGCACTAATACAGATTAAAATCCCTTCAAATAAATCATAAAGCAGCGAAACATTCATTAACATGTGCTACAGTCTGTAGCGCTGTTCTCTTCGGACCGTCCACCGTCCACAGCGCGCGTTCTAGTGTCACATGATCTGGTTCTGGTTCGGTTCCGCTGGATCACAGATTTGGAGCAATCCAGTTCAGAAACTTCATGGCCACTTCAAACCCCAGGAAACAGGCCTGAGGCAGACAGAAACCGAGTCAGTGTTATTGAACTACTGTAATGGGACAGATCGATTGACTTTATTGAGTTTTTATATGGGGAATCTCAGGAAAACAAGTCCAGGTCACATTTCCTTTGGAGGCCTTCAGTTAATAATAATCATGACATAAAATGTCACAATTATGAGATAAAAAAAAGTTGAAATTATGGCATAAAAGCGAATTATTAAATTAAAAAGTTGTAATTATGAGCTAAAAAGAGGAAATGTCAGTCAGAATTGTGGGATAAAAAGTTAAAAATTATGACATAACAGCGAATTATTACATTTAAAAGTTGTAATTATGAGCTAAAAAGAGGAAAATATGTCATACTTAGTCATAATTGTGAGATAAGGTTGAAATGATGACAAAAGCATAATAAATTTAAGTAGTGATTATGAGATATAAAGGAAATTATGAGATAAAATGAAAATTATTAAATTTAAAAAAAAAAATTAGGAGCTAAAAAGAGGAAATTATGTCAGTCATACTTTTGAGATAAAGTTGAAATTAAGACAAAAGCGACGTATTAAATTAAAGTCGTAATTATGAGATATAAAGTGGAAATTAAGACCAATTATGAAAGTAAAAATTCATAACTGGGATTAAAAGTTTAAATTATGACAAACTAAGTCAAAATTATGACAAAAACTTTGTCATCATCTCATAATTATGATTTGCCAAAGCATGATTTCTTTTCTTATATGGCACAAATGGGCTTCCATATATTTCACTGCAAAACCAAAAGAAAAACTGTAATCAAAAGAAATGATATCTTTAGAAAATAAAGCTTATTTTTTGTATTGTGACATTCATGAGAATTCAGCTCGTTCTCATTACTGTAAACACGAAAAGATAATGACATGTAGAATGTATATTTATACATGATCTACTACATCTGTGGTATTTTTTATGGTAATTTAAATAAAAGTAATGCAATGACAGAAATCTATGAGAATTGAGAAGATGTCAAGATGCATTACAGTCATGAGAATTGGGCTCAAAATCTGGTTTTGGAGTGAATCTGACCCTCATGTGACCCTGTACGTGTTCATGAGAGGGTTAGGGAGTCTGTCGTACCGCGTTAGCCGGAAACGCTCGGAGCATCACAGCATTAAAGCCTTTGTAGAGCGAGCCGATGCCCTCCTCCCGAACCAGCTCTCTCAGGACGTCCCGGAAGCCGTTGGGATATTTGCCCTCCGGAGCTGCGGATCGAACACAAACACACGTCAGACCTTCTGCAGACGAAGCCACTGACGCACATGACAGCATCTCACGCACCGGTCTGGAAACGCGACTTCAGCACGTCGGGAGGAATCGCCACAGCCCAGTTGAAGATCCCTGCCATCCCGCCGGCAAACAGAATGCTGGGAACGCTGAGCTCCGTCGGACTGGACGCAACAACAAGTTTATTACACACAGAGCCGGAGCTCATGAGAGCAGCACAAAGTTGACCGGCCAGATGGACCGATGCAGGGCAGATTTGCTAGCTGAATATTAATAAGCGGCGGTCATGTGACCAGACTGACCTCTTGCCCTCCGGCGTGAGCGAGTACTTCAGCCACTCGTACGTCATGAAGTACATTCCACTGGCCGGCACATCTGAGACAGAGAGTGACAGCTGTCAATCATCTGACATCAGCGTTTCAGAGCCTCTCAAACAATCAACTTTCATGTATTCATATTACCCTGAACTGCACATGAACCAATTAACATTTTACAATAATAACAGGATTTTGTCAACATTTTTCTTTTATTGTACGTGCGAGTGTTTGTTTTGCTATTCTAAAACAAACAAGTGTTTTTCCCCTGAAGACTCTTATTTTGTCATGTAGAAGCAAGTTACAATATATATCCCTGATTCAACTAATGTTAACAAATGAAGCCTTATTGTAAAGTGTCACCATTAAAATAACAACTGTTTTTGTACAGTTAAAATAACTGGAAGTGAATGACAGGTTACGAATGTTGAACATAATGTGTATGAAGTGAAGCGGAGTGTGAGCGGCTCCATCTGCAGGAGGCGGCGCGTCACTGCGTGAGTGTCTGTACCTCTCATGAGCGTCAGAGCCGTTCCTTTGTAGATGCTGCGGATGCCGTTCTCTCTGTACAGCTGCTTGACGCAGTCCATCGGCCCGGCATACTTCACCTCGCCGGACGCCTGCTGGATCTGGACAAACACACAGTCGTCACACACACACACGGTTCACAGGTGAAACAGTGAAGCACGTGTGCGTCTCTCACCTGCAGGAGGCATTTGATTCTCTCTCCTGGAGCCATGATGGCCGTAGTGAAAACACCTGACAGCATACCGGCCGCGAACAGCTGCGGATACCTGACACACACACACACACACACACACACATACACACACACACACACACACACACACACACAGAGGAATCACACTCATGTATGGCACCTGTGAAGTCATAATTATGAGAAACAGTGAAATGATGACATATGAAAAATAAGTCAAAATTATGATTCTCATAATTATGACCTTTTAGCTCATAATTTTAACTTTTTAATTGCATACATGATACATGTTTTTTATGTGGCAGAAATGGACTTTCATATGCTTCAACTGAATTAAAAGATCTGATCATCTGCAGCGGCTCACGTCAGAACGTCGTCTGGTGTTTTCTGCTGCAGTTTCTTTCCAAGTCCGAAGCCGAAGAAGCAGACGGCGAACATGGGCGTGACTCCGATGATGGGCGCCGCCATGCCCTTATAGAGCCCGCGCAAACCCTGAGAGACAGACAGGCATCACCATCAGGCTGTCTGCAGCGCAGTCACGAGTGACACAGTGAGATGGAGTGAGACAGGTGCAGAGAAACAGATGGTGTGACACAGTGAGACAGGTGCAGTTAAACAGATGGAGTGAGACAGGTGCAGAGAAACAGATGGTGTGACACAGTGAGACAGGTGCAGTTAGTGAGACAGGTGCAGTTAAACAGATGCAGTGAGACAGGTGCACTGAGACAGATAGAGTGACAGTGAGGCAGATGGAGTGAGACAGGTGCAGTAAAACGGATGCAGTGAAACAGCTGCAAAGAGACAGTGAGACAGGTGCAGTTAAACAGATGCAGTGAGACAAGTGCACTGAGATAGATGGAGTGAGACAGATAGTGAGACAGGTGCAGTAAAACGGATGCAGTGAGACAGATGCGGAGAGACAGGTGCAGTGAGACAGATGGTGTGACAGTGAGACAGATGCAGAGAGACAGATGGAGTGAGACAGGTGCAGTGAGATGCCGAGAGACAGATGGAGTGAGACGGATGGTGTGACAGTGAGACAGATGCAGAGAGACAGATGGAGTGAGACAGGTGCAGTGAGACAGATGCAGTGAGATGCTGAGAGACAGATGGAGTGAGACAGGTGGAGTGACAATGAGACAGGTGCAGTGAGACAGATGGAGTGACACAATGAGACAGATGCGGAGAGACAGATGGAGTGACAGTGAGACAGGTGCAGAGAGACAGATGGTGTGACAGTGAGACAGATGCAGTGAGACAGGTGCAGAGAGACAGATGGTAAGACAAAGTGAGACAGATGGAGTGAGACAGGTGCAGTGAGACAGATGGTGTGACAGTGAGACAGATGCAGAGAGACAGATGGTGTGACACAATGAGACAGATACAGTGAGACAGATGCAGTGACACAGTGAGACAGATGCAGAGAGACAGATGGTGTGACACAATGAGACTGCAGTGAGACAGATACAGTGAGACAGATGGAGTGAGACAGGTGCAGTGAGACATGGTGTGATACAGTGAGACAGATGCGGAGAGACAGATGGAGTGAGACAGGTGCAGTGAGACACTCGTACCTCTTTCGCCAGGGTTTTCTTGAAGCAGTCGAACGTCCCGCCATAAAGCGCAGATTCACCTGGACGGGGTTTTGGCTGTGTCTGCAGTCGCACCTGCGCATGACGATCACATGTCAACACCACAGTTCACTACTGACTACACAAACAAATCCAGGTCAAAGGTCACAATCCAGGGCTAAACCCCACTGACAAAAACACATACACACAACTTATATATATATATATAAACACTTTAAGACCAATAGTTTGTTATATAGTTTGGCTTTGATAGTATCCAGCGAACACTAAAACTAATAATGATTGAGTAACTATGAATATTAAATAATAACTAACAATGAGCATAAATAACTTGAATAATAATGAATATTGTTACTTTGATGGTATCCAGCGGGTGTCCCGCGAACACTAAACAAACTCCCCCGAATCCACCGGCGAAGAAATTCTTCAGCGGGCTGATCGGCTGCTGCTTCGACATGATCGACTCAGTTCAGCGAAATCAGAGAGAAATCCGGGTGATTTAATGTGTCTGTCTGAAATGCACACAATGACAGACAAATGACAGATAGACAGCTGCTTTTAGCGGCGAGTTTCCAGCGTCTCCGTCTCACCCGCGACCTTTCACACACATACACACCCGGAACTATTTCACCGACGGACCCGCAGAACTGGAACGGGCGGAGTTTAGCAGATACGTTTAAATAATAATTCTTCCACTTATAATATATACATTTATATATACACTACCGGTCAAAAGTTTGGAATCGGTAAGGTTTTTAATGTTTTTAAAAGAAGTTTCGTCTGCTCACCATTTAATTAAAAATACAGTAAAAACAGTAATATTGTGAAATATTATTATAATTTAAAATAACTGTTTTCTGTTTGAATATATTTTATAAAGTAATTTATTCCTGTGATCAAATCTGAATTTTCAGCATCAGTCTTCAGTGTCACATGATCCTTCAGAAATCATTCTAATATGATGATCTGCTGCTCAAGAAACATTTATGATTATTATCAATGTTGAAAACAGTTGTGTACTTTTTTTTTCAGGATTCCTTGATGAATAAAAAGTTCAAAAGAACAGCATTTATCTGAAATACAAAGCTTTTGTAACATTATACACTACCGTTCAAAAGTTTGGGGTCAGTAAGAATTTTTATTTTTATTTTTTTGAAAAGAAATGAAAGAAATTAATACTTTTATTCAGCAAGGATGCATTAAATTGATCAAAAGTGACAGTAAAGACATTTATAATGTTACAAAAGATTATATTTCAAATAAATGCTGTTCTTTTGAACTTTCTATTCATCAAAGAATCCTGAAAAAAATATTGTACACAAGAAATGTTTCTTGAGCAGCAGATCATCATATTAGAATGATTTCTGAAGGATCATGTGACACTGAAGACTGGAGTAATGATGCTGAAAATTCATCTTTGATCACAGGAATAAATTACTTTATAAAATATATTCAAACAGAAAACAGTTATTTTAAATTGTAATAATATTTCACAATATTACTGTTTTTACTGTATTTTTAATTAAAATAAATGCAGCCTTGGTGAGCAGACCAAACTTCTTTTAAAAACATTAAAAATCTTACCGTGTCCAAACTTTTGACTGGTAGTGTGTACAGGTGCTGGTCATATAATTAGAATATCATCAAAAAGTTGATTTATTTCACTAATTCCATTCAGAAGGTGAAACTTGTATATTATATTCATTCATTACACACAGACTGATATATTTCAAATGTTTATTTCTTTTAATTTTGATGATTATAACTGACAACTAAGGAAAATCCCAAATTCAGTATCTCAGAAAATTAGAATATTACTTAAGACCAATACAAAGAAAGGATTTTTAGAAATCTTGGCCAACTGAAAAGTATGAACATGAAAAGTATGAGCATGTACAGACTTAGTTGGGGCTCCTTTTGCCTGAATTACTGCAGCAATGCGGCGTGGCATGGAGTCGATCAGTCTGTGGCACTGCTCAGGTGTTATAAGAGCCCAGGTTGCTCTGATAGTGGCCTTCAGCTCTTCTGCATTGTTGGGTCTGGCATATCGCAACTTCCTCTTCACAATACCCCATAGATTTTCTAAGGGGTTAAGGTCAGGTGACTTTGCTGGCCAATTAAGAACAGGGATACCATGGTCCTTAAACCAGGTACTGGTAGCTTTGGCACTGTGTGCAGGTGCCAAGTCCTGTTGGAAAATGAAATCTGCATCTCCATAAAGTTGGTCACCAGCAGGAAGCATGAAGTGCTCTAAAACGTCCTGCTATACGGCTGCGTTGACCTTGGACCTCAGAAAACACAGTGGACCAACACCAGCCTAATCAAAGGAACTGCCTGAAGAGCTCAGAGACAGAATTGTGGCAAGGCACAGATCTGGCCAAGGTTACAAAAAAATTTCTGCTGCACTTAAGGTTCCTAAGAGCACAGTGGCCTCCATAATCCTTAAATGGAAGACGTTTGGGACGACCAGAACCCTTCCTAGAGCTGGCCGTCCGGCCAAACTGAGCTATCGGGGGAGAAGAGCCTTGGTGAGAGAGGTAAAGAAGAACCCAAAGATCACTGTGGCTGAGCTCCAGAGATGCAGTCGGGAGATGGGAGAAAGTTGTAGAAAGTCAACCATCACTGCAGCCCTCCACCAGTCGGGGCTTTATGGCAGAGTGGCCCGACGGAAGCCTCTCCTCAGTGCAAGACGCATGAAAAAACACCTGAAGGACTCCAAGATGGTGAGAAATAAGATTCTCTGGTCTGATGAGACTTTTTCTGGCTAAAATGGCTTCCAATCTACATTACAGGTTTAAAAAATAAATCACAGAGACACATTTTTAGATGCATTAGGATGGCAGCATTTTATTAGTCTTTCACCATTAAGAAAATATATTATGTCACGTTTCCCTTCTGAACAAAAACTGGAAAGAGGAAAAATAGATCATTTAGCACAAAGCTGCATCCGATGTTTATGACAGACACGAGCACAAACCTGTGAAACACAGAGACGCTTCGCCTTCAGTGTGCGTGATGAACACATCAATGTAATAATACTGTAAACTCATACTCCACTAACTAGTGAGGATAGTTAGGGGTCACGTTTAAGAGTTAAGTGAAGTGAAGTGAGTGAGTGAGTGAAGTGAAGTGAGAACTAACTAATTAGAGTTAGTAATTAGAGGGTTAAAGCTTAAGGTCACTAATAGAACTGAATTAGTGACGTTTACCAGTGAGGGACGGCCTGAAAAGCAAAGACAATCTGATGACAGTGTGGTCACATCACAGTAATACTTTATAAGCGGTTAGTGAAGGTTTTGCAGTAGTTTTTAAGACTAGTGGAGTCACTGAAGGACAGTTTCTACAGGATCATCAAAGATATGAAGCAGGTTTAACACCGTCTGACTACAGATTCAGTTTCCACAGATCTGAGGAAACTCCTTGTAGATCTGCTGCACGATGAGTTTGTCCATCTGTCCGCTGGCGCTCGAGCCCGGATCCTCCCCACAATCCTCCTCTCCCAGGATCCTCTGCAGCGCCGCCCGCAGGTCCGGCAGCCGGTGCTGGTGCTCCAGGTAGTCGGTGGAGCGCATGATAGCGTGCATGAGAGACAGATACTCCATCCGCATCTGAGGAGACAGACAGACGGACGGTCACATGACGCTCGCACAGGTCAGACGCACATGTACTCTAGGTGGGTTAGCGGGTCTCACTCGATCGCCAGGCGACAGGTCTGAGATCTGCCTCACTGCGATGTCAATCATCACCATCAGATCCGAGCGGTAGAAGATATCTGACGTGTCTCGACTGGCAAACACGTCCTGCAGGAACTTGAGCACGGCATGCGGCGCGGGAGGAGAGTGTGTGAACACACAGACGGGATCCTCTGCACACACACACACACACACACACACACACACACACACACACACACACAGTGTCAGCACTTCTAAGGCCCTGATATACTCATGCCAAAGTCTTTTCTGTTTTCATGTTTTTACTTGTGTCTGACCAGAAATGAACAGGAGAAGATTTCAGGGTTTCTACAGGTTTCATCAAATCTAATTTAATGCTTTTTAATGGCAGTCTTTTTAATTTTTTATGCCATATATATATATATATATATATATATATATATATATATATATATATATATATATATATGTGATGACTTCAAATAGATGACATCATACGGCAATTAGAATATTCATTAAGTTGCATTGGCATGCATTGGTCAGCCCTTTACATTTGTTTGCTTCTCTGCTGCTACCTCTTTGTGCTCACATAATGTATTTTAATACAGCCAAATTCCCAATAAAATTGTTTCATCTATATATTTTTCTGTTTTGTTGTCAGACAATATGAAATGGTGACTGAAATGTGGCCCATACATACAGGGCTCGACATCATGTGCTCGTCCTTCGGACAAGTAAATCTGTCATTCACTTGTCTGAGTAAAACAGTTGCTTGTCTGGAAAAAATAGGATTTTTTATTTTTATTTTTTGGTGTAAATATACATTTATTCTGAAGCAATATCCTTTCAGAATATTCCAGCTTTGACATGTATAAATCTGCATATTTGTGATATTTACACTGAGGGCATTTTTTTTTTTTTTTACCTTTACAAGGGGCAATTTCCCCCCACCCAATCCTGTATGATTCATGTGAAATGTATGATTCATCTTTTATTTTTAAAATCTTAAATTTCTTCAATAAATTCAATTAGAATAAGACACTAAGGGCTGATTTAATCAAATTAAATAATTTACAATAAAAAAAAAATTACAACTGCATTAAATAATGTTATGCGATTGTTTTAAATATTTTTTGAAAATTCAATTAAGAAATGTTGGGGGGAAAGTGATACTTTTAAAAATGAAACTAAACCACCGGTAGGTGGCGGCAAGTAACTGTCTTAATAAGTGAGTCATTGAGTCATTCATTCAAACGATTCATTCCAATGGCTGATTCATTCAAGAATGAGGCAGTTGTTTATGAATGAGTCATTGCCTGTGTCTCAATGTGCATTCTATCCATCCTAAATAGTATGTGGCATTAGTAATATTCAATACTATTTAAGGTGGATAGGGTGGATAGTATGCACATTGGGATGCAGAAATTGAATCTTTGACTCAACCGATTCGTTCAAATCGCTGAATCATTCAGTAGGCAAATGAAAACAAGGCTGTGCGAGCAACCTTCAACCGTCAGTCCATTATACAGCCTATTATTATCCACTATCGATCGGCACTTACACTAATCAAAGCTTTCTGGCGTTTTGGTGATTCCCATGTTTGTTTGTTTTTTTATTGACAATTTGATCAGGCTCCTTGTCTGACCGGGCAAGTAAAACTCTCTTTCACTTGCCCCTTCAAAAAATCCACTTATCCCGGACTAATGGACAAGCGTTAGTGTCGAGCCCTGACATGTTATAATCCTGATTTATAATCGAGACGTCTGACAAAATCTCCATACACATTAGATAAAGACAGTTGCTGTGATTGTGGCTATATGTACATGTAAAATGATCACTCAGGTTAGAAGCAACAGTATCTATTTTATTTGTTCTCTGACAGAGCGCACAGCCTCAGCTGAATGCGCTGCTCCTCTCGCTTCTGAACAGAGCAGACGCAGAGAGAGGTGCGCCTGCGGCGGTAAGATAGATAAGGTTTCAACAAGTCGCTATATTTGTCACAGTGCGCTTTCTTGGAAAAAAGTTGCTAAGTTGGCAACACTGATGCAGCCTTCCGTCTCCAGGTCCAAGCCGGTAAACCGCTATCAAAAACGGCGTTACGGCAATTTTGCACCGGCCGGAGTCAATTACCAAACTGGTTCCGCGTGTGTCACACCAATGCACATGTTTTGCAACAGCAAATCAGTTATTAATTATGAAGGCTATATTCAAAATAAACTGGTAATACTATTTTTTTTCAAAACTATCTAAAAAATTGAATGCCTGTAGAAATAAAATTTAATGCTTTTTAATGTCATTTAAGGCCTTAATTTTCGCAAAATCCATTTAATGACTTTTAATGCTTTTTAATGCTCCGTGGATACCCTGGATTTACACCTCAGAGAAGGCGGAGCATCAGAGCCACACCCACCTATCACATCATCACCACGGACCAATGGGAGTTCAGAGGAGTTTACCAGCCGGAGTCAAGCCGTTTCAAACTCCAGAAACTCCAAACGAACTTCGTTCTGGCCTGATTTTGTTCGCAATGACGTCACACCAGTTCGTTCCTCTATTTTGCTTCAGGTTTATCAGGGCCTGAATGTGAGTGAGTGTGTGTGTGTGTGTGTGTGTCTCACCTCCTCTGTTGAGCAGTAATAAGAGTTTCTCTGTGAGAATCTTCACGTTGCGTCTCTTGATCAGCGCCTGCATCACCATGTTAGTCTCCGGTACTGCAGGGGGCAGCAAACACACAAATGAATGTGACAACTGAAGCCATTAATAAAGATGAATGGTCATTTACACAGTTGACACATTGTAACGGAAGTGTTTTGTGTTGTTCGCACCGCTCAGGTGAAGGTTGAAGGCCAGCAGCAGGTTGATGAAGAGATCGGGCAGCTGCTCTGTGGCGTCGGAGGGCAGACCGTCCTCAATCACGTCCAGCAGGAACTGCAGGAACGCGGCGTTCAGATGCTCTGAGACAGACAGACACCGTCAAACTCACATCGCCGGCGTCCGAGCGTCTAACGGCGCGAGCGTCTCTCTTACCGTAGTGATGCAGCGGGATCTGCTCGCCCATGGAGAAGATCATGGCCATCAGCAGCGCGCTGTAGCACATCTTCTCATGCTCTGCAGACAAAACACATGTCAGCCGGACGGCAGACACACGTCATCACCACAACTAGAGCCACGACTGACCGTGAGTGTCCGTCTGCAGGTCTCGCGCCAGCTCCATGGTCAACACGGAGTTGAGGAGGGTGGAGATGAGCGCAGCGTCCAGACCGCACATGGCTCCAAACACCTTCAGCAGCAGCAGCCGCAGCGACACGCGGTGTTCCTGAACGATCACGCGCATTAATGACCCTCTAAACACTGAGAACTACAACTACACCTGTAACTATAATATTAGCTATAATGATAACTTTATACATATAATTGTAACTCTAATGATGGCTATAACGATAACTATAATAACACACCTATAACTATAACGATAACTACATTACCGTCCACATCAATGCACAATATCGTTCTGTTTATTATAAGCGCTGCAGTTTTGTCGTCTGTCTCTTTAAATGCTCGAGCTCTTTAAAGCAGGATGGATTCTGATTGGCTGTCAATGTTTTATCATTCATCATCTGGAAAAAAATTGTTATGAAAGTGATTCCCGTGATATCGTTCCTTGTTGTCGTTACGTTATAGTTGTGTTGTGGACTCTGCTATTCTCAGAGTTATTACAATTATTAAAACTTTATAGTTACGGTTGCAGTTATAGGCATAGTTATCATTTTAGTTATTGCTTTAGTTATAGTTATGGTGTGAACGGGCCATGATGACATCATCAGCAGAGGGACTCACCATCTGATAGTACGACACCAGCGACAGAACCGCCTCGAACTCGTTCACACGACACATCTTCTTACACACCTCAGGATCTGCGTCAGTCTGAAAGAAACACACAATTATAATATAAATCATCTGTTCTCAGAGCCGCTTGTTCTCTGTAGGGTCGAGGATTATCATGTTGACGATATAAACACACATTCATAAGCACAAAGGTGTGTGTGTCTCACCAGTATCTGCAGCAGCTCCTCCAGGTAACAGGCGATGAGCGCGTGATCTTCGTACAGCGCCCAGCTGCGCTGCTGAGAGTCGTCACGGTGACGCGCCAGATCCCCGAAGATCACCTGCAGCCGCTGCTCGTCGTGACACACCTGTCCGAGCGGCAGCGCCGAGCTCTGGTCCTGAGGAGACAGCGGGTTTAACAACAGAGGACAGCTGAGTCAATGGTGAACCTTCAGATACTCACCTTACTCTCCACCAATGACAGCAGCACCTGCTCCAGCTCCGACCCCGCCTTCGGCAAAGCGCTCTGCAGGTGTCCCACCACCACGCCCACGGCAACCCGCGACAGCTCGTAACTAAGGTTAGTGTTTTTGCGCACCAGTTCGATCAGTTCCGCTCCGATCGTCGTGGGAACGGCTGCAGACTGGGTGGGGCTACCAAGGGGGCTGAGAGAAACAGAGGGTGGGGCCAGTGGCCACTCCGCGTCTGATTGGCATTCGGCAGCAGGCTGTGAACTGATTGGCTGAGGCGCCGGCCTCTTTTTAGAAGGGTCTGGAGAAGGGGGCGGAGCCTGTGAACTGGTCAGTTGAGGTGATGGGCTCTTTTTCGAAGGCTCTTCCTGGGGGGATCGGTCAGGCGGAGGAGGGGGCGGAGCCTTGCCTCGTTTTGGCACAGGGGGCGGAGTGCTGCTGATGCTGGGAAGACTGACATCTGAGGAAACGGCCGAGTGGGAGGAGCTGGAGTCTAAGGAGGCGGAGCTGACAGATAGAGAGGGTCCAGCGGGAGGTACAGAGCTGGGGGCGGGGCTTGTTGAGGAAACTCTCGTTGGCACTTCCGGGTCTGTAGAGCGAGAGAGAGAGAGAGATGCTCAGTCAGTCAGGTGTGTGCAGCGTAATGTGAGCGTGTCTAACACGAGTCGGTACTCACCGATGCGTCGTAACTCCCGGTGTTTCTCCGGAGGAGGCGGAGTTACAGGTGCCGCTCTACGAGGCTGAGGAGGAACCTGCGGCAGAGACACATTATCAGCACACACACACACACACACACACACTCACTCACACACTCACACACACTCACACACACACGGGTGGAATCAGAGCGCAGGCCATCTGCTGTACCTGATACAGTCCAGGAGCACCAGCGCTGCGCTCTGACATCGGCTCGCTGCCCTGACAGCTGTAGGCTCGGCTCAGGCCATTGGGCGGCTGCGGCGTGCGGCTCAGCGACACCTCGCTGGAGGATGATGGGATTTTCTGCTTGTGACCGGATGGAGTCGGGCTTCTGCGGGACAGTGTCTCCTTCCTGTGGTGGATCAACTTCCTGTAAAATATACAAAAATATATATGCAATATATCTTGATATAAAAGATAAATATATAATAAAATATTAAAATTTTATAAATAAACAAATATCAATATAATGTAATAAACATATAATATAAAAATATAAATTATATATACATAAAAATGTAAAACTAATAAAAATAAATAAAACAAGAATATAACAATGTTATAAAATAACAATATAAAATGATTATATAATATAAATATATTAATATAACATGAACACTGTGTGTGTGTCTCACTGCAGGACGTCTCTCTGCTCCAGGTTGTATTTGCCTCCGTTGGTCATGGCCACATTGTGAATGGCTTCAATGGCTCGATCAATAGACTGCAGCACCTCATCCTGCTCTGGAGCCTGAGGAGAAGAGAGGAGAAGAGAGGAGAGAAGAGGAGAGAAGAGGAGAGGAGAGAAGATGAGAGAAGATGAGAGGAGAGAAGATGAGAGAAGATGAGAGGAGAGGAGAGGAGAGGAGAGGAGAGAAGATGAGAGAAGATGAGAGGAGAGGAGAGGAGAGAAGTTAAGAGACGAGACGAGAAGAGATGAAGAGAGGATTGGAGAAGAGAAGAAGAGAAAAAGAGAAGATAAGGAGGAGATGAGATGAGATGATGAAAAGAGAAGAGAAGAGAAGAGAAAATATGAGACGAGATGAGACGTTTGGCCTGTCCAAATACCCACACTTGTGGTCTTGGCCACTTGAGAGCTCGTGCACGTGACAGGAAGTAAGTGCCCTTAATGCACACTAAACCCTTCTTGAATACCGCTTCGGAGCAGTATTTGAGGCTAAGCGTATCCCATCATGCAATGTGCTCGAGACCTCACGAGCTCCAAAATCAAGAGATGTTGAGGAAAACATTCAAATGTAAGTTAAATTAAATATATATTACATATAATTTGGTAGTAAAACATAAAATGTTGCACATTTTATTGGTGCAAATATGGGCAGGGTATGTTTATTTTGTACAACATTTGCAACTGCTTTTAATCACTTAATTAGAACCACCACAATTTTAAAAATGGTGTCTTCTGTTAGTTACATAGCGACTACTGAATAGACATTTAGAAGTTTATTTTAAAATGCAAAGTATTGAAAATAAAAAAAGCTCTGTAAACTTTCATTTTCTGCAAGACAAGTGTGTCCCATCAGGTAATCAAAAGCTCTTGCGGTCTTCACGCCCACTTGAACACTTGGGCCAAATACAGGAAATACGTCATGTAAGTAGACAAGTGGTCAAGTGCGGGTATTTGGACAGGACAATTATCACCGCAGCAGAGAGCATGCGCAGATGGCATCAGCTCAATCAGAGATAAATCTTCTCAATTGAGAAACATGACAGTGATTGTCTGAGTTCTTCTATATATTACTGTATGTCTCAGTGCTGTTTGCTCTATATGCGTCACAGCGTGTGTGTGTGTGTGTGTGTGTGTGTGTGTATAGGGTGACGCAGTAAAACGACCCGCCGGTGTAAACGAGCAGCGCTCTGATTTCTGCAGAATATGCAGAAAATATTCAATTTTTATAAACAGATGTCAAGAATGAAAAAATAAATGAATAAAATATTTTGTTTATGCATGCATGTTGACAACTTATCAAAGTTGACACAGCAAAACATACACCTGAGGTATACTCTATGAATTAAAGTCTATGAACTGTGTACATTATATATTTTTATATATAATATTATATAATATTTATATAATATATATATCCTATCTTACCGGTATTTTCTCAATATATGTCGCCGGGATGTATCCCGTTTCGCCGGAGCTGCAGCGCGTCGCGAGCCACCAGTGCGCGCTGCTGCGCTCGAGGATGAGGAAAGACTCTCCCGCGGGGAAGCGCAGCGCGTTCCGCTCCGCAGAGCTGAAGGCGAACAGAGAGCGATACATCATCAAAACGGCCGTTTCCGCCGCACTGACGCGTCCGTCCCGCGATAATGGCGCACTCAGTGGAGAGTTACAAACATAAGAAGCGCGATCATTATATGTTCAGATCATGTGAACGCGCGAGTCGGTGAACCGCAGCCCGTGTCCCGTAAACACGACACCGGGCTCGCGCACTGACAGTCACGCGCCCTCCAGGAAAAATAATCGTGCTCAGAGACTGTACGACTGATTCACATCAATTACAGAGAATATTATCATTGGCATGCTGGAGCTTAAATAAAATCATAGCTGAAAACTGAAATGTGAATATAAGAGAACACAATAATATATACAGGTATGAAACAGTTAGATTTTTAACATTAAGATGAGAAACGTCACCCTGCGGAGGATGTTGACACCGGCAGTGTGTGCCAGTCAAATGTGTCCGTGTGCACGCGAGCGCGTGAGTTCCGCGCGTAATGGCTGCTGTGAGCTGCGCGAGGTTACTGTCACCGGGATGCGTTCACGGACTGCGGCTCGGTTCGAGGGTTCTTCCAGCTCTGACCCGGTAAACGTGTCGCTGCAGATGAGAATAAATGTGTCCTGATGTCTCTGATGCAGTGGATCACTCTAGTGTACTGTAGTGTGTAGTATTTACTGTCAACTGCGCACAGTACGTGATACAATATTTGAGCTGTAGTACGCTACATTGTCACATGACCTTAGGGTTAATTAGCATGTTTAAGTCGTGTTCAGCTATCCCAGAAATAAAATTATTTTTATATAAATAATACAATTATTTAAAATTTTCTATGAAAATATTTAAAGTTTTGTCAGTCTGATCAAATAATGAGTCAAGAAAGAAGATCACGGTTGATTACTTCAGATTAATTCGTTCCACTACAAATACGTAGAAGGTCATGATGGGATACGGTGTGTGCAGTGCAGTGTACTGGACCTTCTGGGAAAAATAGTAGACCGCCCAAAGATTCCCTGAGGCGCGTTCACATTTACCACTGATCTGCGAATTGTCGCACATGATTGCGACTTTCGCATGAGAGCGAAAGATTTCCCCACGCCAAGTTCGCAACAAATCAAGTTGGTAGTGATGGGGAAAATGAAGCTTTTTGAAACTTTGAATCATTTGAACCAATAGCATCACAAAATAATTCACTTTTCTTTTCGAATTGCTGGAGACGCCACACGCTGGCGACCCCTGCTGGTCAGAAGAGTGTAAATGCAGCAAAAACTCATGCATAAAAACACCATTTACAAACAACTGCCGATGCTGTAATGTAAGTGTGATCTATTAAATGCAACATGCGTCTGTTTGTGCTGCTGCAGAGTCGCTCCGGTGCGCAGCCACAGGCTCGGCCCCGCCGATGACGAGCTGTACCAGAGGACCACAGTGTCAGTGATGCAGAAGGAGGCGGAGGCAGGAACCATCATCTACAGCTACAGCCCGCGAGGATTCAACATCAGCGGCAACAGAGTGCTGGGCCCGTGTGCCGTGGTGCCGCCGGCCATCCTGCAGTGGAACGTGAGCGCAGATCGAAACTCAAACCCTCGCGCTTCACGCTCGCCTCGCGCTCACTGCAGTGTGTTTCTGTTACAGGTGGGCCATCACACGGACATCACAGCGGAGAGCTTGTCTCTGTTTCATCTGCTGGAGCCGCGCATCGGTGAGCAAATACACCATTCCTCCACATGTGCACCAGCGCCACCTGCTGTCAGAAAACAGCTGCTCAGAAAGTAGCTAAATATACGATGTAATGTTCCTCCTGTCGTCACTTTACATCTGTTTCTCTCCTAATCTGAGCTCACATTCTTGTACTTTAATATAATATATATCTGAATGTCCAATAAAGCTGTTCTGTCAGACAACGAAACGACGTAATGTTAACCAGCAGACCAAAAAGTCGCTAAATTTGTCGCTACTCGCGTTTTTGAAAAAAAAGTCGTAAAGGGGTTTGAAAAGTCGCTAATCTAATTGCAGTTCTTTCCAGGTTTATTTCTTTGATCAGAATGACAAATGTTTAATTTCTCAACTGGACGCAACTTTATTCGTTAGTAGTGTACTACTGTAAAAGCTAGTAGTCAGTATGCAGCAGGGTTATTTTAGTATGATTGAGATTCATTTTTAAAATTTTGAATAATTTTCTTTTTAATTTTAGTTAAAATTTTGTTGTATGTTTGACATTTTTATTAGTTTTTATTTCAGTTTTAGTTATTTTAGTACATCAAGTACATAAATGAAAATGAGAAATGTTGCCTTGGCAACTAGCTAAAATAAAATTAGTTTAAGTTTTATTTTTATATTCTGTTTTATTTCTACAGAGCCCCGCACACGACATGCGGGAAAAAATATGTATATTGTGGGAACAAACAAATTAACACTTCAGTCCCACGACTTACTAATACATCAGCACGTCTTACAAAATCGTTCCTTCGCTTTAAAGTAAATTGTGCAGATGGTATAATTCGTTACTTCATTTTAAGCAAATCGTGTGGACAATATAATAATTCGTTCTCCCATTTTACTAAATCATGTCCACGTTGTAATAATTTGTTCCCTTGTTTTAGTTAAATCAAAACGAGGGAATGAATTAGTTCAGTGAGGCCACGATTTAACTAAAACGAGAGAACGAATTGTTAATTCTTTGCCACTAAATATATTTTGCATGTCGTGTGGGGCTCCGTATATTTCAGTTAGTGCTTATTTTGTTTCAAGCAATGAAAATGATGTTTTGTGGTTTTAGTTTTAGCTAATAGTAGGGCTGGAACAATACAAAATCTGGAGTGATTCTGATATTTTCTGATGTATCGCGATTCTCTCTCGAATCGATCCTGAGCTCAGTTTTTAACAGCAGATAGCGCTAAAACACACGTAACGTTACTCTGCTTGCTTACACACACCATTTAAACGTAAAATAATCATTTAAAAAGTTGTAAAAGGTTGAAGTGAATTACAATAATGTTTGCAGTGGGCTGTGTTTACATTAATCTGGCGTCATAAAAGCATTCTGAGCCGAGGAGTATTTAACCTGACATGACTCTCCAGCACTCTTCTTCATGAGCATTTGAGCGTGTGGTTAAAAACTGCTGTTATAACCAAGCTCAGAATCGATTCAAGAGAGAAAACATCATGATCGATCCAGATCCATTGTATCGAGATGTATTGTCCCAGCCCTAGCTAACAGTAACTGATGGTGGTCTTGCAGAGGTTCTGGTTTTGGGGACGGGAGCTCGTACTGAACGTCTGGATCCAAACGTGCTGGACTTCCTGAGGAAGAAAGGCATCGCCGTCGAGGTTCAGGACACGGTAAACGCCCTCACATTCTCTTCGCTTTATAAAGCCACACGTCAGCGCAGGTTCACCGTTTGAATCCTTTCTCTTTCAGCCTAACGCATGTGCGACGTTCAACTTCCTGTCCAGCGAGAGACGATTAGTAGCGGCCGCGTTGATTCCCCCGCCGGCCTCGAGTGCCGTCGAATGACAGCATCACGCAGGAAACATGTTTTGTGATGTCATTTCCTCATGTGTGTCACATGACCTCTGTAAATGTATTTATGGCAGAGTTCTGCTGATGAATGTATAGTGAATACAGACAGATTAAAGGTATTAAACGTGTGTGTGTGTGTGTGTGTCCCAGATTGAGGCTGTTAATCTCTCTGTCCTCTGTGATAACGGGTTAATCTGAGCTCATGTGCGATCAGACACGAACACACTCGTCATCACATCACATCTTTATTAGCACCAGCGTTGCTATCTACTACACAAACATCACAGAACACACAGGAAACAGAAGTTGACTACTGTAGGACTCCAGGGAGAACATGAATATCTGCAAATGCAAATGAAGGAAACACTTACAACAAACATCAGTGTTCACAAGATCTGCACAAACTACCATCAGTCATTTCATTGGGTTCATGTGTCTTTCTCTATTTAATGTTGGTTTGATTCTATAGATGACAGAATTGATTTGAATTAGCTCAGGCTACGTCTACATGAATCCAGATACATGTGAAAAAGCATCATTTTCTCAGTATTTTGATGCATTTTTGTCCTGCAAAAAGCTTTCTGAAGGCGCTCTCTCAAGCGGATACATATTATAGTTTGGACTGTGAAATCGAAGGTGCGCACGTATCATACCCATAGTTATCTACATCCATATGTGCTATTCACTTTCATAGTGTTGCTGAAGATAAATGTGACTTTGTACAATCTTCATTTTACATTCCTGCAAAGGTGACAGGAAATGTACTGCAGTCAAACATGAGGCCGACTGCGTTTTAGACCAAACGTGGAATGGCGATTGAGTGCGACCAGTAAAAGGGTGAGGTATTTTGTGTCAGAAGAGTAGCGTGAGAACTTGATACGGTATCATCTCAGGGAGCTTTTATTAGCTTTCATGCAGTTAGATGTTTTAAGAGTAAGAGAATCTTATGGAAAACGACTGAAAGTGTGGACGGATTTCAAATGTGTCTGGATAAATGTAGACGCAGCCTGATTCAGCTGAAGTCTCGCACACAGTTTCATGTTTCTGTCACAGAAAATCGACAGCAGGGGGAATTACTGACCCATAAAGGGATCGTCCACCCAAAAACGATCGTTCTGTCATCATTTACCTGCACGACTTTCGTTTTTCAGTAGATCTTTTGAAGAACATTTGGAACCAAATAAACCCACAGACAGTGTTTCTCAGTTTTGTTCAAATGAAAATGATGACAGAATGATCACGTTTGGCTGAACGATCACTCGTCAGAGTCGCTGTCGCCATCTCTGGGGTTCCTGAAGATGAACTCTGACCCCGTGATGCGGCGGTAAAGATCCATGATGTCTTCGGTGTCGGTCTCGAAGTGCGTCGTGGGGTCGTACGATCGAGAGATGAAGATCTAGATGAAAAACACAATAATCAGCAGTGCTGGCGGGCGTTGGTGTCACATGACACTAGAGCAGCACGATTAATCGTTAAAAGATGGCGATCTCGATTCAAACACCCACACGATCTCATTCCTAAATGACAGCGATTCGGCTTTACGTTTAATAAAGTAAAATCACAGCGAACATTCAGATCTGCGTACATCACCCAGTCATGTATAGATATGTAACACACCGTACCGTTATTTCTGTGTTACAAATATTCATATTAATCACAGAAGTAGTGGGATAAAAGTTTATAGTTCAGATATAAACACTGATGTCTACGGTAGCAATCAAAATCATGTAAATCACCTTTTGAAAGTAACTTCAAATAAAAGATTATATTCATTACATCATTACACCAGTAGGTGGCGACAAGTGACTGTTAAAATATGTATTTGTCATTGAATCATTCATTTAAGAGATTCGTTCAAAAGCACTGATCCAGCAAGTCTTTATAAGTGAGTCATTGAATCATTCACTCAGATTTTTTAAATAATTCATTCAGATTAATTAAACATTTTAAATAGACTGCAGAAATTTTGTCAGAACCACTAGTAAATTACGTTCTTTTTTTAGTTTTCTGTTCAGAATCGCAATCTCTGTTTGAGACAAAAATAATCATGATTCTCAAGTTATCCAGAATCGTGCACCTCTACGTGACACTATTGTCTTTTTAGAGCAGCTTTACAGCAGAATTGAATTTATCACTGTGAAGCTGCTTTGAAACAATCTGTTCTGTATGAAGCACATAAAGCTGACTTGATTCGAGCGTTTGTTACCTGACTCCGGCGGCCGTCATCCGTCGGGACCATCAGGTTGCTGACAGAAACAAACCTGCGGGACAGAAGTACAGTGAGTGACACGCATGTACATCACGCCACTGCTGAGAGGTTTGGTGCTCACTTCTCCATGATGGGCTCCAGCAGGGCCAAACCAGGCTGAACCTCCTTCTCAGGGTTGCTAGTCTCCACCATGGTGCTCACGGCAGCGATGTACTTCCCTTCGGTGGCCACGTTATGAGAGTAGGACACCAGACACACGTAGATATCTGCACACAAACACCAGACGCACGCTGACGGCGCGCTGAAGACGGAGACCACACGCAAGCCAACACGTTCAGACGCTCTCACCTGACTTCCTGTTGAGGTGCGTCTGCGGGATGATGATCTGGCAGGAGTTGGCATCATGCGTGTTTTTGATGGGGTGGTTGAGCAGACAGATGACCCGTATGACGCGGCCGGCCTTCTTCACGCGCTCCGGCACGTAACTGGGGTCGCAGATCAGCTGCTTACAGCGGAAGACCTTCATCGGGACGCAAACGCAGTCAGATCATCATCATCATCATCACCGCCATCACGAGGGGCGGATGAAGGTGCGTTTCTGCTCACCTCTCCTTCAGACCGCACCGCTGCCACATGGCCACCCTCCATCACGATCTCGTCCACGCGTCTGTTCAGCATGTAGCTGTTCCCGTAGACGGCGCTGAGCCTGCGGAGCGACACGCATTTGTCAGGCTTCATGTGTGAGCGCTCATTGGTCTCATGCCATGTCTGAATCTCACCTGACGAATCCCTGCGGCAGCTCGCCCAGACCGAACAGCGGGTAGAGAAACGGGCTGAAGCTGTAGCGCGCCAGAGACTCGGAGTACAGCTTGATCCGGTTGATGGTCGTCAGACACGGCTGCTCCAGATAACTGACCGACGCACAATTTCACAGGTCAACAAAATCACACAGACACACACTGAACTGAGTAACATCTGAGACTCGCCTCAGAAGCCCAGAAGACATTAGCATAGCATGGACAATGTAATATTTTACTAATACTGTTCATTATCTCTATATTTTCCAGAAACAGGAAGTGTGTTGCTTTCAAATAAAATCTAATATCGTATGAGTTTGTATTCTCACTTGTCGTTGACGTGAAGGGCGAGAGCATGACCTGTGAACTCCATGACATCATCGCCCAGGTCAAAGTGACGGAACACGTCCCTCATGGTGGTTCTGCGCGGGTCCATGTCGTGATGCGTCCGCGGATCGTTCTCCTCGAAGTTCAGGATGAAGGACATGAACTTACGGAACCTGCGCTTGTCAAACATCCCCATCAGATCTGAGAGAAACACCAGGGTTATCATCCTGAACTAAAACTAAAAACATCCATAAGAAACATTTACGTTACTTGAAACGAATGAAACGGTAACTTAAATAAAATATTAAAAAACTTTTTTTTTTTCAGTTACTTGCCAAGGCAACATTTCTCATTTTCGTTTACTTTACATTGAAATACTAAAATAACTAAAGTAAACACTGAAATAAAAATTCATAAAACTATAAAAACCATATTTAAAAAAATAAAACTAATAAAATAAAAACTTTGACTAAAATGAAAATGGAAAAAAATTTAATTGGGAATTATTAAATGTTACCTGAATTCTGCGTCTCAGTCTCAGTGCAGGGAACTTTGTGAAGTTTCCCTCCTTTGAACACGAAACTGCCTTCAACCACCTTGAAGTCCAGATAGCGAGTGACTTCAGTGTAGAGCAGCATCTTCACCAGCTGCCCTGTGATGAAGAGACACCATCACCATCATCATCAACACATCATCGTCATCATCACCATCAACATCATCATCACATAAGCATCAACACACACACACTCTCACACACACACACACGACTCTCACCGTTTGCAAGGAGAAACTTAGGAATCAGATCCACATTCCAGTCTTTCCCGCGTCCCATTGATGTAGAAGGAGCAGGAACCTGGAACCTCTTATAAAGCTGTTCAGAAGAACAAGTCAAGTCAGCTTTATTTCTACAGCGCTTTATACAATACAGATTGTTGTGTGTGTGTGTGTGTGTGTGTGTGTGTGAGTTATGCTCCTTGACAAGTGTGCTCAGTACGACCTCACCATCACTAACATCTTTCAACAGAAAAACACATTTAAGGCATCTTGGAGACACCACTGCTCCAAACAGTGGCTCACTGTCATTGTACGAGTCAGGGGCCGCTGAACTTTGACAGCCTTGATGAAACTGCCATCCAGCAGCGACTTCAGGCCTCTCCTCCAAGAGAAAGCCTCCAACAAGAAAAACAACAATCAAGTCTACCATCCTCGCTACCTGCAAAACCATTCTTGGGTGTGTGAAGAGCTTCCACAGGGGTTTCCAATCATGTACAGAACTGATGGCAGATTCTTCAACCTTAACAGGTTCAAGACCAAGAGCAAAGTCAACCACCAACATGGAGCTCCAGTACGCAGACAATAATGTCATCGCAGCACACTCCTCAGAAGACTTCCAGGGCATCCTGAATGCCTTTCCCTGGGCCTAACCTTAAACATCAGGAGACCCAGGTCCTATATCAATCTCCACCCAAGCAGCCAGCTACCCAGCCCACCATAAAAGTAGACAACACCACCTTTGAAAACATGATCACTTCCCCAACCTCGGCAGCCTTCTTTCCTGAAAAGCTGACGTCGACTCTGAGGTCAACCATCGCCTGAGTTGTGCCAGAGGAGCCTACGCCAGACTCAGTAAAAGTGTCTTCAAAGTCTGAGACCTAACAGCCTGAAACAAAACTCCTGGTCTACAGAGCAGCTGTCCTCCCCACCCTGCTGTATGGACCACCTACAGCCGGTACCTGAGAGCCCTGGAACAATAGCACCAAAGATCCTTACGAAAGATTCTGAGGATCAGCTGGGAGGACAGACACACCAACATCAGCGTCTTGGAGGAAGCCAACATGACCAGCATCACCACTGTAATAATGCAGTACCAACTTCGATGGACCGGAAATCCACGCAAGAAGGTGCTGCACATCATGAAATAGAACTCTGCCGTGCCGCAGAGAGTAGACGACCCAACGGAGAGGACAGTCATACTCGCCTTGAGTGACCGCTGCTGCTGCTGATGATGTGAGTGTGTTTGTGTGTGTGTGTGAGTGTCTGTGTGAGTGAGTGAGTGTGTGTGTGTGTGTGACGGCTGACCTCCTCCAGGGGTGAAATAGAGGCGCTCTCTCCTCCATAATACGGGTTACAGTCTATATGAAGGACCTTCTTCCCGTTGACTGACATCAGTCCAGATAAAACACATTCCTGCAGGACACGAGCAGATGACTGAACAACATCATCAACCCTTCTCAATAACATGAACCAGTCTGATGTTTCTTACCTTCAGTCCTGTTCCCAGAACAATCACATCAAACTCCGGCATTCTGACGCTCGACCGTCTGAAACACACACTTCATCCGTCTGCTTCAGCCGTGTGTGTGTGTGTGTGTGTAATTACTTTATTATCCTAAACTCATAATCCTCGCGTCGTGTGAGGGTCACTGACATACACACCGTCTGTCTGTCTGTCTGCTGCAGCTTTATGAGTGCCAGCAAGCCTAGTATTTAAGATTCTGCTACATTTTTTAATTTTCACAATAATAAAACCACAAAATATAACACATTAATTGTAATAAAACAATGTTTCTCAATATATTAATATTCATACATGAATTGAGCACTCAGTTTAAAGTACATTTTATTTAGTAGCTACTTTTCACAGCAAACATTGATTCAAAGCAGCTTCATGTTAAAGTTTGTAATAACTTAATATCTTCATGCCTTACAGTCACATTTATCAGATCAGACCTGGATGATAATATAGTTTACATTCTGCGATGACAATTAATCAGTTGAGACAGTTTTTGACAGTGCATACACATTTCCCTGCATGCTCAGCGCGAAAGTGACTTCATCCCCCAGCATGCTCAGCGCCAGAAACTTCCTTGATCCGTTGAAGCAGTTGAGTTTTGAGAGTTTCGCTCCTTTTCACGCTGTAAGGTCGTTTTAAAGCGATAGTTTGATCAGAAACAGACGCGCGTAGCTGTTGTTTCGTACGGTAAAGATTTATATTCGCGATCGCGTTGATCAGTGTCTCTTCCTGAAACACACACAATGACTGAAGCAGTAAGCTATTCATCTTTCGATTTGTAATTTTGCGCTCCAATATTCAACAGCAGCCCAATTTGCTCAATACTGCAGTAATAACGCTGTCTTCACCTGTCAGTTCTCAGGTGAGCAGCACACGCGCGTTCACGAGCGCAAATCCGAGGGTTTCCTGGAGCGTCTGAGCGCGAGCACGGGCGGCGTGATCGCGGGCCTGTGTCTGTTCGTGCTGTCATTATACGTGCTGTTCACAAATGAGGTGAGTCAATCAATCAATCAATCAATCAGTCAGTCAATCGGTCAGTCCATCTGTCAATCATCTGTGTGTCTGTAGGGTCGCGCTCTGCGCACGAGTTCGTCTCTGGATGAGGGTCTCTCTCAGGTCGTGTCTCTTCATCCAGACCTGATGTTGGACCCTCAGAATAACAATCGCCTGGTTCACCTGACCGGAACCCTGCGGACCGCACAGGTAACAATGTCATTATCGACTCTTAAAGGGACAGTTCACCCAAAAATAAAAAAAATCTGTCATGAATTTCTTTCTTTGGCTGAACACTAAAGAAGATATTTTGAAGAATATGAGTAACCAAACAGTTGATGGGTAAAAAATACTACGGAAGTAAATAGGGCCCACCAACTGTTTGGTTACCCATATTCTTCAAAATATTTTCTTTAGTGTTCAGCTGAAAGAAAATATCTGACTATATCAATGCATGTAAATCAAAGAAATATGCCTAATAATTTATAATATAATAATTTATATTAGTTTCATATAAGAGCTTAAATGAATACACATAAGCTTAACTTGTTTAAAAGCTTTATATATTGATGCATGCATTATATTTATATCAATTTAAAAGCAAAGTTTAATATTAATTAATATAATAGGCTATATGAATATATTAATTAATATAATAGGCTATATGAATATATTATCATATGAATTATATTAATTCATATAATATAAATATAATAAATAATTAGCAGCAAAAGATGAGCAGTTTTGTCTCTAAAATGGTTTCACTATAAACTGCTTTAATTTGGAGCGAGAGATACAGGGGGAGTGGCTTTATTGCATCAGATACAGGTCACTTTACTCACAGCTGATTGGTCCAGTTTGGGTTTGTGATCTAACTCAGAATAAAGCCTGCTTCAGAGCAGGTTAGCCGTGTAGCGCAAGTTACCATAGCAATGAACCCCACTACAAACCAATCCACCTTCATAAGCCTGAAAAACCAGAGTTTGCTCAAACTAATCTTGAACGTACCTGGGTAGAAACTGAAACCGGCTTTGTGCAACATTTCGAATGAATGGATATGGAATCAGAATCAGAACTGAATGCAATTATGAGCCGGTGAATAGGACTGGAATGGACTGACTGTTCTGTGTGTTTGCAGCCGCTGTACGACCCAAACTACGGCGTGTCGGTGCAGGCGGTGAAGCTGCAGAGGCGGGTGGAGATGTATCAGTGGGTGGAGTACAGCGAGAGCAGGTCGACACACGTCTGTCTGACACACGACCATCAGCACATTCACTCGCATTCATCATACTGATTCATCATCTGATTCAGTCGCATTCATAATCTGATTCACTCGAATTCATCATCTGATTCACTCGCATTCACCATCTGATTCACTCGCATTCACCATCTGATTTACTCGCATTCATCATCTGATTCACTCGCATTCATCATCTGATTCACTCGCATTCATCATCTGATTCACTCGCATTCATCATCTGATTCACCATCTGATTCACTCGCATTCATCATCTGATTCACCATCTGATTCACTCGCATTCATCATCTGATTCACTCGCATTCATCATCTGATTCACTCGCATTCACCATCTGATTCACTCGCATTCACCATCTGATTCACCATCTGATTCACTCGCATTCATCATCTGATTCACTCGCATTCATCATCTGATTCACTCGCATTCATCATCTGATTCACTCGCATTCACCATCTGATTCACTCGCATTCACCATCTGATTCACTCGCATTCATCATCTGATTCATCATCTGATTCACTCGCATTCATCATCTGATTCACTCGCATTCATCATCTGATTCACCATCTGATTCACTCGCATTCATCATCTGATTCACCATCTGATTCACTCGCATTCACCATCTGATTCACTCGCATTCATCATCTGATTCATCATCTGATTCACTCGCATTCATCATCTGATTCGTCATCTGATTCACTCACATTCATCACACTGATTCACTCACATTCATCATCTGATTCGTCATCTGATTCACTCACATTCATCACACTGATTCACTCGCATTCATCACGCTGATTCACTCACATTCATCACTCTCATCTGATTCCTTTCAGGGACATTAAGGAAAACGGAGAGACCAAGACAGAAACGACGTACTCGTACAGTGAGTGTCGGCCGACTCCTGCCGTTTCTCGCAGTGTCTCGGGAACGTCTCATTGAGCTTGTGTTTCTTACAGACACAGAGTGGAAGTCAGAGGTCATCAGCAGCAGACACTTCGATCAGGAGGTCGGACACATGAACCCCAGGTGAGCCGCCGCCGCAGTCTGGTGAACGATGGTGTGTTGCACACGCGTGTGTGTGACGTGTGTGTCGTGTTTTTCTCAGTGCCATGGCGGTGGAGAGCGTGACGGTCGTGGCTCCGGACGTCTGGGTCGGGAGGCTCTTCCTGTCCAAAGGTAGCACACGCTCTTCCTCCTCTTCCTCGTCCCACGGCAGGTGTGTCACGTGTTGCTCACGCGTGTGTTTCCAGGGCTGGTGGAGCAGATCAATGACTTCCAGACGCTGAGTCTCGCAGGACTTCCTGTTCCTGTGTCCAACACCTTCCTCACGGTGCAGGACGATTATTTTTACCACACGGCAAACCCTCGGCGTCCAGAGGTGAGCGAACACACACACACACACACACACACACACACACACACACACACACGTGAATGTTGCTGTATCCATGGTGATTTTGTCGTGTTGTTCAGGTCGGTGATGTTCGTGTTCGTTTCGCTTACGCTGGTCTCAGCGGTGACGGATTCTATCCTGGCCCCGCCCATAAGGTGAGAACAGCCAATCAACTCCCTTATTCTGTGCATGTGACCTCATCCTAATACAGTCAGTCTGTCAGATGACGAGTGTCAATCACTGTCAGCAGTGAACAGAACGTAATTCTTATGGAAGCTCATTTCTGCCACAGAATAAAAATAAAAAAGGTTTTGTGAGAGATAAACTCTGAAAGAAAAGAATTCTGTCGCACACAATCTCCTCCAGTCCTTCTGTCTCTGATTGATAGTTTTTATCTTTTAGTATAATTGAACAAACATCCTTCAGCTGTTTTCCTTGTGAAATTTTACTGATTTTTATCAAACAAACATAAGAATATCTTTGATATTGTTAGTAATATTTCTGATGAACACTTACTGGACTGAAGCAGCTTCACATTACTTGATTATCCAGACGTCTCCATGAGTCTCAAATGTGATCATCAGGCTTTTGAGGAAGGTTTTGTGTGTGTGTGTGTGTGTGTGTGTGTAGGTCAGTATTGTGGCCATGCAGCAGGCGGATCGGCTGACGGCCTTCAGGACGCGGGCCGGAGGCGCGCTGGAGATCCTGTACATGGGCGATCTGTCAGCAGAGGTGCGTCGCGTCACATGACACAGATCCGCCGCTGCAGTCGTGCTGCTGACGTGTGTGTGCGCTTGTGTTTCACTGCAGGAGGTGTTTGCTAAAGAACATCAGCTGAACGCCATGAAGACGTGGGCGCTGAGGCTCGGAGGATGGGCGCTCATGTTTCTGTCCGTCAGTCTGAGCACACGCATCATCTACACACTGGGTAACACACTCTCACACACACTCTCACACACACACTCTCTCTGATGGGTGGTTGTTGAGTCGATGACGTCTCTCTGGTTCAGTGGACAGTGTTCCTGTGCTGCGTGAGCTGGTGTCGGCGGGGCTGAAGATCTTCGCTCTCTGCGTCTCCTGTTCACTGTCGCTGCTCACCATCTCCGCCGGCTGGATCTTCTATCGCCCTCTGCTGGGCGTGATGATAGCGCTGCTCGCGCTCCTGCCGCTGCTCATCGCACACGCTAGAGCGCCGTCCAAGAAAAACCAGTGACTAGTGTGACGTCCAGCAGCGATAATCGAACCATCAGCTTTGAGCAGCTATGAACCTGTTTTTTTACACTGCAAAAATCATGTTCCTCCTCAGTGTTTCTGTCTTGTTTTCCAGCACAACATTCTTAAATCAAGATACATTTACTGGAGAAGCAAAATGAAGAAGGAAAAAATGTATCTGCCTTTGAATTATTTTTTTGACTCCATTAGCAGATAAGCAAAATCTCACTACATTTCATTAAACAAGACTTTTTTGTCTCTCCAGTAAATGTTTCTTGATTTAAGAATGTTTAGATATTTGTGCTGGAAAACAAGACAGAAACACTGAGGAGGAACAGGATTTTTGCAGTGCGAGCTTCATGTACAGTGTCTGTTTCTTGTGTGTGTGACTGCAGAAATAAAGGTCAAATCCTTCTCAGTGTGTTTTCAACCATCAGCGTTTCAGTTGTTAGTTTCTTTGGATAAAAACTGAATGAATGTAGATGTAAATCACTGCATGACAAACACAAAGCAGCAAAAGTGTCTTATAAAGGCTTTAATACACAAACATACCAAATTCTGCTTATTGTGAAAGACAAAAGAATGAGTTTCAAGTCTGTCCGAGTGTGTGCAGTGCACCTTGGTCCGGATCGGTTGCATATTCGTGTGTTTGCGGCTCACGGCGAGTCTGAATGTGGCAAATTCAATCGAAGCGTTAAATACTGACATAAACTCTCAACACTAGATGAACTGATTCAGTTAAAAGGAATAAAATGAACACAGTCCGTTTACAGCAGCAGGCATTTGTTGTTCTTCTTGCCCTTCCTGGCCTGCAGCGCCGCCCTGGTGGCCATCTCGAACACCTCCCGCACGCCGTCCTTGGTTTTGGCAGAGCACTCCATGTATCCGAAGGCACAGATGCGGTTGGCCATGTCTCGGCCCTCCTCGGGTTTGACGGGCTCCTGCGGGACAGAAAGAGATGCCAAAACACTGAGCAACCGTCTGTCTGCACTGGGAATCAAACCTTCTCACGGCTTGGATGTTTCTGCATGGATAGATGGACGTGCATTTTTATACAGGCATTTTTTTCTTGATGCATCGATTACAAATCCTGACGATGCATATGCATTGATCTTGAAACGTTTTTTTTAATCGTGAATCGTTAATTTCGGTCGATAATCGATGTAAAATGCAAATAATCGGATTAATCGCGATTTAGTGCTTTAAAATATATAAACATTAAATTACTACATGCGCGAACTGATGGGAGACGTTGTGCGCGTCACTCGCGCGCTCACAGCTCTCCTTCACACAGACGCGCTGCGATCTTTACCGCCTTTCACTGCACTGCGCTCGCGCTCTGTCCATAGCTTTTATTGAGAAGCCCACGTTTGAGCTCTCCTCAGGACGGCCACTACTGCTATTCACGTGAGCAGATGACAGTCTCTATTGAGAGAGCAATAGTTCTGAGTCAAACCGATCAAGGCATTGATAAAGCTGCCAAGTCTTTGCGTGGTCACTACTGTTGAAATAAAACGCTTTCATTGCGCGGAAACGTCACCGTTATTTTCTATAAGATAAAATACTGAAGTTTTACGGAAGTGGGTCATACCATTGACATTACCTGAGCAGTTGAAGTAAAACCGCTTATTCAAGGGCGCATTTATTGCATGGACGGAGCAAACACATAATGTAAGTGTCTCATACGCACAGTTCCAATGAATGATAAATGAAATTTAACTTAATGTTGTTAAACTGAATGTGCGAAGGAAACTGCTGAAACAACTACAACATTAACAACGCTGAAATAAGAGCGCGCGGTTTATCTATCAGTCAGATGCGCATTAAAGTTGTGTTCGTTACTATAGCAACAGTAGAAACCAGGCGCGTTTTCTTTCAGAATCATCTTAAGGAAAATTATCAGTGTAAAGAGAACAAAGAGGGCTTCTTACTATTCAAGTAAGAATAGTAAGTCTTACTATTCTTACTTCTCACTATTCTTACTATTGAAGAAGAGTTAGTTTAGGATTATTTGGGAAAGTGCATGATATTAAGGTAGTCTCTCCATGTAAGCATTAGTATGTTTAATGTACCTGGAACACTTTAATAAGGTTGTGTCGCCATTAACACTATCCTGCACTACAGAACATGAACTAACAATACTTTTAAAGCCTTTTAAAATTTTGGCTTATGTAAATATCTACAAATGCCAATTTTTAGGCTATTAAAATAAAGTTATGTAGCATCATTATAACTAACATGAACCAGCATTAACAATGGACAAAAGGTTGTTTTTTGCCCTTACTCTCTGACCTCCTGAAGGCCGCTGGGTAATTCTCACCGTGACTAAGACACATTGGGGAAAGCATTTCAATAACCCTATGAATGCATATAAAAATGCAGAATCGCATCGAATTAATCGAATTGCATCAAATTTTAATGTGAATCGTTTCGAATTGAATCGTTCTGAATTTTCAAAAATGATGACATCAATGTCACAGTAGAAACACACCTGCTTCATCTTGAAGAGCTCGCGGCGCGTGTGTTCGTCGTTCCGCAGGTCCTTCTTGTTGCCCACCAGGATTATGGGAACGTTGGGGCAGAAATGCTTGACCTCGGGAGTCCATTTCTCAGGAATGTTCTCTGAGGGCCAGAAAGGTCAAAGTTGACATGAAGCCGCAGCACTGAGATCTACGCGTGGCTCGTGCGGCGAGACTCACCCAGGCTGTCGGGGCTGTCGATGGAGAAGCACATGAGGATGACGTCCGTGTCGGGGTAGGACAGCGGCCGCAGCCGATCGTAATCCTCCTGCCCCGCTGTATCCCACAGCGCCAGCTCCACCTGAAAGAGCCACACGCTCACGCCACACGCCACTGACACGCGTCACATGACACCAACACCTGCGCTCCTTACCTGCTTGCTGTCCACCTCGATGTCGGCCACGTAGTTCTCAAAGACGGTAGGCACGTAAACCTCAGGAAACTGGTCTTTGCTGAAGACGATGAGGAGGCAGGTCTTCCCGCACGCGCCGTCCCCGACGATCACCAGCTTCTTACGGATGGCCGCCATCTCTGAAAACACGGAAGAGTGGGACAGCGTTATTGACCTCCGGAGAGCGACGGGACGCGTTCATAACACTCATGAATCCATCATCATTATATTTCATCACTAAGTCAAAAGAGGGAAATAAGAAATTTACATTTCTCCATGTTGGAATTATAAGGATCTATCTGCATTCTGAGCAGTTTTGAGATATGGAGCTTCCATACTTCCAAACGTGTTTGAATTCCATACTCCTTTGTAGATCTAGAACCTTTCTGTTTTCTGATGTACAAAAAACATCACATAATGTAAATAAGTTGTCACAGATTAAGAATATATGAATAACTCCATTTTGACAAAAATGTCAGATAGAACCTTGTAATTCCAAGCGGACGATTTATGCATTTGGCGGCGAGCTTTAAAGGAGCACATTTTAATATTATCAGTTCATGCTTTTCCTGGGAAATAAAACCCACAACCTTGGTGTTGCTAATGCCCCAATCTACCGTTTAAGCTACAGAAATGCCTTTTATTATATTTCATATTAACTACACGCACACATATATATTATTATTTGTGAACAAGATAATTATAAATTATATTTTTCAAAAAGAATGCAGACTATTATTTTAGAAGAATTCATATTTCTGCATCTTGGCTTTTATTTTCATGACAATTAACCACATTTCCTTATCAAATATAGAAACAGAACAATAGAAAATTGAGTTTATGGTGTATATATAAAGTAGTACTTTTATGTATAATGCAGTTAGAAGTGACTTACAGAAATGACAATCAAATAAATATTCACGCGCAAAAATGGCGTGCAAATTAAAGGCTCATTTTCATTATGTGAAATATTATTTTCAATGTAAATGAAACGCTGCTCATTTGTTTTCATGACATTCACCCGTTAAATGCTGAAACATTAAAACTACTGTCATAGAAAAATTAAAAATGAATTAAAATAGTTGATAAAAATCACTGTTAATTCAAAAAGAGTTTCATATGTAAATGATCAACACGCAGATGTTTTTAAATGTTTATGCTGCTATATGATCAGTTTTGAGCGCTTCTTACTCTTTTCAGGTATAAATGCAAATGCTTACAGCGCAAGAGTGAAATATCTAATTAATCATTTCTCATTTACATAAACGTGTTTTTTGTTTTAAAAGTTTGTATTTATTTTCTGTGTCGATGCGAAGCTAACAGCTACAGAAGCGGAAGTGAGCGACTCTTCTCAGTAAAGTCATTCAAATCATCGAACATTTCAGACCCGACTGACTCTCTCGGGCAAGTGAAGTTTAATAAGAGTCGTAGATCTTTTTAAAGCCTGAACAAGGAGGGGAATTTTAATTAAACTCGGTCTCACCGTCAGTTTAACTCGGATCGAGTTTTCCGGGTCGGTTCAGTGCGCGCGCCTGAAGCCAGACACAACCAGACAAGATGGCGCCTGAACAACAACCCGTCAAACTACGAGTCCTCAACATATGCGTCAAAATAAGAGTCCCCACAGTTCAGTTTCCAACATTTCATTTATTAAGTGCATCAAGTTTTCACATTCAAACACAGACAGTATACTATAGAGTTTGTAAGCCACATCTGCGGCACTATTAGCGTCACTAAGACTTGGAGCTCAGCTTTTGACATTTGACTGCTTGTTGTCCTCTGCTTGCCGCTCCTGGTCCGAGGTCGCACACACCATCCTCGCTTTGACCTTCTTATTAGAGGAGATGATGAGGAACGGGCTGAGGGAGGCGTAGCACGAGGAGAAAAACACCCTCATGTCGGCCACCACGGGCGGCACCTGGGCCACCGTCAGCATGTAGATCCAGATGACGTTATCGATGCCGAAAAACACCGTGTACAGAACCACCAGCATCACCACAGTCTTGGCCGCCCGTGTTTCCATAGAGGCGCCCTGCGAGCGGCGGATGCCCCGCACCTTCCTGCTGTGGCGATGAAGCAGGACGAGGATGTACCCGCTGGAGCCCAGCATCACACCCACGAACGCGAAGTCGCGCACCGACACGGCCACCCCGTTAATCACGTAGGACAGGTTATCGCGGAAGTCCACGTGGCAGAAGCCCAGGTTGAGCGTGAACGGGGGGACGGTGCCATTGCGAGGGGCCACAGAGAAGAACGGCGCGGCGATGCAGACTGCCATGTTGATGAACCACAGCGCGGCGAAGGTGGGGACGAGCAGCCGCGGGAGCCGGGCCTTCAAGCGGGACAGGAGCGGCCCGGCAGCAGGTGCGACGGTCACCGCCTGGAAGACGCTCAGCATGCAGGTGATGCAGACGGACAGCGCGCGGGCGATGCGGTACGTGTAGATGACCACCTTGCAGCCGGCGTCATCCAGCAGGTTCTTCATGCCGAAGACGGTCATGGTCTGCGGGACGCCGCGCGTCAGCAGCAGCAGCAGGTCGGCGAAGGCCAGGTGGCACAGGATGGCGTCCACGGGCTGCAGCTGCGCCTCGGTCAGCAGGATGTGGGCGTAGGCCAGCAGGACCAGCGCGTTGGCCAGGATCCCCAGGCCCGCCTGCAGGAGGAACGAGACCCCTTTGATGGTGACGCAGAGGTCCATAGAGCCGCTTCAGAGATTCAGAGACGCAGCAGGGCGACTGTGTGAACGCCGGCTTTCTGAGGTCCGTGACCCATCATGTCTGAATATAAAGCCTCCGCTGCACCCACGGGAGCGCCACAAAGCTGGAAACCCACAAGAAGACGCAAAAGAGAAAAAATGTCCAGCTGAGGCGCATCCTAATTACTGCAAGACCAGAAGATGATTCAGAGCTCTCGCTTCTGTCAGTGAAGAGCTGAGAAAACATCGTCTTGCTGAAACGTTTCACAAATAACTTTTCATTTAAATGAACTTAATCTTCACATGAACCCATTTTAATTCATGTCACATTTAGCTAATGTTTTCAGGGGTTTTTGACACATTTAACCTTGTATTTTAATAAATAAGGTTATTGTGACACCAACATTTTACATACCAGTGAAACATCACGTTTTGATAACAAGCCTAACTAGTGTAAAGTTCAAACATTTTTAAAGACAAGTAAACAGTAATAAAATAAGAACAAATAATTAAAAAAATTGTGATAAACGTATTTTTAATATGTTAAACTGAAAAAGTTAATCATTATTATCATTACTTTTCGTTTTGCTGAAATGTTTCACAAATGTAGAAAACACTGAATCTTATCCTTGTTTGTTTTTCATTTCATTCTCGTGTATTTTGTACTTCATTTATTTGCTTCTCATTTCGTTAACGATTAGGCGGTAAAAGTGGTCAATCTATTTCCATATTTAATCAACCCTATTTGTGACAAATAAAATGTATCTTGTTTGTTCTGGAGAGCAGCTGTTGTGAAATGTGGTGTAATTGTGTGTCCTCGTGAGATAATTAGACAACATTAAGCTCATTAGAGCTGTGTAATGAGGAGGTGTGGGACGTGCAGGTCTGGGCTGGTCTGTTTTCTTCTGTCAGGGGCCCACGATTCCCTCGCCGACAGATGAGAGCCGTGTTTGTGCTTGAACGCAGCTGAACACGCTGTAAATCTGTTTAACATTAGACCTGTGACACCCTGAGGATTTACCACTGCAAACCCATCGCAGATCAGCGCTGTTTTGATATAAGTTCAGAAAATTGCTTAGCATTTAACAGATGCTGTCGTCTTTGGTTTGCTTATGTTGACATGTAATATTCAGTAATATTATCGATCTGACTGCACTGACACTATCAGATGAGAACAAAACCTGAACTGAATTGATCTGAATAATGAATCTATTGTCTTTTTGGAGCGGCTTCACAGCTGAATTGAATTCTGTTTACTTCACTGATTCTTTTATTTTCCTGTTTATTATTACTGTGAAGTTGCTTTGAAACAACCTGTATTGATTAAAGCACTACAGAAATAAAGCTGACTGAACTTTTAACCAGAATGACATACAGAACACGAGAAATGCTGCAATACAAAGTCCAAAAATTGCTCAGAGAAAGAAAGACAAGAGCAGAGATGAGAGACAGCGAGACACATTTTAAGTTTTTAACATGATATATAAAGCAAGGAGTAACAAGGCAACAGCAACAAAAATAAACAAACTTAAAGAAAGTAAAGAACATAGACAAAGCGCAGCAAGAATTGTTACAGCAGGAAGATTGTGCAGATTTGATGAAATCCAGAATGAAAGTCGTGTTTAAACGCTCCGATCGTTAAACAGGCCTTTTAATGCATTGATCTGATGAGCAACTTTCATTGACTTTTGTGTTGTTTTACATTTGCTGTAGAATGAAGGGAACGTTCTGGCAAGGTTCTCTCAAAGTTATGAACAAACGTTCTTCCAGTAACGGTAATAGAATAAGTCAACACCTCAAACTTGTTGTTGTGCTCCTCGAACCATTCCTGAATCATTTTTGCTTTGTGGCAGGAGCATTATCCTGCTGAAAGAGGCCACAGACACCAAGGAATACTGTTTCCATGAAAGGGTGTACATGATCTGCAACAATGCTTAGGTAGGTGGTAAGTGTCAAAGAACATCCAGATGGATGGCAGGACCCAAGGTTTCCAAGCAGAACATTGCCCAAAGTATCACACTGCCTCTGCCGGCTTGCCTTCCTTGGAGCACTTTTGATAGATACTGACCACTGCAGACCGGGAACACCCCACAAGAGCTTCAGTTTTGGAGATGCTCTGACCCAGTCGTCTAGCCATCACAATTTGGTCCTTGTCAAACTCGCTCAAATCCTTACGCTCGCCCATTTCTCCTGCTTCTAACACATCAACTTTGAGGACAAAATGTTCACTTGCTGCCTAATATATCCACCCACTAACAGGAGCCGTGATGAAGAGATGATCAGTGTTATTCACTTCACCTGTCAGTGCTTTGGCTTGCTTAGTTGGGGACACTTGATATTTGATATTCAACAGTGTTTTGATCTGCCGGCATTGACACTATTCTTTAAGAGCTGCTGTGCAGCCAAAATTATATACCAGTTATCAAAGTAAAGCTGCTTTGACACAATCTGCATTGTAAAAAGCGCTATATAAATAAAGGTGACTTGACTCGGCTCATAATGTTATGCCTGATCGGTGTACATCGTTCATGGAGCGTTTCTTTTCTGTAATGTTTTAGTTGGATGTTCGTCTAACATTTTTTAAATGTTACTTGTTTCAGAACATTCAGAGAATATCCAAAAGTAATGTTCCCATAATGTTTGATAGATAGATAGAAGATGATAAAATGGAATGTTCCCTTGATGTTCATATAACCAAGTTTAAACGCTTTGAAAATAATTAAAAAATCGGAATGTTCAGAGAACTTTCAGAAATATCATTTTCAAAACTTAATGGGAACATTATAAAGCATTTTTGTGAGCTGGAACTGCAGCACAATCTGATACTCGCTGGAATATTTTCACAGGAGAGTGTTGAATTCATTCAGTGTTTCACTGCGTCTGTGACAGGATCACTCAACTGCACATCATTGACATAATTGAGCTCAGGTCTGAAGGCACTGGACCGTCCCGTACATGAACGTCCCCACGGCTCCAACCTGACTATAAAACGGAGGTGGCATGAGATGCAGTGGGGATCTTTCTACCTACAGCTGTCTGAAGCATTCAGAAGAACGGAGGAGTTTCACTGATTCATCACTCACAGTGTTGAGATGAACCCAGACTCTTTGACGCGTGGACTGCTCTTCCTGTCTCTCACCATCACGGGTGTCCCAGGCAACGCCATCGTCATCTGCGCCTTCCTCTCACTGGCGTATCACGAGGGGCGTCTCTCGCCCGCCGACGCCATCGTGCTGCACCTGGCGTCCGCTAACCTCGCGGTGGTGGCCGTGCGCTGCCTGCTGGAGGTCCTGGCCACCTTCGGCGTCTACAACGTGTTCGACGACACCGGCTGTAAGGCAATCATCTTCATCTACCGCACGTCCAGGTCTTTGTCCATCTGGCTGACGTTTGTGCTGAGCGCGTATCAGTGCCTGAGCGTGGCTCCGCCGGGCTCTCGCTGGGCCGGCGTCCGTGCTCTGGTCGGCCAGTACCTGGGAGTCATTTTCCTGGCGTTATGGCTGATCAACACCTCTATGAGCATGGCCCCGCTGCTGTTCGCTGTAGGGGCCCGCAACGACTCCAAAGTCACACAGAATGCCATCAATGTCGAGTTCTGTTTCCTGAGCTTCCCGTCGAGGCTGTCGCGGGACGCCAACGGCGCGGCCCAGGTGGGGAGAGACGTGGTGCCCATGGCACTGATGGCGACGGCCAGCCTGGTCCTCCTGGTGTTCCTGTACCGCCACAGCCGGCGGGCGGAGGCTCTGCGGAGGCAGGGCCCGTCTGCGGAGCGGCGCGCAGCCGTCACTGTCGTCACTTTAGTCACGCTGTACGTGCTGTTTTACGGGGTGGACAATGGGCTGTGGGTTTACACGCTGACTGTGCCTCAGACGCTGGGCTCCTCGCTCATCTCAGACCTCAGGATCTTCTTCTCCTCGCTGTACGCCGCTGTCAGTCCCCTCGTGATCATCGTCTCAAACAAGAAGGTGAGCCAAAGAGCCAAAGATGCCCTCGGAAGCTGCTCAGCACCGTGACTGATGTTTACTGTGGTAAATGTCTGATGCGATGGACAGTCATAGAGAGATAAACCACAAAACATGATGGACGTAACGTCTAAAGGGCTCGATATGTGTCAGCGGTCTTTAATAATGTTGGTACGTTGCAGTTGTGCATTGTTAGGTTCACTTACTGAATAGTTTTAAAGTGAAGTTTGAGAGAAGAGAAACTGAGAGAAATGTTAAAAAAGCCATGAAAGGTTATAGTCTTCACGGACAGAGAAAATAATAAGAATGAATGAGCAATAGATAGATAGACATTTGATGAGAACAGATTGTCCTGTTTGTGTGCTGTGAATGTACTTGTATGTGCAGGAATCTGTCAGCAGGTGGTGCTTGTGTCTCAGAAAAACATATCAAACTGACCATTTCTAATGAATATCTTTGTCAGACTTGTTTCCAAATCATTTTATTTGTAATCCAGATTTTGCTTTTTTACAATGAAAAACATCATAACACTGTTGAATGACATCAGCTGAGACTACAGGGCAACAGCATCGGTCAGAACGTGGTCTTGTCCACAGACACACTATTTCAGGACGGTTCCCAGATGCTTTTCTCCATGTGTCATGTTCTTCATTCCACTGAAATCTGATCCGTCCCAACAGACTCCGGTGGAATGAAGGGCACAATGCATGGATGGATCTGGTAAGAGGAGCTCCAGTGATCTATGAAAAAACACAAAGAGTGGAAGTGAATAATGACTGAATGAATCAAAAAGCTGAGTTCTTCTGAACTGTGTATGTGAGATCAGAGGAGTCTCCTGTGCAAGACTCAACGTGTGGCAGCTGCAGACACACTTACACACACACACACAGACATACACACTCACACACACACACACACACACACACACACACACACACACACACACAAACACACACACACACACACATCCACACACACACACACACACACACATACACACACACACACACACACACACACATCCACACACACACTCACATACACGTTTTTTTTGTGAATTGTGGGGTCATTCCATAGGCGTAATGGTTTTTATACTGTACAAACCGTATTTTCTCTCCCTCTACACTACCTCTACCCCTAAATCTACCCATCACAGGAAACTGTGCACATTTTTACTTTCTCAAAAAAACTCATTCTGTATGATTTATAAGCCTTTTGAAAAATGGGGACATGGAGTAATGTCCTCATAAGTCACCTTCTCCTTGCAATACCTGTCATACCCATGTCATTATACACTTTTGTGTCCTGATATGTCACAAACACACACACACACACACACACAGAGAAACCACACGAACCAGAGAGGTCCTCCACACAGACCCTATGACCAGCTTCGGTTACATACCAGTGTGATGAATCCAATCTTCAAGCAAAAGGAACTGGATGAAGATTTTAATGCTTCCGATCCTGATCTGAATTCTGACATCTGATGCCGCCTGAATCATAAACACGCCATGTTTGTTTGTTGGCCAGAGGAGAACTGAACGACTGGTTTCTCCAAAGGATTTTTTTCCTCCATTCTGTCACCTGATGGAGTTTGGGTTCTTGTGACTGTCGCCTCTGGCTTGTTTAGTCCGGGACACTTAATATTCAACAATATTATTGATCTGACTGTACTGAGAACTGTACTGAGCTGGACCATGACATCACTGTTTTCTGCAGAACTGCTGTATGGATGAAATGAACTAATTTAATAATTGATGATCTTTACAACGGAACGGAATCAACACTGAACTGACTTCAGCTGAACGACAGCCAAAATGTATCATTTTCCTGTTATCACTGTAAAGCTGCTTTGAAACAATCTGTATTGTATAAAATGCCATATAAATAAAACTGACTTGACTAGACACACACACACACACACCATCTTCAATCATTCTCTACAAACACCCAAACCCTAGAAAACTGCATTTCATATTTAAAAAGAAACATTATTTGCTTAATCCATCAATCATTTTGTCTGATGAGGACGTCTCCAGATTGAACTCACTTACTCGGGATAAATGTTTCCACAAACTAAAGCGAAATAAACACTCACAAATGGTCAGGGTTATTATGCTAAAACCATAAAAAACGTATAAAGTACATGAAACAAATGCTGACTGAAATAAAATATGAAAAAAATCTCAATGATTTTGATAAAATAACACTGTCAAGAGTGTCGATGAAGATTTTTCCTCACCTTTCGACTGATGGGTCCAAAGTCAAAGTACCTGCCAAAATAAAACACGCACAATTGTCAAATAGATAAATAGAAAGGCACTTTATGAAGCTGGAGTTGATAAACATCTGCTGATTACCGCCAGACAGAGAAGAAAAACTGTCATCCGTTACAGAAAGGGGAAGAAGGAAGCGCTGAGACGAGCTGCTGTGGACTGAGCACTGATACCTGTCGCAGGTGCTCGCGCTCAGACAAACCCCGCCCCCTTACAGGCACAGCCCCGCCCCTCTGAGGTAGTAGGCCTGGAAGTGAAGGATCCAGAACAAGCCCCGCCCCTCACAGACACAGCCCCGCCCATCAGAGATCCTGTGCTTTGTCCAAAATCAAATACTTCTCCTACTAAATAGTATGTGAAAAACAGTACGCCAGCAGAGTAGTACGTCCAAATACACAGTATTTGAAAAACAGTTGACCTACTACTTCTGCCCCGCCCCTAACAGACATGCCCCACCCACCAGAGACCCTAAAACGCTTCACAAACATAAATTCATTCACATCTGGACATTTTTTTAAAATGACTATCTGAAAGCTTTTGGCGTCTGACA
The DNA here is from genome assembly GCA_037950675.1 of Hypophthalmichthys molitrix. Taxonomy (NCBI): domain Eukaryota; kingdom Metazoa; phylum Chordata; class Actinopteri; order Cypriniformes; family Xenocyprididae; genus Hypophthalmichthys; species Hypophthalmichthys molitrix. Next base: position 116,253 of record CM075501.1, on the reverse strand, counting down.
GCAACTGTTTTAACACACAAATGGAAATCACGTCTCACGTGTCGAGGGTGAATCGAGCGTCATCGAGTGGCCCAAACGACACGAATCGCCCCGTTTCAGTTGCTTGAGAATATGATAACAGACTTACTCAAAAGCACATGATTGAGGCCGGTAATTCTCTGGATCTCTGTGTGATTTTGTGCAGCACAAACACTGCACTAATGAGCACTGATGCTCCGTGTTTTGAGGAGCAGCGCTGACACACGGCCCTCCTGTCTGGACCCGCTGCAGGAATGTGATGTCGAGTTTATCCTTAGATCATCACCGAAAACACGTTCATTAACATCCAAACTAAAAGATTATTAGTATCACAAAGGCAATCAAAAAGAAGCAAAGCCAGTGATTGGAGTACATGTGAATGATCTTCAGGTTTTTATGTTCTGCATGTAATTTAACTGGACTTATTTGATTGCTCTGCATATATTATTTTTTAAAAATGATATACTATATTAGTAAAAAAGAATAGGTACCATTCACATAATATTTCACAAAAGGCCACGAGTGACCAAACCTCAGTATATCACAAGCACACTGGAACATTTGACCTCATGAAGCCTGTTTTATTGTTATTATGTTTATTATTACTGCTCAGCTGACAAATTTTGCTCTTGCTCGGTTTTACTCAAATGACTCGAGGGGCGTCCGGATACTTTCTGCCAGTCAGTCGTGATGCCATGAGCAGATGTTATAGGAGCAGCTGAACCACTGAAACAGCTGTTGAAGACACGATAAGCAGCGACCACATCTTCCTGGAAATTTCCACAGTATAGCGCAGGAATGTGTGCAGGAATGAACACGCCGTCTCAAAACCTGTGCTACCTGCGGTTAAAGCGTGGAAGAGAAGCTGCTAAACAGGGAAATAACTCATCAGAATGTGCTTCCAAACCCCCCGTAATTCACACCCTGATAATAAAGCGTCAATTCGAATTCTATTCTAAATCTAAAGCTTCTAATTTGAATGTATGAATCTAAAGTTCACATGTTGAATCTACAGTTATAATTGATCAAAGGCCAGCAGCTTCATGCACTTTCAGACATGTTCAGTAATGGTGCTCCTTAATAAAAAAAATGAATGCAGCTCATAAAACAGAATGATTACAGAGTTTCATGTTGTGTATTTGTGTGTATAATCATCTTCAGCCTCACACTCTTAAAAATAAAGATTCTTTACATCTGTGGTCCCATGAAGAACATTTAACATCCATGGAATCTTTCCATTGCGCAAAAGCTTCTTTATCGTGGAAAAAGGGTCTTTAGATTTTTAAAATGACCTTCACTCTCAGAACAGATGCTTGTAATGGTGAAAACCTCATATGGGTTGTCCACTTGATTAAATATGTGTGTGAGAGAGAGAGCTCAAAAGATATTGCTACGCAAACCTCAAACCAGGTGGTGTTTTTACAGTCAGGAACTGCTGCTTTATTACCCCATACAGGTGCAAAACCTGATGATAGATCCATAAAGCAGCTCAAACCCTGTTGTTGGACTAATGGAGTCAGAAACATTAACATTAACTCCATCTGCTGGACAACTCCAGTAATAGCAACAGTGCACTTTCAAGTCGGGTCATTTTATTTGCATATCGCTTTTCACAACGCATGTTTAAACATGATAACGTTGAACAATGCTTAACAGATCTTGAGCGCCACAGTTGTTCAAGCCGAAATACGCCATTAACTTTTGTTTGACGTCACGGTAATTAATGTTCCTTGTTGAAAAATAATATTTTTTTTATAATAAACTTTTTTTTCTTGACATTTTTCAAGAATGTATAATTTCTTATTCTACCCTGGCATTAATAATAATAATAATAATAATAACAACAACCTCTGAGTTCTTGAAAGGTTGAAATATTATCGTTGAAATGTATTTATTTTTTGACTGTTTTGGTATTTCATTTTTTTTATTTTTTTTATTTAAAAATTTGAATTACAGTGAACTGAATTATGGAGAAATTGATCGCGTAGACACGCCCACCCACGCGCGCCTGTCTGTCACACAAAATCGAATCTCTTCAGACTTCGCGCCTTTTTTTGCGAGATAACAGTCACAGAAGAACTAGCGCCAACGAAAATGTTATTTTAATCGGAAAACACACACATGGATTACAACAGTTTGCGCTTGTTGAGAGACTAATCGGGTGTGTTTCCATATGATGGCAAATCCACAGTGAAGTCTTGGTCAGAGACGTGAGGTAAATTTGTTTTTATTCCGTTTGCAAAATGATATCAAATGTAATGTTAACCTCAGAGAATCAGACGTCTTGTTGATTCTTTTTCATGGTCTTATGTTTTAAACTGAGCTTAGCGTTTCCTACAGTTTGTATAAAATGTCATAATCCAACTGCAGATTCAGTATAGAGGATTCACACTGCAGCTGAGGACGAGTCAGTCCACAGGCCACTACAGCTTTTCATTAAAGTTCCTTATCTAAAAATAAATAATGATGTCTTCATTTATTTGTGATAGAATGAGTTACTGGTAAGAGTTGTAAACCCGTGATGGGTGACACCTTCATGTTGGCTTGTTTAACTTTCAGCCTGCCATTTGTGAGGGTCTTCTTTAGAGAAGAACAGCTGAAACGCAGTTAAAAGTCTCATAAATTAACTATATTATTGTAAGCGTTTTTGAGTTCTATGGGTTTTTTTGGATGGTACCTATGGTGCTCCTAATCTATTTTAGGTGGTTGCTAAGGTGTTGCTAGGTAGCTTAGTGAAAAGCATCAAGTTAAAGGCAAGTAAAATATAAATGAAACTCATCACAAACATTAACATGGACAGCATACAGCTATGCAAGTAATGATGACAAGAAATGTAAGTTTGGTTATCATATTATCCTTTGATTGAAATCTAATGATCATGGGTTTTCAGTTAACCTGGAAAAGATTTGTTAAATTGCCATGTTCTGTGTGCTGTATGTTTTTGGTAAACGAAATGAACAGTGGTCCTTGTAATATGTCAGAATAATAGAATGATAGCTTAAAATCCCCTTTTTCAAGACTAGGCATTAGTAATTGAGTGAATGAACAGTTTGAGTGTGTCTTGTTGCGAAGAGCGACGCATGACAACTAGTGTGCTGCTCTTTTAGTGTACTTGGGGAACTAGAGACTGTTTTCCATAGATGCTTTTACTCTTATTGGGATCGTCCTCAACCATCTGGTTAATAACTAAAAGACTCGTATAACGTTTGCATCTGTGTTCAGTAGGGTTGTCGGTATGAGATTTCCAAGGTATGATAACCGTCTCAGCAAATATCACGGTATCATGGTATACGGTATTAAACAATCAATTATTATCATCATCGGTTAAAATGACCAATAAATTAATGAAAATGTTTGTTTTGTCTATACAAATTTCAACAATCAAAAACAATCAAGTAAATTTTATAAAATGATTATGGATTAGATAAACAATTTTTATTTAATAATTTATTAAAATTCAGAAATTCTGGTTTGACTTAATTCTTCTGGCTTTTATTATTTAAAGCTGCAGTCTGGAACTTTTTTGATTAAAAATTATCCAAAATCAGTTTTTAAACAAGTACATAATCCGCCAGTGTTCAAAACTATCTCCTTATCTTAGCTCAATTCACATCGGTAAGCTTGTAATAATGTTTTATAATAAGAGCGACCTGGTGGATTTCCGCGGGAAATTCGAGCATGCAGCAGTTCGTCTTTGCGTTATTACGTCACGTCTGTAAACAGAAAGAAGGAGTCCAGGCTAGTCGGCTTTATCATGTGAGGATGCTTATTGTACCGGATCATTTATAGCCTGTTCTCACAGCAGCTGAAATAATTAAACGTATCATTTTGATGGCGGATTGTAATCCAGAAAGGTTCAAATGACAATCATCAGTGACAACTGGAGATTCACCCGTAGTCAAAAGCAAAAGACCTGGGACTGTGTGGCTAGAGAAATTTAAATCTACAGGTAACTCTAATGCACACTAAATACACATAGTCGCGCAATGCTGATGTTGATAACATTAACAATTTGAGAACAAAATATAACCGTAATAATAATTTGCACATTTTGGCGTGATCCGAACTAAGCGATCGTTAGATTTAATCACCATTGGCAGCACGATTTATTGTAGGCTAATGCTGTTTTCCTCAGTTGGTCAGAACAAAAGTGGCAGAAATGTTACGTACTTGTTCAGATGACATTTTCCAGTGAAAATTCTTATATTGGTCATACTTTCAAGACGTAGAATCTGTGATTCTGAAGTACAGCATCCACACCGGTGTAGTGATTGACAGCAAACATTAGATTCATCCGCTGAGTGTCGTGCAGAAGCACAGTGCACGTAATTATAACAATTCCGCATATGACTGCAATTGCAGGTTTCAAACAGAGACGGCGACAAAGAGGAAAAATGCCGGACTGCAGCTTTAATACAAATATATTATGAAAAATGATGTTAATGAAATTTACTTTTTATCCTTTTAAAGAGGCTCTATGTAAGAATGACAGCTAGTGGTTGAAATGGGTACTGCAGTTCAAATTCAAAATACTGTTCGCCCCGCCCCCTCCTCCTCAGGATCAACGCTCTTGCGGGTTGCCAGTTTGAAGACATGCAACAGGAGTGACATTGGAAGGCGAGGAGATAATTAGTTGATTTATTGATTTATGATGAGTTGATATCGCATTTTAATATGCTCCCGTTCATAGAGATTTTGGATGGATGCTGAGGCTTTTTAGGTCGGGTAGAATCTGTGATCTCTGATGCAGTCTGTTCGCTGGCTTCCATAGCTGCAATTCGCTGCATGTGTTTTCCGCCGACTGGCAACCCGGGGTGGAGAAATACTATTCGGTAAATTGGCAACGTGCGATCTTGCACAGACCAAAACAAAAACAGAAATTCCGACATGGAACGTAAATTTCAAAGTAAAATAACTGGCTGTAGCAATAGTTTTCAGAGAAACGACTATGTGAACTAAGCATGTTTAATAAATATCTGCAAACATATTACGGTATTTTTATGCTTTAGTACAGTCAAAAACTTACATAGAGCCCCTTAATGTTTTGGCAAAGTGCTGCACAACAGAGATTTACTAAATTAAAGCATGGACAAAAATTATATTCCTTAATTAATATTTAAATAAAATTTTGAAAAGTACATTCTATTTTACAATCATATTTCTGTCAATTTCTTCGAGTCTTTTTTTTTGATGGGATGCAGTGAAGAGCTTTGAGTTTCAGTGTATTTGACAATGGTTTTTCTCAAATAAAATGATGAAATGCTCATTAAGCGTCATCTCAGAGCAACCTTTGATATGTTTGTGTTCATGTCCGAGACTGCAAACACTGAAAAAACAATAAGAGCGTCGCGCATACTTGAGTATGTAGTACACGAAACAGCGTAGCTCATTCACACAGGCAGACACGCAAAACAAACAGCCTTTTTGCGCTTTAATATTCACAGACCCCGCCTAGACCATGTCGCGATTTGATTTATTGTACAGCTCTGCTTTCGTTTTATTCATCAGTCCATCAAATCGTGCGTTTTTACGTGACATCGCTGTGTTATACCATAGCCACTTGAAGGCAAGCCTGCAACCTTTAGCCAAAAAAGCGCAACAGCTAATGCTAACGCTCTGCCTCTGGCGGTCCGCAGGGAAGGAGACCAGAGGCCGTTTTTCTGAATGGATGTCAATGGATGAGAGGCTTCACTATGCTGATTAAACAGCTTTTGTGGGGAAATGGCTAATCATTTAATTAATCAACAGCCTGTTTGCTAATCTTCAGCATGTTTTACACTAAACAATACTTTCGTTGGGAACTATATGTAGATTTTAGCTTGATAAAAATGTTTTTTTTTTTTTTTTTTTAAGAGATGGCAGACTAGGGAATGTTGCCTGATGTCTCTGCCATCACACGATAGGCTGAGAGGTGAGCACGTGATTAAGTTAGCCGTTAGGCTTTCTCCAATGGTAAGACATACAGACACTCTCATCTCCCTATAATATACAATCTCTGGTTATACTGTACGTTCCATTTTCATGACTGGATTCCGGGATTCCCTCTTCTTCACGCACATCATACGACTTAAGTTATAAACGGAACATACCTGCATCTGCACGGATAGTGCTCTCGAAAATAGGTGAACATGTCTGATGCGTTTCCTCCTTTTGCAGGTACTTTGTGTCCGCATTTTTTGCAAACTGGATATCTACCCTTGAGGACAACCCCGCGTTTGTTTTTCTATATCCAAAGTATCCCCATACTGCAAATTGTAACTTATTTTTCAACGGGGGATAGAGATTAGAGATAGCAACTTCTGTCTCTGACATTGTCTCTGCTGTATGTGTGTGGGAGGAGCAAGTTTAGAGTCTAGTGAAGTGGAAAGTTGTTGTCTATGCGCAGGTGAGATTTTGCGTCTTATTTTTTTTTTCGATACCATAAATAAGCAAATGTACACGATATGATAATCGTACATGGTCATACCGGTATATCGTTACAACCCTAGTGTTCAGTATGTTCCTGCACGTAGATTCAAACAGAGATGCAGTGATACAATGATTATTTGAGTTGTGGTTTATAACTGGTCAATGAAATTAGGCATCACAGTGTAATAATGTACAGTATGAAAGATAGATAAATATTCTAAAGGACTTAATACCCTTATTTGTCTGTTTTATTATGGTTTGCCTGTTTTGTTGCAGACACTTCTTGTCCCGTACATGGTGGAGCGCTGTATTGGAGTGCTTGATAAGAACACAACAGCAAGAAGATTGCAGGTTTACCTTTATTGTTACTAATTGCATACTGACATTTCACAAGAAATTCATATTATATGAAGACTTGCTGCTGTGTCTGGATGTTGTCCTTCATTCCGCAGCTTCTTTGCTCTGAAAATAAGAACATATCAGAGTCATTATGGCAAGGGCCTCACCGGGCTCTTTGAGAAATCAGTTTATGTCTGAGTTTCATGCAGAGCTCCTCAGCCTTCCTGCAACATGTAGATCCATCTCTAACCAGATAATCATGATCTGTTTGCTGAATTGAGTTATTTTAGTCACTGAAGCTGCATGGACCGACGCTTTCACTCACACATTTTACACGGATGGATGGAAAGGTGAGCTCAAACTTCTGTTTACATCCACAATGCTCTTGATCTTGACTGACATGACTTGTTCAATTCAGCTTTATTGTCATTAGTAGGGGATAAACGGATCGTTGTTGATCCGTGATCCGTTTGTTCAAAATACCAGTCTCGGCAAGTGTTCTCGTGAACAGTCGGTTATGTCTCAAAAGAAAGAGAACAAGAGAAGGATGTATATTATTTTGGATCTGTGCATTCGGTCTTAAAGTGACAGTGCCTAAAAAAAATACCTTCTGTTGACTATACGTCATTAATGTTAATCAAACTACAAAACACAACTTTAACAAAGATTAATCGATATTAAATTTATACAGCAGTGTTATTTTTACATTTAATTATTAATGAATACTACAGTTAGACCTCACTTTATTTGTAACTTTGTTATATTTGTAACTTTGGCTATATTGTACATATCTATGCTTGTAATTTGTGTATTTGTTCTTATTTTTTACTGATTGTTCACTTGCCTTTTAATAATGTTTTAACTTTATTAGTTAGGCTAGTAGTTTTTTGCTGTGATATCAGAGTACTTAAAGTCGGCTTTAAGTATACCTGTTCATATGGTATACCGGTTTCAATTTCGAGAACGATATGTATTTTTCAAAAACCGCCATACCGGTGTGTAGCTGAAACAGCTGCTGTCTCTATTCAATGGCCATGAAGCGCAATGTAGAGCGTATAGAGAGCGGACTTCTATTAACTGCATACCCTAACTGCATACCCTTATGCCCCTGCAATCTCAAGTTCATCTGCCTCCTTTTGTCAGTGCCACGCCCTCATATTAACTTCCAATCAACAACCGATGCAGAGAACGAAATACCCAGCCTACGTCACAATGCGGAAGAAAAGGTCTGTCTCTGCTTCTGTTTTATCACAACTTTACTTACGTAAGCCTACCTTGCAGTTGCATACAGTTACACAAGAGGATGAGCTCAAGATGATGTCTGTCTCACCAACAAACCACTCAAAGACAGACAAGCAGCAGCAAACACCGCACAGTGATTGGAGGAAATAGCAGCCAAATTTGAAATCAAGTCGCAAGTATGAAATGAAAAAGTGCGCTGTTCACCTAAAACCAGCATGCACACTATATATAACATGTAGGGTTAGTATATTTTATATGATAGAATTAATGCAATGTGAAAAATCTGACCTAATAACAGGTGGTGAAAAAATATGCGGTTCACACGTCTAGTGTGAAATGGCCCTTTTTGTGGTTTTCTTTTGCTTATTTATAATTTGGTTATCCACACAAGTTCTGCTTAAAAACTGTATAATGTTAAATTTTAAATTATAATAAAATATGCTAGCAAAATGATTTTGGTTAGGGTTAACCGTTTTATCAATTGTCAATATTATCAGTCCATCATCGTACAGTGCTCAGATTCTTATTTCAGCAAGATTCACTTGAATCAGCAAGAAAAGTCTGGGGTGGTCATTTATTTTGTCACCCCTGTTCCATTTTTTTTTTTTTTTTTAATCGCCATTGCTTGCCGGACCTCCGACAAGATGAGATTTGACTAAAACCGCAGATGAGAAATCCTCAACCACAGTTGAGTTGTTTCAATAAGCTAGTGGGGTTAACTAAACTAACAACTTTGCTCTTTGTAGCTATTGTACTCCCCAAGACTGTTATAATGGTAGTATAGGTTTGACTGTTACCTTGCCAGCTTCACGGCTCTTGGCCCTCAGCTTATTGACCTGGGACTCGGCGATGTCAGCGCGCTCCTGAGCCTCCTCCAGCTCATGCTGCACCTTCCTGTACCTGGACAGGTGAGTGTTGGCCTGCTCCTCCTGTTACGATTACAAAAGATATCCAACCCATTTCATAGCAGTGCATTCATGGCACTGGACGTTTTTGTCAATACTAAAACTTGACGCTCAAGACATTTGATATTAGACTTACAGCTTCTTCAGCTTGGCGCTTGTAGGACTTCACTTTCAGCTGCAGCTTGTCTACCAGATCCTGCAGTCGGATCACATTCTTCTTGTCTTCCTCAGTCTATGGGTGTAAATATTGTTCATGGTCTTAGTTAAAGTATACACTACTAGTCAAAAGTTTCGACACACCCTCTCATTTAATGGTTTTTCTTTGTTTTTATAACTATTTACATTGTAGAATTTCACTGAAGACATCAAAACTATGAATGAACACATATGGAATTATGTAGTAAACAAAAAAGTGTGAAATAACTCTAGATATGTTTCATATTTTAGATTCCTCAAAGTAGCCAACCTTTGCTTTGTTGACAGCGCTGCAAACCCTTTGCCTTCTCTCAGTGAGCTTCATGAAGTAGTCACCTGAAATGATTTTCACTTCACAGGTGTGCCTTGTCAGGGTTCATTTGTGGAATTTCTTGCCTTCCTAATGGGGTTTGGACCATCAGTTGTGTTTTGCAAAAGTCAGGTTGGTACACAGATGGCAGCCCTATTTGACAACTGTTAGAATTCATATTATGGCAAGAACCAATCAGCTAAGTACAGAGAAACGACAGTCCATCATTACTTTAAGAACTGAAGGTCAGTCAGTCCGGAAAATTGCAAAAACTTTGAATGTGTCCCCAAGTACAGTTGCAAAAACCATCAAGCGCTATGACGAAACTGGCTCACATGAGGACCGCCCCAGGAAAGGAAGACCAAAAGTCACCTCTGCTGCTGAGGATAAGTTCATCCGAGTCTCCAGCCTCAGAAATCACAAGTTAACAGCACCTCAGATTAGATCCCAGATTAATGCCACACAGACACATCTCTACATCAGTTGTTCAGAGGAGACTGCGCAAATCAGGCCTTTATGGTCAAATAGCTGCTAAAAAAACACTACTAAGGAAAAGCAACAAGCAGAAGAGATTTGTTTAGGCCAAGAAATGCAAGGAATGGACATTAGACCAGTGGAAATCTGCTTTGATCTGATGAGTCCAAATTTGAGATCTTTGGTTCCACCCGCCGTGTCTTTGTGCGACGCAGAAAAGGTGAACGGATGGTCTCTACATGCATGGTTCCCACCAAGAAGCATGGAGGAGGAGGTGTGATGGTGTGGGGGTGCTTTGCTGGTGACACTGTTCAAAACTGAAGGCACACTGAACCAGCATGGCTACCACAGCGTCCTGCAGCGACATGCCATCCCATCCCATCCGGTTTGCATTTAGTTGGACCATCATTTATTTTTCAACAGGACAATGACCCCAAACACACCTCCAGGCTGTGTAAGGGCTATTTGACCAAGAAGGAGAGTGATGGAGTGCTGTGCCAGATGACCTGGCCTCCACAGTCACCTGACCTAAACCCAATTGAGATGGTTTGGGATGAGATGGACCGCAGAGTGAAGGCAAAAGGGCCAACAAGTGCTCAGCATCTCTGGGAACTCCTTCAAGACTGTTGGAAAACCATTTCAGGTGACTACCTCATGAAGCTCATCGAGAGAATGCCAAGAGTGTGCAAAGCAGTAATCAAAGCAAAGGGTGGCTATTTTGAAGAATCTAAAATATAAAACGTTTTCAGTTATTTCACACTTTTTTGTTTATTACATAATTCCATATGTGTTCATTCATAGTTTTGATGTCTTCAGTGAGAATCTACAATGTAAATACTTAAAAAAACAAAGAAAAAAGCATTAAATGAGAGGGTGTGTCCAAACTTTTGACTGGTAGTGTATATATTATTATAAAAGATGGTGAATTTCTAATTCCTGGGTAGTTTTACCTGGTAGGTGAGCTCCTTCACCCTCCTCTCGTATTTGCGCACTCCTTTCACAGCGTCTGCACCACGTCTCTGCTCAGCTTCTACTTCAGACTCTAACTCGCGGACCTTCAGTAGAGAGTTATTGTTTCACCTGTCAAATCTCTGCCATGACCAGTACATCCGAGAATGTTTTGTTAAGGTCCTAAACACTCAAATTTACCCTGGACTCCAGTTTCTGGAGCTGTTTCTTTCCACCCTTCATGGCCAGACTTTCAGCCTCATCCAGACGGTGCTGCAGGTCTTTGACAGTCACCTCCAGGTTCTTCTTCATCCTCTCCAGGTGAGCACTGGTGTCCTGCTCCTTCTTCAGCTCCTCAGCCATCATGGCAGCCTGAAATATAAGACAGTTAAAATAAACTAACCAATATAGATAGAAATACCTTTCATGGCTGTTCCATTTGTTACCACATGCACTTAAACACAATGCAAATAACTGTTTACATTCTGCTTCTCTATTCTAATTTAAACACTCACATCAGTGATGGCCTTCTTGGCCTTCTCCTCTGCATTTCTGGCCTCCTGGACTGAATCATCCACCTCACCTTGAACCTGGACCAGATCAGCCTCAAGCTTCTTCTTGGTGTTAATAAGACTTGTATTCTGTGGGATGTAAGCAGTTAGTCTACAGTGTCTACAGTTTATCATGTATGCTGAATTTGTTCCTGGTATTTAGTAATTGTTTGTACTTGTGAGTGCAGCAGTCCCACACGCTCGCTGGCATCAACCAGCTCCTGCTCCGCCACTTTGCGGCCTCTCTCTGTTTGCTCCAGTGCAGCTCTCAGCTCCTCAATCTCTGCTTGCATCAGGTTATTCCTGCGCTCCACCATGGCCACCTGCTCCTTCATGTCCTCCTGTCCTCTGAGAGCGTCATCAAGGTGCAGCTGGGCATCCTGTGGCAACATTCTTTCTTTGTTAGTTGTCATGCTTTGTTTAATTCATGTATCATATTCATATTGTCAAGCATTTAATATTTATTGTAATTCCACATTCTACAGAAAGATACCTTGAGTTGGCCTTGGACGTTCCTGAGCTGTTTCTGGGCCTCAGCAGCCTGGCGGTTGGCATGACTCAGCTGGATCTCCATCTCATTCAGATCTCCCTCCATCTTCTTTTTGACTCTCAGGGCATCATTTCTGCTCCTGACCTCAGCGTCCAGAGTGCTTTGCATGGAATCGATGACTCTTTGGCTGTTCCTCTTGATCTGTTCCATCTCCTCATCCTTCTCAGCAAGCTTCCTGTCAATCTCACTCTTCACCTGGTTCAGCTCCAGCTGCACACGAAGAATCTTGGACTCTTCATGCTCCAGGGTGCCCTGATGGATAGTTAAAGCAAGAATTATATCAACCTGGTAGAAAAAACGGTGTAATGTTCACCATGTTAGAATAGTATTTTTTTCATGGTTTATTGATTTGACAGTTTTAAATAACAATACTTCAGCTTCTTCAAGTGCAGTCTGGATCTCTGATTTTTCAGCCTCCACGGTCTTCTTTGCCTTTTCCAGTTCATGAATCGTCTTTCCGGTCTCTCCAAGCTGCTCAGTGAGGTCAGAAATCTCCTCTAAAGGGTTTAAAAAGCAGATTCGTAAAAATTTGTTTAAATGCATCTCTTTTTTTTTTTTTTTTTTTTTTTTTTTTTTAGTCCTTGCATAAATAAAAGTTGCATTACGTTGCAGATTCTTGTTCTCCCTCTTCAGGGTCTCAAGGTGGTCAAGAGCTTCCTCATAGGAGTTCTTCATTTTGAAAAGCTCAGTGCTGAGAGAACGAGCTTCTTTCTGAGCACCTTCTAGTTCAGCCTGACTTTCCTCATACTTCTGTTTCCAATCTGCTAGCACCTGATAATGAAAGAAATGTAGTCATTGGTAAGTCCTCGTTTCAGCGTTTAGGTTTATAGGTTGTCCGTGTCTTTCTTACCTTGTCAAAGTTTCTCTGCTTCTTGTCAAGGTTGGCTGCCAATGCATTTGCCCTCTCCACATCAATCATGAGATCTTCTACTTCACCCTGCAGTCTCTGTTTGGTCTTTTCCAGAGAGGCACACTTGGAGTTCACCGCCTCAATGGATTCTTCAGCATCCTGCAGACGCTGGGCCAGCTTTTTCCTGAGGAAAGTGACATGAAATTCTGAAATGTTACGAATATTTGTCATTAAATGTAGGATACTGAAGACTTTTCCCAATGATGTATTTACTTGGATTCCTCAAGCTCCTCAGTGCGTTGGATGGCATCAGTCTCATATTTGGTTCTCCACTGAGCCACCTCACTGTTGGCTTTAGACATTCCACGCTGGAGTTCAGCTTTGGCCTCCTGCTCTTCCTCATACTGCTCTCTGAGCAAATCACAGTCATGGCGGGCAGACTGAACCGCATGGGCCAGAGCGTTCTTAGCCTTGAAGTCAAAATGTTTCCTTTTATTGTACACCGCTATGTTCATAGTTATTCACAGTATTTGGTAACAGAAAATTTTAGCATTTGTGTAGTTACACACCTTAACCTCTTCTTCAATATGTCTTTTGAGTTCCTCAATCTGTTGAGTGTAAGCTTGTTTGCCTCTTGTCAATTGAGAAACAAGAGCTTCTTTCTCCTCCAATTGACGCCCATATTCCCCTAGTATAAGACAATGTGTAATTTATGAAAGTGTTCACAAGAGTTGTATGATGTCAGTATTGGGTTCTTGCATCGCAGGTTTTTGCACATTTCTGCAACTGTGTGCAGAGTATATTCAATGTGTGCATGGCATATTGTTTATTTACGTACCATTTTCAGTTTGCAGTCTTGCCTTCTGTGCATTTAAGTCATTAAGTTGGCGTACAAACTCATCATTTTTGGTTTTTAGCTCACTTGCTTGGTCTTCTAATGTACGGCACATCTTTTCAAGGTTTGCCTACGTTAATTAAAAAAAAAGTTTAAATTTTCTTTTATTTCTTTGTGCTTTGTTCTTTTGGCATTTATTTATATTTCAAGCTGTTAAGGTTAAAGTACAGTAGTTAACATTTGAAGTGGATCAAAAAAGTTCATCAAAGTTGTCCTTAGAACCAAGTTGTCTTAAGAAGAAGGTTTTAGGACAACTTTGATGAAAGGTTTTGATCCACTTCAAATGTTGACTGGTGTAGTTTTGTAAAACAAAAAATAAATCTTTACTTGAAGTTTTCCCAATAGTATACCTTTGATTTAGCCACAGCCTCCATGTTGCTTGTCAAGTCATCAATCTCCATCTTGTATTCACTCTTCTCCTTCTCCAGCTTCTGCTTGACCCGCTGGAGGTTGTCGATCTGTTCTCCAAGCTCAGCCACACTGTCTGCCTGCTTCTTTCGGAGAGCTGCGGCCGTAGCCTCATGCTGCAAGGTGGACTCTTCCAGATCACGACGCAACTTCTGGAATTCAGCTTCACGCTTCTTGTTCATCTCAATCTGGGCAGCAGTGGCACCACCAGCTTCCTCAAGCCTCTCACTGATCTCTTCAAGTTCCCTGGAGAGATCAGCTCTCTGCTTCTCCACTTTAGCACGAGCAGCTCGCTCGGCCTCAATTTCCTCTTCCAGCTCCTCAATACGGGCCTACATAAAGAACAAAATATTTATCACTAGGTAGTTTTGGTAACCCACTAGTAAAAATATATCTAAAATATCAAAAATGGTTGAATAATTTTTGGTTTGACTGTACATCTACTTAACAGCTTCACAAAAAGATACTGGTCAGTGTTACCTGAAGTTCTTTAATCTTCTTCTGAAGCTGTGCTCCCAAAGACTGTTCATCCTCAATCTTGCTGAGAAACTGACTAATCTCAAAGTCTTTCCTGTTTTTAAAGGATTGTTTTGTAAGATGTGTAAAATACTCATTTTGTGTAATTGTGTGAATACTAAAATCCACTCACTTTTTGATCTTCTCATCTGATTGCTGTTTGTCATTCTCCAGGTCCATTATGGACTCCTGGGCCAGTTTCAGATCACCCTCAAGCTTCCTCTTGGCTCTTTCAAGGTCCATACGGAGCTTCTTCTCTTGCTCCAGTGAGCCCTCAAGCTGTTGTTACAGAAACCAGAGCATTAAATTCTGGTTTAGAGACAAAAAATTAATTTCCCATAGATTCATGCTCTTAGTTTCATGCCAAACATCTTACATCATCCACTTGCTGCTCAAGCTTTGCCTTAGATTTAGTCAGAGTGTTGACTTTGTCTTCCTCTGCCTGAAGGTCATCAAGAGTCTGCTGGTGTGCCTCTTGGAGGGCTTTCTTCTCTTTGGTCAGCTTGGCGATGCTCTCATCCTGAGAGGCCATCTCCTCTGTCAGGTTTTTAACCTAATTGGAAACATTGTTCATTGTTTTCATTCTCAAGATCCTGAACAATCAGCATTATGAAGAATGTGTGAAAAGATGACTGACCTTATTTTCTGTTGCATGTTTCTCCTTCTCCACTTTAGCCAAGGTGAGCTCTAGGTCATCAATGTCTTTCTTCAGTTCAGAGCATTCGTCCTCCAGTTTCCTCTTCTTGGCAGTGAGTTCAGCATTTATTTCTTCCTCATCCTCCAGTCTCTCAGTTGTCTCTTTGAGTTTTCCCTCGAGCTGAATCTTGCTTTTGATGAGACCTTCACATCTCTCCTCAGCATCAGAGAGGTTTTCAGTTTCCTGTTTGAGATGGATGTAAATAATGACACTTGGCTGCTACAGGTTTCATTTTGACTCAGTAAGAACTGAAATACTCACAGCTGCTACTTGCAGTTGAAGATCGTTTTTCTCTTGAAGAAGTGACACCATTTTTTCTTCAAGCTCCTTCTTTTTAGCTAATGCCTTTGCTAGATCCTCCTTCATTTTCTCATAGTTCTCCTTCATTGCTGCCATTTCTTTCTCAGTCTCTGCACTCTTCAGAAGAGGCTTGATCTTGAAGTAGAGCTTCATCCATGGCCAATGTTTCACATTCATGAATGAACGGATGTTGTATTGGATGGAATAAATTGACTCTCTGTCAAAGGGTGTTTCTGATTAAGTTTTACACAAATATTCAATTTTATTCATTTAATCATAAATGAAATGATATCTATTTCACTCACCTCCTCTCCATCATTTTCACAAACTCTGTCCTCATGAGGAAGCCACGACAAAGACCTTGAGTCATGGTAACCAGTTCTGCTAGTTTCTCATCTCTCATCTCCTCAAGAGTACCCAACAGACCAGCTTTAAAGAACACCTGCAACAACATATAGTGATGTTGCTGGTATATTATGGAAACCATTGTTTTTATCATAGATTTAAGCTTAGCGATTTGTTGTGCAGCTCACCTTGGTGTGCCCAAACTTGTATTGGGTGTGGTCAACATCAATAGAGCCTAGGAGTTTCTCTGAAGCCTTTTTGTTGTCAATGAACTGTCCCTCAGGGATGACGCTAGCATTTAATACTTTGTATCTAGAGGACATTCAAGGGACAATCATGTTCTTGTGAAAAATATTCATAAGATGATGAAGATCAGGTGGTGCATCATCTCTAATTTGGAGGTTGCAAAAAGGTGTCTTTACCTCTGCTTGAAGTCACCATAGAGGATTCTGCTGGGGAATCCCTTCCTGCAGATTCTGATGCCTTCCAGCACACCATTACACCTGAGCTGGTGGATAACCAGGAAGTTCTCCATCAGACCTGCCATAAAGATGTTCATTTGATTCCAGATGCATTTTAACTGTTAAATGTGATGCACTTGAGTCTTCAGGGATTAAGTTTACCTGGAGTCTTGGACTCATTAGGAATCAAGCAGCGCACAAAGTGAGGGTGAGTGCTCCTCAGGTTAGTCATCAGCTTACCCAAGTTCTCCTGTGGAAAAGTTTGTCATTTGTCTAATCTTTAATGGTGTAAAAGTTCACATTCTTCATTAAAAGAGAGAGTCTGTTTACCCTAAAAAGTGCAGACACTGTCTGGAAGGAACCACCCTTCTTCTTGCCTTTCTTTCCACCACCTCCCTCAGCTGTTTCATGTCAACAAAAGAATTTTTTTTATTTTTTTTTATTTTCCCTGTGTTGCTTTCATTAACCCTTTCAATAAATCCCTATTAGATCATGTCTAATTACATCATAACACAGAGGAATTGAGGAATTGCAAATCAATGTCTTGCCTTCAGAACCTGCATGAGCGGCATAGAGGAAGGCCAGCACTTTGAGCGATGACTTTTGGTAGAGTTGCACAACAGAGTCGTTCAGGGGATCCTTGTTCTTGTCCAACCAGCCATTAATGTTGTAGTCCACAGTGCCGGCATAGTGCACCAGAGAGAAGTGGGCCTCTGCCTTACCTTTGGCAGGCTTGGGCTTCTGGAAAGCTGCACATTTGCCCAAATGCTGATCATGCAACTTGTTTTTGAAGCTTGTGTCTGTAGCTTTGGGGAACATGCACTCCTCTTCAAGGATGGAGAAGATGCCCATTGGCTGTTGAAGAAATATTCATGTTCAAGTACAGGCACAGTGTGAATAGTCATTTAAATTTATAGTATTTAATAGTCATTCATCATTTGTTGAATGTCCTCTTACCTTCTCAATGAGCTCAATGCAGGCAGCCAAGTCCATACCAAAGTCAATGAACTCCCATTCAATGCCTTCTTTCTTGTACTCCTCTTGCTCCAGCACAAACATGTGGTGATTGAAGAACTGTTGCAGTTTCTCATTTGTAAAGTTGATGCAAAGCTGCTCCAAGCTGTTGAACTGATTATTAAACAGAAGAAAGTGTTTACTACTGACTGTTATCTTTTATGTTTCGATTAATAACTGATGCTCACATCAAAGATCTCAAATCCAGCGATGTCTAGCACACCAATGAAGAACTGTCTTGGTTGCTTTGTGTCCAAC
Organism: Hypophthalmichthys molitrix; assembly: GCA_037950675.1. Taxonomy (NCBI): domain Eukaryota; kingdom Metazoa; phylum Chordata; class Actinopteri; order Cypriniformes; family Xenocyprididae; genus Hypophthalmichthys; species Hypophthalmichthys molitrix. Next base: position 98,569 of record CM075501.1, on the reverse strand, counting down.
ATCTCATTGATACGGACAACCATCCACAAGAACATTTTCTCATAGACAGACTTGGAGAGTGCAGAGACTGCATTGTTCACCTGAGAAATTCAAAGGTCAGTGTAATTGATATTAGACTTTACTTTCCCATAAAGTCTATGAATGTCTACAAGACTGCAATTTCTAGTTGTATTCATCTATAAAGTAAATAAGTGATCACCTGTGGTACTGTCTGGCCTTTGGTTACCATCTCATTTCCGACCTTCACTCTGGGGTAACACAGAGCTTTCAGCATGTCAGCGGAGTTGAGGCCCATGAGGTAGGCGATTTTATCAGCCACTGAGGAAGAACAATTTTATGCATTATTGTACATGTATGCATTGAATGTTCACATGTTAATATGTGCTAATAGTACGTCTTACCCTCAGTGCCGTCAGGCTCTGCCTGCTCCTCTCTCTGCTTCTGTTTAAACTTCATGCTCCCATGATGCATCACAGCACCTGTCAGCTTGTAGATGCTGATTTTCTCATCAGCACTGAAGCCCAGAATATCAATGGCAGTCTATTTATACAATGACCAAATGAATCACACATTATTTGAGACAAAGAGAAGGGTATTTTTGTATGTCATTCAGTTTATGCTGGTGTTTTTCTGATGTTTGTTCTGGTATATTTTATGTAATCTGAAAATACGACTATGGAGTTTGGGTTTTTGCCGCTGTCGCTTCTGGCTTGCTTAGTTGGGGACAATTAATGTTCAACAATATTACTGATCTGCCTGCATTGACACTATTGTATGTGAACTGAACTGAGCTGGAGGATGACATCACTGTTTTCTCCAGAGCTGCTGTATAGATAAATGAACTAAATTATCACTATTATTATCACAATTATCACTAAATTATTATCACTAAATTATCACAATTATCATTAATAATCACTAATTAATTTTACAACAGAAATGAATCAACACTGAACGTACTTAAGCTGGACAATGACACCATTTTCTTCTAGAGCTGCTGTACAGCCAAAACAAAACTTTGTTGCATAATTTTCCTGTTATCTGCATTTTAAAAAGCGCTTTATAAATAAAGGTGACTTGATTTGATGACTACAACTACTACTAACAATGTAGCTGTTCACATACATCTGTGGCAATGAACTCCTCCACATCATTGATACTCTTGACAGTGATTTCACCCTGGCTGATCATTGGATAGTCGTAAGGGTTGGTGGTGATGAGCAGGGCCTCTGTGAAGAATTGATGTGCAGTATGTTAACAGTGTTCTCAAACACGGAAATAAACGAAATGCACAATAATGTAGATTTCTCACCGAGCAGCTCTGGCTTGTGTCCGGTCATGAGCTGGTAGAAGATGTGGTAGCTCCTCTCAGCAGACAGCTGGAATGTTACTCTTGACTTTTCCAGCAGATCTTTCAAAAAAGACAAAAATGGAGAAAAAAGTCATCGACTGCAATCGATTTAACCCACATTTTGGCCTCCAAATAAAATTATTGGCTTAAAACACTGTAGACTCACAAGTTTCAATATCAGCTGAGGCCAGTTTTCCAGTGGTCCCAAAGTGAATCCTGATGAATTTTCCCTAAGCAGATTGAAATATTTAGAAAAGTTTAGAATATCCAAGCTTTGGAATGTTAACTGAATTTGTACAATTAATTTCATCTGGCCACAGCAACTTACAAAACGAGAGGAGTTGTCATTCCTCACAGTCTTGGCATTTCCATAAGCCTCCAGCAGAGGGTTGGCTGCAATGATTTGATCCTCTAGCGACCCCTAGTGAGTAGTTAAGTAATTTCATTATGCAGAATAAATCTTTCACTGTTCTTTGAATGGTTTTTGATTGGTTAGTCACCTGCATTTTGCCAGGGACAGGTTCTGCCTTCTTTCCACCGCCAGCCACAGCGATTGTCGCAAAATACTGGATGACACGTTTGGTATTGACAGTCTTTCCTGCACCAGATTCTCCACTGAGTGGACATGTTAAAGATGGAAAAAAAACTAATTTCAGAATGGTGTAAATGTGATATGTTGGCTTTTTTTTTGTAAGTGTTTCTTTAAAGTCCATAAAATTTCAGACACTACATGCGCACCAGAGAGCAACTTAAGGCGTGAAACCTGCATGTACATGCATCATGCTGGCAGCGTTGTCTTAAGAGGGTCGCACACTGGACGAGAAGCATATCTTTGCATCTACGACAACTTGAGGTATCACACACCACACACGCACATTCTCTTATCAGTTTATGGTCAGCAATATTATGTTTAAGGACATTATGAAATTAAGACAATGTCTGTGCTATGTTTTGATTGTATTGTACTGTAATGGCGCTCTGTGGCGTGGCAGGATTTTGAACAGCATCATAAGTTGTAGCTGGGCACCGCCGACAGACGCTGAATGGCACTGCCGGTGCGTGTACACTTATTATAGAAAATATGTCTTTAAATTTTATAGAGGTCGCGCACTGCGCTTCTCGTCTGGTGCGTGACCCCCTTTAACCTCGTATACATGCAGCACTGTCAGTAAGCGGCTTTTCCCCACACCTTTCTGTTTAGTATCTCTTTAGTTATCCTGTCTTTCCCGGCACCTGCCTATAAGAACAATGCTTATGCATTTACATGACCACGTTACCCGCGTTCTCCAGCAGAAAAGCCAGGTGTTAAACTGCTTTCTCTCATTAGCTTAAACAGTGTTTGCATTTACATGATGATTCTTGTACAGTAATTAATAATTATCATAGCTTACTTACGTAATCAGGATGGACTGATTCTCCCTGTCTGAAACACATTTATAGTGTTATTTTAAGTGAAACTGCTAAACAGATTGCATTTTCAGTTTTTTTTGTATATATCATATGTAACAAAATGTACACCACTACATAAATTACTTATGAGAGACCCATTAAGTAAAAAGAGTTTGTTAAATAAATAAATTGTAGGCGTATTAAACAAAATATACGTAGGCTCAAGTTTAGCACAAGTTTATTGGATTGCAAATCGGATTGAAAATTTATATCCACACTTACCAGTGAGCATGAACTGGTAGGCGTTGTCGGAGATGGAGAAGATGTGAGGCGGGGCTTCAACCCTCTTTTTGCCTCTGTATCCAGCCACAACGACTGTATCGTACACTGGGAGCCACTTGTAGGGATTGACAGTGACGCAGAACAAGCCAGAGTAGGTCTGAAACGGAGATGGATAGTCCAGTTTAACGATGCTGTCACCCCATCCCAGGAACAAAATATGATTTGCTTAGACTCACGTAGATCATCCATGCTGCGTAACGCTCTTTGAGGTTATACAGCACAGTAGGCTCATTGAGGTGGGTCATCATGGCCATGTCCTCAATTTTGTCAAACTTGGGAGGATTCATGGGGAAGATTTCATCTTCTTTTACCGTGATCGTCTATAAAGTTTTCAACATGTATGAGACATTTACTACAAACAAAATATTTGTTTTACCTGGCAAAGTAGTTTTACAGTCCCACAGCATCATGTAAAACTGTTTTACAGAAGATCAACACATTTTCTAATTCTACTTACTTTGCCACACAGTGTTTTGACAGTAGCTTTGCCACCTTCTCTACTAACAAGAACACCCTTCAGGTACATCTCATCCGGCACTGTCACAAAGAATGCTGTTTTGGCATCAAAGGGGGTGTTCTGGGCCTCTATCCTCTCTCTTTCCGGCTTCCGGAGGTAAATGGCCGCTGGGCCGAAACACTCCATTTCACCATCTCCCATGATTGCGGTTTACTTTGAGAAGTGACGAGGAGAGAATGTGAAGAGGGATTTATACTTTAATTACTTCTAAATATTAAACAAATGCAAGTGGAGTAAAACGTATTCATTCCTATGAATGTGGAGAGCAATGATGCTTCTCCATGTCTCCACATAATATTATTAATCACAATCATAATACCTGCTGTCCTGTCCAGAGAGAATGTGTCTGAGGTAGGAGATGCTAAGAGAAAGGCAAAAAACTTGAGTTTGAATATGTGCTACCTTGGACTAATTCAGTCAGATTGGTGTCAAAAGCATGTTGAATGTACAGTGCATAGCCACACTCTAAACTCTTAACTGTGCTAATTGATTACCATGAATCAGGGTTAGACATTTAATCTCTAAATCACAGAACACAAGTATGTGATATTAGGTTAATAGTAGAAGGAGAGCATGATGAACAACTCACCCACCTTTGAGTTCTAGTCAGTCCTTAAAGGAGCCTGAAGCAGCTTCTTATATAGACAGTATACTGTTCACTCAGCAAAACGTACTCACCGTATTTGGTCATGTATTTTTAGCTCAGTTTCTACAGGAATTTTTGTAACTGATTGTCACGTTCATCAATATCATGACACCAGCCAAAAATATTATCACTTTGATGTAATTAACTGTCCAGTCTTAATTAGATTTAGTTATGTTTAAAGGAAATATTGTTAGAAGAACAGAGAATGGGTTGAGATAATAGCAGTGAACCCTTCAGTAAGATGAGGTGAAATGACACTGGATTAAACAAATATTTGAAAATAAGCCACCAATATTGTGATTAAAAATTACACTTGATGTATTTATAGGTGTCACTTGTGATTAAGCGCCTTAACCTTGAGAAAGGGTTGTTATGTGAAGGTATCGGTTACTGGAGTTCAGACATTGTTTAGGTCTTATGTAGAGCATAATCTTCAAGTGCCTTGGCATCACAGTAGAACCCAGTTTAGCCATGGAGAAGCTCTTAAATGTCACTGGGATACTGTTCCAAGAAGCCTGGGAAGCTTTTCATGTGACAAAGCAGCAAATTTGGGCACAACAGTTGTCATTCTGTGAACTTGTGCATATAGTGACACTTATTCTGAGGGGCGGACGAGATCTGGCAGAATAACGCGGTATAGTCAATTTCATCATTCATAACTTTATGAGTGTAAGTTTTTTTTTCAGGTCATATTCTAAATCAGTGGTTCCCAACCTTTTGTCCAAGAAGCCCCCCCTCCATACATATAAGAAACCCTGAGGACCCCCCCCCCCCCCCCCCCAAAAAAAACAAACAAAAAAAAAAACATGCAAATTCACTCTCTACCAGAAGGTGGTGCTTATGGAACAGCAGCAATACACTGCAAAAAATGCTTTTCTTACTTAGTATTTAAATATCTCAAAAATCTTAAATCAAGATGCTTTTACTAGATAAGTAAATTGACATAAGATATTTTTTCTTGTTTTCTTGGAAAAAAATTAAAATGATGAGTTTTTGCTTAAAACAAGCTAAATTATCTGCCAATGGGGTAAGAAAAATAATATTGTTCCTGTTTGGGATATTAATAAGAAACAAGATTTCAAACAGAAACAAGATTATTTTTCTTACCCCATTGGCAGATAATTTTGCTTGTTTTAAGCAAAAACTCACATCATTTTGATTTGATTTTCCAGAAAACAAAAATCTTATGTCATTTTACTTATCTAGTAAAAGCATCTTGATTTAAGAATTCTTAGATATTTAGACTGGAAACAAGACAAAATACTAAATATGAAAAGCATTTTTGCAGTGTAGAGTTTCCTTGGTTACCTCCGTAAACAAAGCAGCATCAGCGCTGCACTTACATAAACACTACTTTAATAGGCATCATACGTTAAAAGAAAATGTCATCGAAACTTTTGTGAAGTGAGTCAGTTCCTTCAGAAATGCATTCATATAAGCCTCCACCCCAATTTAATGTGTAGAATTGTCTTCCAATATTCTAAGCATCACAACAGTGAGCTTGCTCTGCCCGGTACAGTGCTCTTCTCTTTGCGTCCGTCTTCAGCGTATCCCATCTCTGGCCTCTGTTAACGTCCACACAAATTATGTTTTGGGAAATTATTGCAATGCATTTTGTGTGCAAGTCCGGGACAAAAAACTGAACTGGCCGGTTCTTATTGATGGTCGGTAGACCGGTGCATCTCTACTACTGGCAACCCTTCACCTGAAGCTCTGAGGAGAACACACTTTGAACCATACACATTTTCACTGCGTTATTGTATACACACCAGCCGCTGCTGACTTTTCATTTTTGCTGCAGCTCTCACAGCTGGTGTGAACAAACCAGCGTCTTTTGCGTCATAAAAATGTGATTGGTTTATGTGATCGGCAAGCTGAGAGACCACGTATAGAATCAAAGGAAGTAATTTACAACATTTTCGGATAAGTGGCCAAGAAATCTAGCTAAGCCAGGGGAGGAACAGAGACTGGAGTATAGTAGGAGACCGAGTACTCCTAGCATATAAACCGAACTCAAACAGCAAGAGAGTATCAACAGCCTAACAACCGATCCTTCAGGGTGGTCTAAAAAGTCCTACTACCTTCCGATTGGTCTTCGGGAACCAATTCTAACGACCCAAGGATAAGGTGAGAACTAAGCTCAACCGGAACGAGCAAAACCAAGCCTAGCAATAAAGAGCTGTGAAACAGCACCAGAATTGGTGAGGATTCCCAGAAAAACCCTAGGGAATCTGAACAGCTCAGAGATGGAGGTAATGGGAAGAGAAACATACAACATCTACATAACACACCCAAGGAGGCTCTGAGGCGCCAACTACTTAGACGTGAGAAAGAATTGCCGGCTTGGAACACTTGTTTGCATGGCAAACACAAGCCGTGTGCTCAGCATATTGCCCAGCAACCCTTCAATGAGGGGAGCACAACATAACGCTACCAGAATGGCAAGGAGGCCTCAAGCAGGGCCTACTACTCCCAGGAAACACGGCCGCGGGCCCGAGTTGCCAATACTAAAGCTCTAGGGGAGCGAATTTCAGAACCAGTGAGGGAGAAAGAACGCATTCAACCTGAGCAGTGTAGGTGTAAAGCATGCATGGGGCATAGAGCTTGAAATAGAAAAAGAGATTCAGAGGATTCTAAGAGACTCAAAGGAGCTGGTTCCTTAAGAACCAAAGGAGGCTGACGATTTAAACAAACACTTGAAACAATCAAGGGTCCACTCATAATGAGACTACCAAGCTCAGAGAGTGGAGGCTTCAGCCAAAAAGCACACTCTCTAAAACGAGAGGAAGCCTGCAACACATACAGGGAGGCTAAATAATAAAAGCTCAATGCTTGTCACTGAGCTAATACTAAACACCAGGGAACACATAATCAGACATTGCTAAAATACAGTAGCAATGGAGCAAAGAAATAAAGAAGAGGGGGCCGCAGGGCCTACTACTCGCATTGTTAACCTAATGCAGAAGGCGGACCCCTGACCACAAGCAACCCTGATGAGAGGGGAGGCAAACATGAACTGAGCGACTAGCAAGGGAGGCTGAAAAGAAGCAGCCAACACCAACTGCTAAAATAGTCGGAACAGGTTGACAACGTCTGCCTAGGTCGGGACAGAGGCGGCCCCAGAGGAGGGCCGACCTCTGAACATGACTTCAATGAGGCTCAGTGGAGGCTAAAATCCAAAGTTAAATATACACGCTTAAGACAACACCAAGCTGGACTGAGCGGAAAAAAAAAAACACCACCCAACAGGTCATGTTAGGAACTGGAGCTCAAGGGAGAGGAGGTTCAAATAGAACTGTATCGCTGCAACCTAAAGGAAGGGGCTGAAATAGGCCAGAAGGCCTACAGAAAAAGAACTAAACTGAAAACTCAACCTGTATAGGAGGCTTAAGAAGTAAAAGGCAGCTAGATGATAAAATGGCTTGCCATACCATAAATCCATAGAGCTCCAGGGCCCTAGCCCTAAAGAAAAGAAATAAAAAGTAAAAAATAAAAGCCCCGCCAGCCTAGAGCAGCGAGCTGCGGTCACTGCAAAATAAGAAAATCCCATAGTGGGGCAGTGACCTGCAAAGCTCACCCAAGACCAACAAGAGTAGAGGCTGAATGTAAAATTAGCCTGCCATACTCTAGCAGTCTAAAAACGGCTGTGGTCGAATCAAGCACTAAGCCGGACCCTCAGAAGGAGTTCCAGAATGTGAACAAACTCATCATCGGGCCCAGGCTTCAGGCCTGATGTCAGAGCGTGTGCAGGGAAGATGGAAGGGTACAGCAGGACAGGAGAAAAAGGAGGAGAGGGAGATGGAACACTCAGTGGCGCTCAGCGCGCCGGCTTTGTATCACCTCTCTCAGATCCTGCTTTTTGTTCCTGGCATCGAGTCCTGCTCCTTTGAGGAGGAGGTGCTCAAGCGGCGACACTAGACCTCTGGCCCTGCCTATGATCCTCAGACCATGACGGGCCAGGTCCCCCTGGCTGCAGATTCGGACTGGCGCGGTATACAGGACTTAAATGTTGCTGAGCGCGCCTTCGCCTCCCTAAACTTCCTGACCACCGCCTCGACGGAAGTCCCGAAAAGTTCAAGCGGCGAGACCGGGGCATCAAGGAGAAAACCCTTCTCTTTCTCCCTGATGTCAGCCAGGTTCACCCACAGGTGTCTCTCCATTGCCACCATCACCGCCATCGATCGACTTTATCGTGGCAGCAGTTTGTTTGATGGCGCGGAGAGCCAGGTCTGTGGTGCGGTGCAGCTCAGCCACTGCATCAGGGGTTGTGTGGGCTCAGAAGCAACACTCTCACTGCCCTCCACAACCAACATCTGCTCTTCAGTATGGCTTGGAGCCAAAAGAGCACTGTCTGCTGAACCAGAGGATGGCATCCTCATTGAGCAGATCGCTCTCGTGAGCCGCCGAATCGTGCGAGAGAGAAACGCCTTTCTCAAACTTTTCGGTGAGGTCCACCTGCGAGCCCCATGACTTGAGTATCCTCTCGGCCTCAGCACGAGCAGGACCCGAGCCGCCAGGTGCAGATGCCTGTCTCTCTTCCCTCGAGAAGATTGACAGGCGAGAGCGGAGCGTCCGCATAGGCAGACGCTCACAATGAACGCAAACGGATCCCTGGAGAACTGATTGTGCATGCTCCTCATCCAGGCAGTGTACGCACAAGTCGTGTGTGTCATCAGGTGTCCGATATCTCGGACATGGATCAGCACAATGCTTGAAACGCTTCTCAGACATGATAACAAAGGTTCTTACCTTGCAACAATCACAACAGTCAAAACAGTCACTGAAGACAAAAAGAGGATGTCATGTTTCCTAGGCGCCCTTTATATACTGTCTGGTCACACTAGTATGACGTCATAGGCTGTCGCCGGCCAATAGGATAGGCGTGATTCCACTTTCACTTCAGACACCTGTCACGCAAGGGCGTTTCCCCATATGCGTTCTAGGATGCTGTGCAGGTTCCCTTTCGAAAGGGAACATGATTCAAAGTTCACCACAGTTAGTTTTCCACAAGCTGAGGGACATATTACTATAAAAAAGGTAAAAAAGACATTAAATCTCTTAAGATCTCAGCAGAGTCCACAAACAGCATTCCCAGCTTCACTTATTACTAACCAGTTTGATTTTATTTCTGTCATACATCTACAGAAGTTCTTATTGAGAATTTACAGAGGTTTAGATGTTGATGATTTATTGAAAATAATAGTTTCGTATGAAGTCACTCTTATGGTGATTAGCGTTTGCTGTATTTGGGCTCCTGACCCTTGACTTTTTAACATTAGTTTTTATCTGGCTGCTGTAACTGTGTTTATAAAACACATTTGTTATGGCAAGAAAAGCTCAGGTGATATCAGGTGATATCAGCTACGTATTGATGATGACAATCATCATGTAGTGGCCTGATTCACTGATCTCATATAGTCTTATCTTTGGTCTACTTTTATTTTATATCACAAAACAAGCTACTAATAAGTCACAAGAACATCAGCAAATTGTTGTTTTTGTTGTGACTTTTTAGTAGCTCGTTTTGTAATGTTCAGAATTGTATCTGAATATTTTGTCGATTGTTACTGTTTTGTTACTGTGATTTATTTTTTTTTATGTCTGTGTTTGTCTAAATGATACAGTAGTTTAAAACTTTGTACACAATGTGTTTTTAAAGTCCTTCAGATTATCGGTTTGTCACTGCTGGTTCTCATTCTGTAGTGTCACAGAGCTATTATAATAAATAATGTAAAAATGTATTAAACATTCCTCATAAAATCAAAGATTAGACTCTATATGAGATCAGTGAATCAGGCCACTACATGATGTTTGTCATCAACAATACATAGCTGATATCACCTGATCCATTTTCTCTTGGCTTTTCTTGCCATAACTAATGTGTTTTATAAACACACAGTTACAGCAGCCAGAGAAAAACTAGTGTTAGAAAGTCAGTGGCCAAGAGCTGAACTAAAGCGAACACTGATCACCATAATTATAACTTCAAACTTTATTATTTTCAATAAAACATCAACATGTAATTCTGTTAATTCTCAATAACAACCTGAGCCGGTGAATACTGAGCCCGCATTCAGACGTAAACATGGAAGCTCTGCAATGCAAATAACATGTTGGGGCAGGCAAATTAGTTGAATAAAGTCATTATTTTGGTTTTGGTTTTGCGCACAAAAAGTATTCTCGTCGCTTCATAACATTAAGGTTGAACTACTGCAGTCACGTTGAATGTTTTATCGATGTCTTTTAATACCCTTCTGAACCTCAAAAGATGCAGTGGCATTGCTGCCTATATGTGGATCAGATACCCTCGGATTTAAAAAAAATCTTAATTTGTGTTCTGAGGACAAACAAAGGTCTTACGGATTTGGGCCAACATGATGGTGAGTACTTAATGACAGAAATTTAATTTTTGGGTGAACTAACCCTTTAAATGCTGTTGATCTAAAGAGTCATAGTCATTACAGTCACTCAAAGTCAAATTAATTTGTATAGCTTTTTTGACACTACTCATAATTTCAAATCAGCTCTACTGTTATATCTAGAATTCATTAGTATTTTACCATAGAGCAAATTTTAGAGCTAGGCGAACTGACCATATAGAGCAATGTGACATGACCGATTCTCCATATTTAGGTCTAGATATATTGTATTCACCGTAGTTGTTGTGCTGCAGTGACTCATATGTCTGAGCGTTTAAGGCAATTAAGAGATTTAAATATTGGTCAGTTTTGTTCTAAGCGAGAGTAGGATCAGTGTGTGGTATATTCACTTAGTAGTAAATCCCATTTTGCAAAATTAAAGTAAACTGATGATGATTGGATGACTAAATCCATGATCAGCAAGTCTTGTGTGATGGTTCTGAGCTGTAACGAAGCACAAATGCATGAATGCATCATGAAAGCGGCCCTGATTTCTACAGAGCTCTTCAGGATGGTGTGGCGTTGGGTGAGTCTGATCTTGGATCCTGCCCATGTTGTTTTGCTTTGCCTTGCAAGGACAATGCAATGTCTCCAACATGCCTTCCTAGTTCCTTTGAAAAGATGGCAGGAGGCTGTGGAATAAATTCTAAGGCGTTGACACCTAATGAGAAGGGGACATGTGCTCAATAAAAAGGCATCTTTCCCCAAGCGTGGTCATATTAGGACTTTACACAAATATAGCTGGTCGGTCATCTATGCCATCAGGGCTTTGCCATTTGTCAGCAAAAGCCACAAGTGTTATTGTGGTGTCAAGTTGAAAGGTTTGATATCAGATGGCCATTCGCTTTAATCAACTCCGTTCTGGATACTCATATTTATAAGAATATTGTAAGAAGTTATTGATTTAATTTAATCTTTAATTATTGGTCATTCATTAGTTTGGTCAGTATAATGGAAGACTATACATTAGTGTCTATCTTTATTTATTCAGGTGCTTTTATTCAGCAGCTTCAGCAGTCGGTTTGCAGGTGCGCTGTTCTTGCATTGATTCATTGTTTGGCTTTCCTGTTGTTGACATACAGTAGTGGGACACAGCTGAACTGGCCAGGTAACATTTATTTTAAAAAATTGTATCATTTGCATTTGCAATCGATAATACAGTCATTCTCTGTCCCTGGATGCTTTCTTGCTCTCCTTAGTAAAATTCACAAGCAAGAGTTAAATCTTTAAACAGATAAGTAATGTGGTTCAATCTAGCCAAAATTGATTCTGCAGTTTGTTTACAGAGTTTCTAATACATGTGATGAGAATGTATCTGTAGTATTTTTGGGATTAATTATTTGTCTTTGAGGACAGATGGGGTCTTGTGATTTGGGCATCTGTTAGTCATTCTGAATTTCTAATAGTAATTCTAATAGTAATTAAACGTGAGTTTTGCACTTAGACTAGGCATTTATTATGTGATATTTTTGGGATGCAAACTGGAGCATTATAATACATTTGAGTGCTGTTAGCAGTATAATATATATTCGGTAATAACCTGTTTATTGTGAAATAGAGTTCTCTCATTTGAATGGCAAATAAAAATCTAATCATTTACATTTATTTTGTGGGAAATGTTTTTTTTTTCAGTAACATTCTATTAAAATCGCTAACTACATTATTTAACATGAAATAATTTAGCATGAATTAATCTTAATTTTAAAATGAACACATATTTCACATTATCTGTTAACATGAGTTAATGCACTGTGAACTAATATGAACATGCAATCAACAGTTCTGTGCATATTAAGAATAATAAATACTGTATAAATGTATATTTTTCTGATTGCTGATTCATGATAGCTAATGTATTAACTAACGTTCATAATGGTACCTTATTGTGAAGCGTTTCTATTTTCTGATTTATTTTCTTTGCTCATCCTGCTAACAGAACATTGCTGATGTATGCTGTCCTTCCATACAGCCCTACTGTAAGTGTTTCCAACACATCTTCAGAATAAATATACATTTACACACATCTACACACATTCTTTTAGTGGAACTCAAATGTGTGCTCAGTCATGTTGTTACGCTGGCTAATACGTCAGTCGTCTTGGACTTTACAGATAAAAAAAGTTATTTTCAGCCATGATGATTAATTGTTCTGTGAGCAAAAGTAACAATCCCATGTAAAACAAAACTGTTATAATTGCACTACTATGACTATGATTAGATTTTCTGTCTCATATACATCAATACGTCAAGTGTCCCCAACTAAGCAAGCCAAAGGCGACAGCGGCAAGGAACCCAAACTCTTAACAGGTGACATCAGATGGCAAACAGGTGGCAAATAGACTTCTGTGTTAAAATGGAGAAAAAAACCTTGGGAGAAACCAGGCTTAGTCGGGAGGCCAGTTCTCCTCTGGCGAACAGTGCTTTGTTACAATTCAGGTTGCTATCATATGTCTGATAGGATCGCAACATTCAAACTATTTATTCCAGTTCAATCCAGTTGAGGATCGTAATAATCATGCCAGTATGGACGGTTTGTTGAGGAGCTGTGCCACTGGCTGTCGTGTCGATGAGGCATTCACAATGGATGATCTAGTTGACTCAATCTCTGCTGATACTTCAGGGCTGCGTTGTGGTGTGTCGTGTCAAGGCGCCGGTCCTCGGTCTCACCTAGATACGGCCCGGATCTGGTTGACTACGGTAAACCTCGGGATAAACAGAAAGACTAATATTAGCGTAGATGCCATTCTTCTTCTGATGTAACGAGTACATCTGGTGTTATAGGAAGTGTTCCCGGTTCCGGACCAAATTTATGCAGCCTAATAATCCTTTAACAGATTTGAAAATATAAATTGATTATGTGTATGCCAGATTAAAGAGATGCATTTTTAGTCTAGATTTAAACTGACAGAGTGTGTCTGCTTCCTGAACAATGCTAGGAAGATTGTTCCAGAGTTTAGGTGCCAAATAGGAGAAGGATCTACTGCCTGCGGTTGATTTTGATATTTTAGGTATTATCAGCTGGCCTATGTCTGGTCAAACAGACCTGAGAAAATGAATTAAATTACTTCATAAGTCAGAAACATGGTGTATTACATGCAGATACATTTGTGACATGCTCCATCATTGAATTGGGTGTTTTTGAATCTCAAAAGTGTCCGCAGATATAACCCGATGCGTGCATCACTAGTAGGTGCCGCTCTGGACTACTGCATCTTATGAGGCAGCGGCAGAAATGTAGGTTTCTGGTATGAGCGGCTTTATTCTGTGCAGTCGTCTCTGCCTGTCTCAATACATGTCCTCCTCCTGGTTCAGCACTTTGCAACAACACAAGCTTGTTTCTGCAGCGACTTTCAGCATGTTTCACATAACAACGTCTGACGATACATTTTAAGTGGCGTGAGAAAGTCACAAACCAATCAAAATCCGATCAGAGCAGTCAGCCATGCATTCCGTTAATTTTGTGAATTGGTAAATTTCGTCAGGGCGTGAAGAAATATAGAGCTGAGTATCATCAGCGTAACAGTGAAAACTAACGCCATGCTTCCTAATGATATCTCCCAAGGGTAGCATGTACAGAGTGAAAAGCAACGGTCCTAGTACTGAGCCTTGCGGTACTCCATATTGAACTTGTGATCGATATGACCTCTCTTCATTTACTACTACAAACTGATAACGGTCAGATAAGTATGATTTGAACCATGACAATCCGATTCCACTAATGCCAACATGATTTTCGAGTCTATTTAAAAGAATGTTGTGGTCGATAGTGTCAAATGCAGCACTAAGATCCAGTAACACTAATAGAGAGATACAACCACGATCTGATGATAAGAGCAAATCATTAGTAACTCTAATGAGATCAGTCTCAGTACTATGGTACGGTCTAAATCCTGACTGGAAATCCTCACAGATACTATTTCTTTATAAAAAGGAACATACAGTCAAACCAAAAATTATATTTTTTAGATATATTTTTACTAGTGGGTGCAGGACACTGTAGTTCATTTATGTAAATGAGGATAGCAAAATAAAATAAACTGTGACATATTATACCCAAAAATTCTTCATACAGTGGACTATCAGTAAAATTGATAAAAATTTGGAACCAAAAGTTATTCAGACACTTTGACCTGACCATGTTTTGCTTAAGTCTTATCTGACATAAGATACATTTTTTTTCTGACACAGTTTAACTCTGATATCTTGTCATATTTTATTACCATTTTTTTTAAACCATAGTGAATAAACTGTAATAATGATTAAAATGTTCATTAATGTTCATTAACTAAATGTTATCTGAATAAATTTTGGTTTGATTGTAGTTGTGATGATACTGCCTTTTCTAGTATTTTTGACAGAAAAGGTAGATTCGAGATTGGCCTGTAATTGACTAATTCTCTAGGATCAAGTTGTGTTTTTTTAATAAGAGGATTGATAATAGCCAGCTTAAAAGTTTTCGGTACGTATCCTAGTGATAAAGATGAATTATCAATATTAAGAAGAGGATCTATGATCTCTGGAAGCATCTCTTTCAATAGCTTAGTCAGTTTAGGGTCTAACATACATGTTGTTGATTTCAATGATTTAACAAGTTTAGACAATTCGTCCTCTGCTATAGCAGCGAAATGAATGTAATTTTTCCTCAGGGACACTACAGTGCACTGTCTGACGCGATACTGTAGTAGACGGTTGGATGGTTATAATTTTCTCTCTAATATTATCAATCTTGCAAGTAAAGAAGTTCATAAAGTCATTACTGCTGTGCTGTTTGGAAACATCAGAAGTTGAAGCTTTATTTCTTGTTAATTTAGCCACTGTATCAGATAAATACCTAGGATTGTGTTTGTTTTTTTCTAAGAGATTTGAAAAATAAGCAGATATAGCATTTTTTAAGGCCTTTCTGTACTCAATCATTCTCTCTCTCCACGAAACGTGAAAAACCTCTAGTTTTGTTTTCTTCCAGCTGCGCTCCATTTTTCTGTCTGCTCTCTTAAGGGCCTGAGTGTGCTCGTTGTACCACGGCGTTGGACTAATTTCCTTAATCTTTTTTAAGCACAAAGGAGCAACTGAGTAATGTGCTGGAAAAGAGAGAGGCAACAGAAACTATTGCAACATCGAGGTCTTCTAAGCTATCTGGTATGCTAAGGCGATGAAACTGATCAGGAAGATTATTTATAAAGCAATCTTTAGTGGTAGAAGTGATGGTTCTACCGTATTTGTGGCAGGGAGGCAGTTTTTGTGGCAGGGAGGCAGCCTTGGCTAAATGTAGTATACACGAGACTAGATAATGATCTGAGATGTCGTCACTCTGCTGCAGAATTTCAACGGCATCAATATCGATTCCATGTGACAATATTAGATCTAAAGTATGATTACGGCAATGAGTGGGTCCTGACATGTGTTGTCTAACTCCAGTAGAGTTTAGAATGTCTGTAAATGCCAATCCCAATGAGTCTTTTTCATTATCTACATGAATATTAAAAACAACAAGGACTTTATCCGCAGCTAGTACTAACTCTGATAGAAAATAAGCAAATTCTTTGATAAAGTCTGTATGGTGGCCTGTATACAGTAGCCAGCACAAATGTCAATTTACATAACGTTACATAAAGCACCATCACTTCGAAGGAATTATATTTGAAAGACTTTTGAGTAATACTGTAGATATTACTATAAATTACAGTAATTACAGCAACACCTTTGCCTTTCTGACGAGGATTGTGTCGATAATCATAAACTTGAGGGCTAGACTCATTTAAAGATATTATAAAGTAATAATGTCATCTACAATAAGTGCTTTTGAAGAAAGGGATCTAATATTCAGCAACCCACGCGTTATCATTTGTTTATCAGTATCTCTGTTTTTTATTTGTTGAACATCAATTAAATTTTTACCCTTAAATGGGTTTGAAAGTTTTTTGTATTTACTAATTTGGGTACAGACACAGTCTCTATGTGATAATATCTAGGTGAAAGAGTTTCTATGTGTTGGGAATTTTCTGACTTCTGTGACGTTGTTACAATACTGACGGGGCAGAGACAGAGGTAACAGGTAACACGGTTTTATTTCACACACAGCAGAGATAACAGTAGTGCAGGTGAGTTGATTAGAGTGTTGTAAGATGGTATAATGAAGATGAATAGTGATACTGTCCTTGTGGTGATTGCAGGAGTGAAGATCCGTAGAGATGATGAGTTGAGGCAGACGTGGATGACAGAAGACACTCACACACACACACGATGGAGACGAGGAGACTAGGAGACGTTGGAAACAGGTAAGTAATTCGGTTTGAGTCCTTGAGGTAAGCATATAGGGTATCCTTGATGCAAACGAGACCGGACAGTGACTGTGAGTGTGTGAGTGTGTTTTATGGTGGCAGTGATGAGTGGCTAGATGAGGTGCAGGTGTGGATGATCAATACTCAGGAGAAGGGGTGCGCTGTGATTGGATGGTGCTGGAACCTGGCGTGTCTGTGACAGTACCCCCCCCCTCCACGGCCCGCTCCTGAGGGCCGAGGACCCCGACGTCGTGGTGGTCGGCCTCTTCCACGGGGAGCTGGTCTGTCCGGATGGCTGGAGTGGAAGGTTTGAAGAAGGCTGGGATCTAAGATGTCATCCTTAGGAACCCATGAGCGCTCTTCGGGGCCGTAGCCTTCCCAGTCGACTAGGTACTCAAGATGACCACCACGGCGCCGGGAGTCCAAGATCTCGCGAACCTCATAAGCAGCGCCGTCGTCCAGGATGAGTGGAAGGGGGGGTTCGGAGGCTGCCACGCCAGGTCCTGTGGAGAGAGGAACAGAAGGGTGGTGAGGTTTCAGTAGGGAAACGTGGAAGGTAGGGTGAATGCGGTATTGAGGTGGCAACTTAAGCTGGTAGGTGACAGGGTTGATCTGCTTTGAGATGGTGAATGGACCAATGAACCTGGGACTCAGCTTCCGGCAGGGCAGACGCAGGCGGATGTCCCTGGTTGACAGCCAGACCTTCTGACCGGGCTGGAAGGAGGGAGCGTCAGAGCGGCGAAGGTCTGCTGTCATCCTGCGTCTGCGCAGGGCTCGCTGCAGTTGGTGATGTGCTGAGTCCCAGACCCTCTCGCTCTCTCGGAACCAGTAATCCACAGATGGAACGTCCGATGGTTCCCCGGACCAGGGGAACAGTGGAGGTTGGTAGCCGAGTACGCACTGAAAGGGTGTAAGACCGGTGGTGGACTGACGAAGGGAGTTTTGGGCGTACTCGGCCCAACCCAGGTACTGGTTCCAAGAGTCCTGGTGGCTATGACAGAAGGTACGGAGGAAGCGGCCGATCTCTTGGATCTTCCTCTCCGTCTGCCCGTTCGACTGGGGGTGGTATCCCGAGGTGAGGCTGACGGTCACACCTAGGAGCGAGAAGAAGGCTCTCCAGACCTTGGATATGAACTGGGGTCCCCTGTCAGAGACAATATCTTCTGGAATGCCAAAATACCTGAACACATGGTTGAAGAGGTTTTCCGCGGTCTCCATAGCGGTGGGCAGGCCTCTTAGAGGTATTAGGCGGCAGGATTTAGAGAATCTGTCCACTACTACGAGGATGCAGGTATTGTCACCGGAGGCTGGCAGATCCGTGATAAAATCGACTCCTAGGTGTGACCAGGGTCGGTTAGGAACGGGCAGAGGTAAAAGCTTGCCAGATGGTAGATGGCGTGGGCTCTTTGAGATGGCGCACTCCTTACAGCCCTGCACGTACCTTCTGACATCTGCTGCCATGTTGGGCCACCAGAAGCGTTCCCTCAGCAGCGAGAGGGTTTCATTGGCCCCCGGGTGACCAGTGCCAAGTGACGTGTGGGCTGAGTGGATGAGTGGAGTGCGTTGTGTCCTTTTGGTGTAGCGCAAGCCTGGGGGACAACCCGACGGAGTGTTGGTGGAGGCATTGGAGGAGGGCAAGGTTTCCTCTGACCAGGAGATGGGATTGATGAAGAGGTCGGTTGGAAGGATGGGTTCGGGATCCTCGGGGGAGTCCTCTGGAGCGTGGAGACGGGAGAGAGCGTCAGCTTTTATATTCTTGGGACCAGGGCGATAGGAGATGGAGAAATTAAACCGGGTGAAGAACAAAGCCCAACGGGCTTGTCTGGGGTTGAGTCTTTTGGCGGATTTCAGGTATTCGAGATTCTTGTGGTCTGTAAGGACGATGAAGGGGTGTTTAGCTCCCTCCAGCCAATGCCTCCACTCTTCCAGGGCGAGTTTGACTGCCAGGAGCTCTCTGTTTCCGATGTCGTAGTTCCTCTCCGCCGGGTTGAGCTTGCGGGAGAAGAAGGCACATGGATGGAGTTTGCTCGGGTTCCCCTGCTGCTGGGATAACACCGCTCCTACTCCTGTGGTGGAGGCGTCCACCTCGACGACGAAGGGCAGCTCTGGGTTTGGGTGGACGAGGAGAGGAGCGGTGGTGAAGGCTTCCTTGAGGCGTTGGAAGGCCTCCGTGGCCTCAGGTGTCCAGGACAGAGACTTGGGCTTGTTCCTGAGCAGGTTGGTAAGTGGGCTGGCAAGAGAGCTGTAGTTGTGTATGAACCGACGGTAGAAGTTTGAGAATCCAAGGAAGCGTTGTAAATCTTTAACTGAAGAGGGAGTTGGCCAGTGTTTGATGGCGTCCACCTTCCCCTCGTCCATCCGGATGCCACTGCTGTCAATGATGTAGCCGAGGAAGTGAACGGATGATTGATGAAAAGAACATTTTTCTGCCTTGAGGAAGAGATGGAACTTACGGAGCTGCTTGAGGACCTCCGCAACGTGGTGGCGATGTTCGGCCAAGCTCCGGGAGTAGATCAATATATCGTCTATGTAGACCAGGACAAAGCGATGGAGAAACTCCCGGAGCACCTCGTGAATGAAATCCTGGAATACGGAGGGGGCGTTGACCAGGCCATACGGCATAACCAAATATTCGTAGTGGCCGGTAGGTGTCACGAAGGCGGTCTTCCACTCGTCCCCCTCGCGTATCCGGATGAGGTTGTACGCGCTGCGGAGGTCCAGTTTGGTGAAGACAGTGGCACCACGGAGATGTTCTAGGGCTGAAGGGACGAGAGGAAGGGGATAACGGAACTTAACAGTGATATTATTGAGTGCACGGTAGTCGATGCAGGGCCTCAAGCCTCCGTCCTTCTTGGCCACGAAGAAAAAGCTTGAAGCAGCAGGGGAAGTGGATGGTCGGATGTATCCTTGAGCTAATGCCTCCTTGATGTACTCCTCCATGGCCTTCTCCTCCGGGATGGATAGAGGGTATATCCTTCCCCTAGGCACTGGTTCACCCGGAAGCAGATCGATGGCACAGTCCCATGGCCGGTGTGGAGGCAGCTTGGAGGCACGTTTAGGGCAGAATACGTCGCTGAAGGGGGCGTAACATTCAGGAATGTCAATGGATCTTTGCTCGACTGGACTCTCGATGGTCGTGGCACAGACTGGAAGAGGTTCGGAGCATGGAGGTCGAGGAAGAGGAAGTCCAGGGAAACAGTCACTGAAACATTTTTCGCCCCACTTCAGGACTTCGCCGGTCTTCCACGAAAGGGTCGGGTTGTGCTGCTCCAACCATGGGCGCCCTAAGATCACGTCAGCGGTGGATCCCTCCAGAACCAGCAGATGGAGGTGTTCGACGTGCAGGAGACCAACTTGAATCTGGACGGCTTCTGTACAGTGACGGACGTGTTTACGGCTCCGAAGTTCTCCAGTTACAGATCTAATCTGGTAGGTGGTCGGCGTGGTCGTGACCTTGATGTGGAGCTGGCGGCAGAGGGCGCCGGAGATGAAGTTGCCGGCTGACCCAGAATCGAGGAGGGCAACAACTGGAAGAGTAATATCAGCAGCAGTAAGATTTACAACAGTGGTGAGGGGTTTCATATTTTTAATAGATGGAATGATGGCACTCACCAAGGGTCGCGGAGGACGGATTGGGCATGAGGAGATGACATGCCCAGGAGAACCACAATACAAGCACAAATTCTGGGTCAGCCGCCTCTGCCGCTCAGCTGGTGAAAGCCTTGTACCCTCCAGAGTCATGGGCTCGTTGGCTGGTTCTGGGGGGCTGACGGATTCTGGTCGGCGCGCTGAGATGGCAAACAGCGACTGGCCCTGGTGTTCTTCCAAACACGACTGCATACGAGTGGCGAAACGGATGGAGAGTTGGATGAAGCGTTCTAAGCCGATGGAGTCCTCGTATGCAGCGAGATGCAACCGCACGCGAGGATCCAACCCTTGACGATAAGTGGTGATGAGGGCTTGTTCATTCCAACCGCTGGAGGCAGCGAGTGTCCGAAACTGCAAGGCATATTCATTGACAGACATTGATCCTTGTTTTAAATTATAGAGTTTCTCACCAACTGAAGAGTCTGAGATGGGTTTTCCAAAAACCTCCCGGAAATGGGCCACAAAACCGGAGTACGACTGAGTGATGGGATGGTTCTGGGACCAGATCGAGTCGGCCCATTGGAGCGCTTTGCCTTGCAGTTGGGAGATTATAAATGCCACTTTGGAGGTTTCGGTGGGGAAGTTGTGCGGTTGCATCTCCAGGACCAGCGAGCACTGCAGAAGGAATCCGCTGCAGTCCTCCGCCGATCCAGAGTAGGGCGCTGGTTTAGCCATGGGACTGGCGTGCAAAGGAGGTGAAGGAGTGGTAGCGGTGTTTGCGGAAGTAATGGCGGGGTGCTGTGATGATGGTGTGGTGGAGAGAGCTCGCCGAAGAGCATCGACGAGCTCTTGGATGGGATCCGGATGGCTCATGCTGTGTGTGAAGACGCAGTTTTTAGGTCCAGTCTTCTGTTACAATACTGACGGGGCAGAGACAGAGGTAACAGGTAACACGGTTTTATTTCACACACAGCAGAGATAACAGTAGTGCAGGTGAGTTGATTAGAGTGTTGTAAGATGGTATAATGAAGATGAATAGTGATACTGTCCTTGTGGTGATTGCAGGAGTGAAGATCCGTAGAGATGATGAGTTGAGGCAGACGTGGATGACAGAAGACACTCACACACACACACGATGGAGACGAGGAGACTAGGAGACGTTGGAAACAGGTAAGTAATTCGGTTTGAGTCCTTGAGGTAAGCATATAGGGTATCCTTGATGCAAACGAGACCGGACAGTGACTGTGAGTGTGTGAGTGTGTTTTATGGTGGCAGTGATGAGTGGCTAGATGAGGTGCAGGTGTGGATGATCAATACTCAGGAGAAGGGGTGCGCTGTGATTGGATGGTGCTGGAACCTGGCGTGTCTGTGACAGACGTGAGGCAGCTAGCAGACGGTCGGTTTAGCCGGTCTGTCTGCTTCCTGACCTGGGTCCCAGTTTGTCATGTTTCAGCTCTAAGACTATGTGCCATATTACTAGAGAGAAGAGCAGCACCATCCCAGGAGGGATGGATACCATCTCTTTTCAACAGGTCAGGTCTGCCCCAAAAACTTTTCCAATTGTCTACGAAACCTATATTATTCTGCGGACACCACTTAGACAGCCAGCCATTGAGTGATGATAATCTGCTAACTATCTCATCACTCTGACGAACAGGAAGGGGACCAGAGCAAATTACTTTTTCTGACATTGTACTTGCGAGTTCACACACCTCTTTAATGTTTTAGTTGTTTTTTTTTTAGTAATCTCCGACTGGCGAAGTCGAACATCATTAGTGCCGACGTGAATAATAATCTTAGACTATTTACAATTAGCATTAGCCAGCACTTTTAAATTTGCTTTGATGTCAGGTGCTCTGGCTCCCGGCAAACGTGACTATGGTGGCTGGTGTATCTATTTTCACATTCCGTGTAATAGAATCGCCAATAACTAGAGCACTTTCAACAGGATTCTCAGTGGGTGCGTCACTGAGTGGGGAGAACCTGTTTGATGTTCTTATCGGAACGGAAGAGTGGTGTTTTCTGCGACTATGCCGTCTTACCATTACCCAGTTGCCCTGCTGCATGGGCTCTACACCCGGAACCGAACAATGTACAGAGTTCACTAAACTAGTCGCATCCAAAACAGTATCTAAAGCCCTTGCATTCTTACTATCCTCAATTAAACTTTGGATGCGTGTCTCTAATTCTGAGATTTTCTCTGTCAGCCTGACTATTTCCTTACATTTATGACATGTAAATCCCTCGTCGCTGACAGAGAAAGCTATACTATGCATATGACAAGCAGAGCAAGTAACAATAGAAGGAGAGGATGACATGACTCACCGTGTTTTGTAACATTATACATTACCGTTCAGAAGTCAGTAAGAATTTTTATTTTTATTTTTTTGAAAAGAAATTAAAAAAAATTAATACTTTTATTCAGCAAATCGATCAAAAGTGACAGTAAGGACATTTATAATGTTACAAAAGATTATATTTCAAATAAATGCTGTTCTTTTGAACTTTCTACTCATCAAAGAATCCTGAAAAAAAAAAAAAATATTGTACACAAATATTTTGTACAATTGTACACAATAAATGTTTCTTGAGCAGCAGATCAGCATATTAGAATGTTTTCTGAAGGATCATGTGACACTTAAGACTGGAGTAATGATTCTAAAAATTCAGCTTTGATCACAGGAATAAATTACTTTATAAAATATATTCAAACAGAAAACAGTTATTTTAAATTGTAGTAATATTTCACAATATTACTGTTTTTACTGTATTTTAAATTAAATAAATGCAGCCTTGGTGAGCAGATGAAACTTCTTTTAAAAACATTAAAAATCTTACCGATTCCAAACTTTTGACCGGTAGTGTATAGAACGCTTAACTTATCTTTATAGACTAAATACAGTGATATAAAAGACCACCGAACTCGCACATTATTGAGGATGTAGGCTATAGGCTACAGGCAAGCAGGTGGACTCAGAATATGGACATAATGCGCAAAGTTTGATGCTAAGCGTATTGAGGGAAACCCCAGTGCTGCAGCACAGCCACAATATATAAGTTAAGGAAAGTTATATGTCTATCTCAGATTTAACGTTTGAATTGTACATCAGCATCAGGGAATAACGTTATAATCATGTTCACTGTAGAGAAAGCTGCTTACATGTAGCCTAACAGTGAAGACACTGAATTAAATGTAAACACAACTTTTGTGTCTTAATCAGCTTTTCTGCATATATACTGTCCCTGATAATAATCACACATGCACTTACTGCTTGCTCCGTTACTGTAAATCCGTTTTAATGAATGAATAACTGTTGCTCTGCTCTTCATCAACACTCGTTTGCACCACCTGCCGGTGAGGTTGACTAACAGCAGATGGAGATTATGCTCGGTACTCTACTGCTATTCCTGCAGTTCCCAGATGTGAAATGTTGAAATTTGAACCAGTGAATTTGTGGACGCGAAATAAAATGGACCAAAAATTGCCTGCTGAATATTATAGGTTGTATTTTTAAACAGGATTAATATTTTGAAAGTAAAATACAAGCACGGTTAATGCAATGCATATTTTTTTTACAAGTAGTGCAATTCAACATGCTTTTTGTTTCAAAAACATATGGCATTATTTTACTTCCATAGACTGGAACCCAGGTCAATAGCGTCACTTGTCAGTTTTACACGCCTTAAGCCACTTTCACACAGGACACAGAATGCTCTCCGCTATGAAACCCATTTATTTAAATGGCTTGCGCTGTGCGAGGACGGTTTGTTGCTGTGTTGACCAAAGCGCATGTGCAGCGGAGCGCAGCTTGTGCGCACGCCGTGGTCAAAGTTCAAAATAGTTCAACTTTTGCCGCTGCACTCTGTGACGATTACCCGCGTGGCCAATAGAAACGGAGCTCCTTCGCAAGCCTGAATTCTCCAAACTGTTCTCTGGACCTGAAGGTTTCATGTACCCACAGCCTCTTCTTCCTTGCTGCTCTCTTTCTTCTTTTTACTAGCAGGGCTAGTGCTATTGCTCACTTCTTAGCACGGGATATATACATATTTTGCTGCTGACCGAAAGATGGAACAACAATCAAATGACTAGACGTATAGAGCTCCCGCTAATAAATATATTTATTCCTTTTATATATATACTTTTTTTTGTTTTTTTTTCTCCACTCACAGAAGCACTGCTTGTGTGTGATGTGACGATGTGTGAATCCATGAGTTCTGTTGTTTATGCTCCTATATGCGCATGTAAAATTAAACCCCTGGAAAACAGATTTTGTTACTTTTAATGGGTTACAGACACTTATCCATTCTAATTTTGACTTTGGTTGTCAGTTAGGAAATGAACATCCCTATTAAATACTGCTGGTTATTGCCATATAATTTGACATTTCATTTGCACACAATTTACATCAATGAAAGTGAGAAGCTTGGATTGTATAGATCTGTATAGATATTATGTTTGATGAGTAAAATTATAATGACTTGGTTTTATAATTTAGCTGAATTTTAAAATAAGTTATTTGTGTAAAAGTATATATACACCTGAACATTTGGTAGAAACTTTCCTAAGCAACTTACATTGCATTCAATGTATGAATTATTTTTTATTATTCCATGCATTCCCTGAGAATTGAACCTGTGATCTTGGCATTGGTGCCATACTCTATCAGTCTACAATAACACAGACAGAGAGTGCTTTGAGAAACTGCATTTAATGGACATGTAAGACACAGCACAAGTAAGTCATATTATATGCTTGCTTGTAGATGTGTTGTGATGTCTCATCTTCATTCTTCATCCTTGCTCTTCAGTAAATAAAAGGACAATTACAATTACAAAAATGAATTTGCATGTTTGTTTGTTTTTCAGTCAGAAACTTGTGTATATTAAGATTCACCCCTACCCCTTTTGCAAAAATAAAAAATACAATACCTTGCCAGCTTCACGGCTCTTGGCCCTCAGCTTGTTGACCTGGGACTCGGCGATGTCAGCGCGCTCCTGAGCCTCCTCCAGCTCATGCTGCACCTTCCTGTACCTGGACAGGTGAGTGTTTGCCTGCTCCTCCTGTTACAATTACACAAGATATCCAACCCATTTCATAGCAGTGCATTCATGGCTCTGGACGTTTTTGTCAATACTAAAACTTGACGCTCAAGTCATTTGATATTAGACTTACAGCTTCTTCAGCCTGGCGCTTGTAGGCCTTCACTTTCAGCTGCAGCTTGTCTACCAGATCCTGCAGTCGGGTCACGTTCTTTTTGTCTTCCTCAGTCTTTGGGTATAAATATTGGTCATGGTCTTAGTTAAACTGTAAATTGTAAAAGGTGGTGAATTTCTAATTCCTGGGTAGTTTTACCTGGTAGGTGAGCTCCTTCACCCTCCTCTCGTATTTACGCACTCCTTTCACAGCGTCTGCACCACGTCTCTGCTCAGCTTCAACTTCAGACTCTAACTCGCGCACCTTCAGTAGAGAGTTATTGTTGCACCTGTCAAATCTCTGCCATGACCAGTACACCTAAAAATGTTTCGTTCCAAACACTCAAATTTACCCTGGACTCCAGTTTCTGGAGCTGTTTCTTTCCACCCTTCATGGCCAGACTTTCAGCCTCATCCAGACGGTGCTGCAGGTCTTTGACAGTCACCTCCAGGTTCTTCTTCATCCTCTCCAGGTGAGCACTGGTGTCCTGCTCCTTCTTCAGCTCCTCAGCCATCATGGCAGCCTGTAATATAAAACAGTTAAAATGAATTAACCAATATAGATAGAAATACCTTTCATGACTGTTCCATTTGTTACCACATGCACTTAAACACAATGCAAATAACTGTTTAAATTAGAATAGAGAAGCAGAATGTAAACACTCACATCAGTGATGGCCTTCTTGGCCTTCTCCTCTGCATTTCTGGCCTCCTGGACTGCATCATCCACCTCACCTTGAACCTGGACCAGATCAGCCTCAAGCTTCTTCTTGGTGTTAATAAGACTTGTATTCTGTGGGATGTAAGCAGTTAGTCTACAGTGTCTACAGTTTATCATGTATCCTGAATTTGTTCCTGGTATGTAGTAATTGTTTGTACTTGTGAGTGCAGCAGTCCCACACGCTCGCTGGCATCAACCAGCTCCTGCTCCGCCACTTTGCGGCCTCTCTCTGTTTGCTCCAGTGCAGCTCTCAGCTCCTCAATCTCTGCTTGCATCAGGTTATTCCTGCGCTCCACCATGGCCACCTGCTCCTTCATGTCCTCCTGTCCTCTGAGAGCGTCATCAAGGTGCAGCTGGGCATCCTGTGGCAACATTCTTTCTTTGTTAGTTGTCATGCTTTCTTTAATTCATGTATCATATTCATATTGTCAAACATTTAATATTTATTGTAATTCCACATTCTACAGAAAGATACCTTGAGTTGGCCTTGGACGTTCCTGAGCTGTTTCTGGGCCTCAGCAGCCTGGCGGTTGGCATGACTCAGCTGGATCTCCATCTCATTCAGATCTCCCTCCATCTTCTTTTTGACTCTCAGGGCATCATTTCTGCTCCTGACCTCAGAGTCCAGAGTGCTTTGCATGGAATCGATGACTCTTTGGCTGTTCCTCTTGATCTGTTCCATCTCCTCATCCTTCTCAGCAAGCTTCCTGTCAATCTCACTCTTCACCTGGTTCAGCTCCAGCTGCACACGAAGAATCTTGGACTCTTCATGCTCCAGGGTGCCCTGATGGATAGTTAAAGTAAGAATTATATCAACCTGGTAGAAAAAATGGTGTAATGTTCACCATGTTAGAATAGTATTTTTTTCATGGTTTATTGATTTCACAGTTTTAAGTAACAATACTTCAGCTTCTTCAAGTGCAGTCTGGATCTCTGATTTCTCAGACTCCACGGTCTTCTTTGCCTTTTCCAGTTCATGAATGCTCTTTCCAGTCTCTCCAAGCTGCTCAGTGAGGTCAGAAATCTCCTCTAAAGGGTTTTAAAAAAACATTAGTGTAAGATTTTCTGTTATAATACATCTCTTTTTTTTTAGTCCTTGGTGTACAAATAAAAGTTGCATTACGTTGCAGATTCTTGTTCTCCCTCTTCAGGGTTTCGAGGTGGTCAAGAGCTTCCTCATAGGAGTTCTTCATTTTGAAAAGCTCAGTGCTGAGAGAACGAGCTTCTTTCTGAGCACCTTCTAGTTCAGCCTGACTTTCCTCATACTTCTGTTTCCAATCTGCTAGCACCTGAGAAATGTAGTCATTGTAGTCATTGGTAAGTCCTCGTTTCAACGTTTAGGTTTATAGGTTGTCCGTGTCTTTCTTACCTTGTCAAAGTTTCTCTGCTTCTTGTCAAGGTTGGCTGCCAATGCATTTGCCCTCTCCACATCAATCATGAGATCTTCTACTTCACCCTGCAGTCTCTGTTTGGTCTTTTCCAGAGAGGCACACTTGGAGTTCACTGCCTCAATGGATTCTTCAGCATCCTGCAGACGCTGGGCCAGCTTTTTCCTGAGGAAAATGAAATGAAATTCTGAAATGTTACGAATATTTGTCATTAAATGTAGGATACTGAAGACTTTTCCCAATGATGTATTTACTTGGATTCCTCAAGCTCCTCAGTGCGTTGGATGGCATCAGTCTCATATTTGGTTCTCCACTGAGCCACCTCACTGTTGGCCTTAGACATTCCACGCTGGAGTTCAGCTTTGGCCTCCTGCTCTTCCTCATACTGCTCTCTGAGCAAATCACAGTCATGGCGGGCAGACTGAACCGCATGGGCCAGAGCGTTCTTAGCCTATCAGGCAGAACATTTTGAGTTTTTCAACAGTTTACCATCC
This sequence comes from Hypophthalmichthys molitrix, assembly GCA_037950675.1. Lineage (NCBI taxonomy): Eukaryota > Metazoa > Chordata > Actinopteri > Cypriniformes > Xenocyprididae > Hypophthalmichthys > Hypophthalmichthys molitrix. Next base: position 70,243 of record CM075501.1, on the reverse strand, counting down.
ATACAATGGTTTAGATTATCAAATTAATTATGTATAACTTTACCTTGACTTCTTCCTCAATATGTCTTTTGAGTTCCTCAATTTGTTGTGTATAAGCCTGTTTTCCTCTAGTTAATTGTGAAACAAGTGCTTCTTTCTCTTCTAATTGGCGACTAAATTCACCTTGGAAACAGGTTACAGATATTAACATGAAATATAGTACCATACAAACTTTTTACAGTTTTTTTTTTTTTTTTTTTTTTTTTTAAGGTTTTTACATCTGTAGCTCACTCTGTCTTACCATTTTCAGTCTGAAGTCTTGCACGTTGTGCATTCATGTCATTCAACTGACGAATATTTTCATCACTCTTGGCCTTGATTTCACTCAGCTGGTCTTCCAGGGTGCGGCACATCTTCTCTAAATTAGCCTAAAGAGATTCAAGGTTATATACAGATGTTCATAAAGATGCTTTTATATGTAATGATCCTCTAGTGACATTACTTTTGCTTTAGCTACAGCCTCCATGTTACTTGTCAAGTCATCAATCTCCATCTTGTATTCACTCTTCTCCTTCTCCAGCTTCTGCTTGACCCGCTGGAGGTTGTCGATCTGTTCTCCAAGCTCAGCCACACTATCTGCCTGCTTCTTTCGGAGAGCTGCGGCCGTAGCCTCATGCTGCAAGGTGGACTCTTCCAGATCACGACGCAACTTCTGGAATTCAGCTTCACGCTTCTTGTTCATCTCAATCTGGGCAGCAGTGGCACCACCAGCTTCCTCAAGCCTCTCACTGATCTCTTCAAGTTCCCTGGAGAGATCAGCTCTCTGCTTCTCCACTTTAGCACGAGCAGCTCGCTCAGCCTCAATTTCCTCTTCTAGCTCCTCAATACGGGCCTAAATAAAGAATGAAAAATTAACTACCCAGTGATATCTGGTTTTCCCAAATCAGTTTCACATAAAAAAAGATTATGATTAGTGTTACCTGAAGTTCTTTGATCTTCTTCTGAAGCTGTGCTCCCAAAGATTGTTCATCCTCAATCTTGCTGAGAAACTGACTAATCTCAAAGTCTTTCCTGTGTTTAAAGTATGATTTTTGTAAAATGTGTAAAATACTCATTTTGTGTAATTGTGTGAATAATAATGTCCACTCACTTTTTGATCTTCTCTTCTGATTGCTGTTTGTCATTCTCCAGGTCCATTATGGACTCCTGGGCCAGTTTCAGATCACCCTCAAGCTTCCTCTTGGCTCTCTCAAGGTCCATACGGAGCTTCTTCTCTTGCTCCAGTGAACCCTCAAGCTATTGTTACAGAAACCAGAGCATTTAATTCTGGTATAGAGACACAAAATTAATTTCTCATTGATTCAAGCTCTTAGGCTTTGTTTACATGTGGTAGTGAGATGCGTTTTGGTCAATCAGATCACAAGTAGACGAGGGAGACACACACCCATTTACACCTGGTGTTTATATCGGTCTCTTTTTTTGTTCACTTTCAACCACTTCTGTCCTGATTTCTTTGAGGGGAGGGTTTATGGGTGGGTAAATGAATGGGTTTTCTTCAGATCTTTTGATCTAATAGACAAAATAAGTGTACACAATTTACATATGAACCCGCCCGGAGATGCTGGAAAAACATTTTGCAGAGCATCAGCTTTCGTTTCTGCACTGATAGCTGCAAGACCATGCCGAACGCTGTGAGTGTGTGTTAGAAATCAGGAATGGTGAGAAAACATTTGTGTTTGGTATGTTTTTCGTCTTCAACCCAAACTTGGCTCTTTAGCCAACAGAGTTTAAATCCTGTGTGGCTAGCGTGCTTCCCATAATTTTTACACATTAGGTCTTGTGGCTGTTCGAACACATCCGACCACATGAGCGTCTACACTATGAAAGCAATCTGGTCAAATGTTTTTTCGACTACCTCTGGAAGTGGTTGAAAGTGGACAAGCTCAAAATGCTTTAGACCCTGTTTTTAGCATTGTCAACTTGTGATCCGATCGACCAAAACATCTTAATCTTATCTTAATACCAGGTGTAAACAGGGCCTTATTCTCATGCCAAATATCTTACATCATCCACTTGCTGCTCAAGTTTTGCCTTAGATTTAGTCAGAGTGTTGACTTTGTCTTCCTCTGCCTGAAGGTCATCGAGAGTCTGCTGGTGTGCCTCTTGGAGGGCTTTCTTCTCTTTGGTCAGCTTGGCAATGCTCTCATCCTGAGAGGCCATCTCCTCCGTCAGGTTTTTAACCTAAATGGAAACGTTCACCGGTTTCACTCTCAAGATCCTGAACAATCATCAGTACGAAGAACATTTAAAAAGATGATTGACCTTATTTTCTGTTGCATGTTTCTCCTTCTCCACTTTGGCCAAGGTGAGCTCTAGGTCATCGATGTCTTTCTTCAGTTCAGAGCATTCGTCCTCCAGTTTCCTCTTCTTGGCAGTGAGTTCAGCATTTATTTCCTCCTCATCCTCCAGTCTCTCGGTTGTCTCTTTGAGTTTTGCCTCGAGCTGGATCTTGCTTTTGATGAGACCTTCACATCTCTCCTCAGCATCAGAGAGGTTTTCAGTTTCCTGTTCATTAAGATGGATGTAGTTTAATGGCTTATGTTCATAGCTGTTGCATCTATATTAGGATCAATAAGAGCTGAAATACTCACAGCTGCTACTTGCAGTTGAAGATCGTTTTTCTCCTGAAGAAGTGACACCATTTTCTCCTCAAGCTCTTTCTTTTTAGCTAATGCCTTTGATAGATCCTCCTTCATTTTCTCATAGTTCTCCTTCATGGCTGCCATTTCTTTCTCAGTCTCTGCACTCTTTAGAAGCGGCTTGATCTTGAAGTAGAGTTTCATCCATGGCCAATGTTTCACATTCATGAATGAACGGATGTTGTATTGAATGGAATAAATTGATTCTCTGTGTAAATTGCAGTCAGTAAATTAGTCATTATCAATCATTTGTAGCAAACAGTTGTGTTCCAAACAGTTTTGTAAGTTCATTGTACCTCCTTTCCATCATTTTGACAAACTCCTTCCTCATGACAAATCCACGGCACAAAGCCTGAGTCATAGTAACCAGTTCTGCTAGTTTCTCATCTCTCATCTCCTCAAGAGTACCCAAGAGACCAGCTTTGAAGAACACCTACAAGAACATTTGGAAGATAGTAGTAAATCATATATTCTATACTATACTGTGACATTTTAGATAATTCTGTGTTTTTAACTTTGACTCAACTGTTTGAGGAGGCATAACAATGTCTCTGTGCACAAAGCTGGGTCCATTAAGAAATACTTTACTAAGTCTGGTGTGGAAGAACTTGAGTGGCACAAAGCCTCAACCGGAACACAAATTGAACACATTTGAGATGAATTGCAATGCTGACTGTAAACCAGATGCCATCACCACGTCGCCTTATTGATGGTCTATTGTTTGAATGGCAGGAAATCCATGCATCCATCTTCACCATCTAGTGCAAGACTTTCCCTCCTCAAACTGTTGCATCAAAGTTGCAAGTACAGAACTATTTACAATGGCATTGTGTAATTTAGCTTTTTGTTTTCCCTGGAATTACAGGAATGATTGAACTTCTTAAAGGGATGCTTTACCCAAAAATGCATGTAAAAGTATACTCAGGCTGTTCAATTTGGTCCACATTAACTTTCAATGTATGGAGAAAAAACATTAACATTCTTCAAATTCTTCAAATATCCTCTCTTGTGTTCCACAGAAGAAAGTAAATAGTACAAGGTACAACATGAAGGTCAGTAAATGATGACAGAATTTACATTTTTGGGTGTCCATATACTTTTGGTTTGGGTTAGTAGGGGTTGATCACCTTGGTGTGCCCAAACTTGTATTGGGTGTGGTCAACATCAATAGAGCCCAAGAGTTTCTCTGAAGCCTTTTTGTTGTCAATGAACTGTCCCTCAGGGATGACGCTAGCATTTAATACTTTGTATCTAGAGGACATTCAGGGGAGAGTCATGTTCTTGTGAAGCCAAAAATATAGTCATAAGATGATGAAGATTAGGTTGTGCATCTTGTCTAATTAGTTGGTTGCAAAAAGGTGTCTTTACCTCTGCTTGAAGTCACCATAGAGGATTCTGCTGGGGAAACCCTTCCTGCAGATTCTGATGCCTTCCAGCACACCATTACACCTGAGCTGGTGGATAACCAGGAAGTTCTCCATCAGACCTGCAATAAAGATGCTCTTTTGATTCCAGATATATTTTAACTGTTATTTGTGATTCACTTGAGTCTTCAGGGATTAAGTTTACCTGGAGTCTTGGACTCATTAGGAATCAAGCAGCGCACAAAGTGAGGGTGAGTGCTCCTCAGGTTAGTCATCAGCTTACCCAAGTTCTCCTGTGGAAAAGTTTGTCATTAGTTTATTCTTTAATGGTGTAAAAGTTCACATTCTTCATTAAAAGAGAATCTAATTTACCCTAAAAAGTGCAGAGACAGTCTGGAAGGAACCACCCTTCTTCTTGCCTCCCTTCTTTCCCCCGCCTCCCTCAGCTGTTTTATGTCAATGAAAGAAATGTTTGTTTTTATTTTTTTATTGTCCTTGTGTTGCTTTCCATTAACCTTTTCAATAAATTCCTATTAAATCATGTCTAATAATTACATCATAACACAAAGGAATTAAGGAATTGCAAATAAATGTCTTACCTTCAGAACCTGCATGAGCGGCATACAGGAAGGCCAGCACTTTGAGCGATGACTTTTGGTAGAGTTGCACAACAGAGTCGTTCAGGGGATCCTTGTTCTTGTCCAACCAGCCATTAATGTTGTAGTCCACAGTGCCGGCGTAGTGCACCAGAGAGAAGTGGGCCTCTGCCTTACCTTTGGCAGGCTTGGGCTTCTGGAAAGCTGCACATTTGCCCAGATGCTGATCATGCAACTTGTTTTTGAAGCTTGTGTCTGTAGCTTTGGGGAACATGCACTCCTCTTCAAGGATGGAGAAGATGCCCATTGGCTGTTGAAGAAATATTCATGCTCAAGTACAGGCAGAATATGAATAGTCATTTTAATTTGTTGAATGTCCTCTTACCTTCTCAATGAGCTCAATGCAAGCAGCCAAGTCCATACCAAAGTCAATGAACTCCCATTCAATGCCTTCTTTCTTGTACTCCTCTTGCTCCAGAACAAACATGTGGTGGTTGAAGAACTGTTGCAGTTTCTCATTTGTGAAGTTGATGCAAAGCTGCTCCAAGCTGTTGAACTGATAGTTAAACAGAGGAAAGTTCTTACTGCTGACTGTTATCTTTTATGTCTTGATTCTTACACAGACATTAATAACTGATGCTCACATCAAAGATCTCAAATCCAGCGATGTCCAGCACACCAATGAAGAACTGTCTTGGTTGCTTTGTGTCCAACATCTCATTGATACGGACAACCATCCACAAGAACATTTTCTCATAGACAGACTTGCAGAGCGCAGAGACTGCGTTGTTCACCTGAGAAAAGGTCATTGTGGATCATATCATTACACTTTTACCTCTCAAGACAACTATGAATGTCTCTGAGATATTTCTAAATTTATTTTAGTAGATAAGTGATCACCTGTGGTACTGTCTGGCCTTTGGTTACCATCTCATTTCCGACCTTCACTCTGGGGTAACACAGAGCTTTCAGCATGTCAGCGGAGTTGAGGCCCATGAGGTAGGCGATTTTATCAGCCACTGAGGAAGAACAGTTTAATGTAGTATTGTTGCGAATGAAGTGAATGTTTACCTGTTAATATGTGCTAATAGTATGTCTTACCCTCAGTGCCGTCAGGCTCTGCCTGCTCCTCTCTCTGCTTCTGTTTAAACTTCATGTTCCCATGATGCATCACAGCACCTGTCAGCTTATAGATGCTGATTTTCTCATCAGCACTGAAGCCCAGAATATCAATGGCTGTCTGTTTATACAATGACCAAATGAATCACACATTATTTGAAACAAAGAGAAGGGTATTTTACATTGTATGTCATTCAGTTTATGCTGGTGTTTTTCTGATGTTTGTTCTGGTATATTTTATATAATCTGAAAATACTACTATGGAGTTTGGGTTTTTGCCGCTGTCGCTTCTGGCTTGCTTAGTTGGGGACAATTAATGTTCAACAATATTACTGATCTGCCTGCATTGACACTTTTGTATGTGAACTGAACTGAGCTGGAGGATGACATCACTGTTTTCTCCAGAGCTGCTGTATAGATAAATGAACTAAATTAATCACTAATGATTTTTACAACGGAAATGAATCAACACTGAATTTACTTAAGCTGGACAATGACACCATTTTCTTCTAGAGCTGCTGTACAGCCAAAACAAAACTTTGTTGCATAATTTTCCTGTTATCTGTATTTTAAAAAGCGCTTTATAAATAAAGGTGACTTGATTTGATGACTACAACTACTACTAACAATGTAGCTGTTCACATACATCTGTGGCAATGAACTCCTCCACATCATTGATACTCTTGACAGTGATTTCACCCTGGCTGATCATTGGATAGTCGTAAGGGTTGGTGGTGATGAGCAGGGCCTCTGTGAAGAATTGATGTGCAGTATGTTAACAGTGTTCTCAAACATGGAAATAAACGAAATGCACAATACTGTAGATTTCTCACCGAGCAGCTCTGGCTTGTGTCCGGTCATGAGCTGGTAGAAGATGTGGTAGCTCCTCTCAGCAGACAGCTGGAATGTTACTCTTGACTTTTCCAGCAGATCTTCCAAAGACAAAAAAAAAAACAAAAAACACATTTTTGCCTCCATATTAAACATTTATATATTGGTTTAAAACAATGTTGACTCACAAGTTTCAATATCAGCTGAGGCCAGTTTTCCAGTGGTCCCAAAGTGAATCCTGATGAATTTTCCCTAAGCAGATTGAAATATTTAGAAAAGTTTAGAATATCCAAGCTTTGGAATGTTAACTGAATTTGTACAATTAATTTCATCTGGCCACAGCAACTTACAAAACGAGAGGAGTTGTCATTCCTCACAGTCTTGGCATTTCCATAAGCCTCCAGTAGAGGGTTGGCTGCAATGATTTGATCCTCTAGCGACCCCTAGTGAGTAGTTAAGTAATTTCATTATGCAGAATAAATCTTTCACTGTTCTTTGAATGGTTTTTGATTGGTTAGTCACCTGCATTTTGCCAGGGACAGGTTCTGCCTTCTTTCCACCGCCAGCCACAGCGATTGTCGCAAAATACTGGATGACACGTTTGGTGTTGACAGTCTTTCCTGCACCAGATTCTCCACTGGACATGGAGTGGACATGTTAAAGGGGGAAAAGAACATATTTCAGAATATTATGAATGATGGGATATGGTGGCTTTTATGTAAGTGCTTCTTTAAAATCCATAAATGTCAGGCACTACATTTACATGCACACCAAATAGCTGCTTAAAGCATGAAACCTGCATGTGCATGCATCATGCTGGCAGTGTGGTCTAAACCTCGTATACATGCAGAACCTAGCAGTAAGCAGCTTTTCCTCACACCTTTCTGTTACTTTAGTTATCCTGTCTTTCCTGGCACATGCCAATAAGAATGACCCTTATGCATTTACATGACCACATTATCCACATTCTCTAGCAGAAAAGCCAAGTGTTTAACAGTTTTCTCTCAATAGCTTAAACAGTGTTAGCATTTACATGATGATGATTCTTATACAACAACTTTAATTATCATAGCCTACTTACGTAATCAGGATGGACTGATTCTCCCTGTCTGAAACACATTTATAGTGTTATTTTAAGTGAAACCACTAAACAGATTGTATTTTCAGTTTTTTGTATATATCATATATGTAACAAAATGTACACCACTACATAAATTACATGAGAGATCCATTACTTAAAAAGAATCCATTAAATAAATAAATTGTAGGTGTATTAAGCAAAATATAAGTAGGCTCAAGTTTAGCACAAGTTTATTGGATTGCAAATCGGATTGAAAATTTATATCCACACTTACCAGTGAGCATGAACTGGTAGGCGTTGTCGGAGATGGAGAAGATGTGAGGCGGGGCTTCAACCCTCTTTTTGCCTCTGTATCCAGCCACAACGACTGAATCATACACTGGGAGCCACTTGTAGGGATTGACAGTGACGCAGAACAAGCCAGAGTAGGTCTGAAACGGAGATGGATAGTCCAGTTTAACGATGCTGTCACCCCATCCCAGGAACAAAATATGATTTGCTTAGACTCACGTAGATCATCCATGCTGCGTAACGCTCTTTGAGGTTATACAGCACAGTAGGCTCATTGAGGTGGGTCATCATGGCCATGTCCTCAATTTTGTCAAACTTGGGAGGATTCATGGGGAAGATTTCATCTTCTTTTACCGTGATCGTCTATAAAGTTTTCAACATGTATGAGACATTTACTACAAACAAAATATTTGTTTTACCTGGCAAAGTAGTTTTACAGTCCCACAGCATCATGTAAAACTGTTTTACAGAAGATCAACACATTTTCTAATTCTACTTACTTTGCCACACAGTGTTTTGACAGTAGCTTTGCCACCTTCTCTACTAACAAGAACACCCTTCAGGTACATCTCATCCGGCACTGTCACAAAGAATGCTGTTTTGGCATCAAAGGGGGTGTTCTGGGCCTCTATCCTCTCTCTTTCCGGCTTCCGGAGGTAAATGGCCGCTGGGCCGAAACACTCCATTTCACCATCTCCCATGATTGCGGTTTACTTTGAGAAGTGACGAGGAGAGAATGTGAAGAGGGATTTATACTTTGACTAAATATTAAACAAATGCAAGTGGAGTAAAATATATTAATTCCTATGAATGTGGAGCGCAATGATGCTTTTCCATGTGAGCGTTTCTGAGCATCTATGTTCTAAAGCATTTTTAATTATCCTGAGTGACTCTCTTTACTCAACAAGTTCAACAGTTAAAACAATTTTGAACTCTATTCAACCAACTGTTTGCTTTAGAACTGAGATGGGATCTTTTCTTTTCTTTGCTTCTAAAATGAAAACCAATGATTGTAAGTATGCATATATTTTGTTTATTTATCACAAACGTAATACCTGCTGTCCTGTCCGGAGAGAATGTGTCTGATGTGTCTGAGGTAGGAGATGCTAAGAGAAAGGCAAAAAACTTGAGTTTGAATATGTGCTACCTTGGACTAATTCAGTCAGATTGGTGTCAAAAGCATGTTGAATGTACAGTGCATAGCCACACTCTAAACTCTTAACTGTGCTAATTGATTACCATGAATCAGGGTTAGACATTTAATCTCTAAATCACAGAACACAAGTATGTGATATTAGGTTAATAGTAGAAGGAGAGCATGATGAACAACTCACCCACCTTTGAGTTCCAGTCAGTCCTTAAAGGAGCCTGAAGCAGCTTCTTATATAGACAGTATACTGTTCACTCAGCAAAGCGTTCTCACCGTATTTGGTCATGTATTTTTAGCTTTGTTTCAACAGGAATTTTTGTAACTGATTGTCACGTTCATCAATATCATGACACCAGCCAAATATATTATCACTTTGATGTAATTAACTGTCCAGTCTTAATTAGTTTTAGTTATGTTTAAAGGAAATATTGTTAGAAGAACAGAGAATGGGTTGAGATAATAGCAGTGAACCCTTCAGTAAGATGAGGTGAAATGACACTGGATTAAACAAATATTTGAAAATAAGCCACCAATATTGTGATTAAAAATTACACTCAGTGTATTTATAGGTTTCACTTGTGATTAAGCGCCTTAACCTTGAGAAAGGGTTGTTATGTGAAGGTATCGGTTACTGGAGTTCAGACATTGTTTAGGTCTTATGTAGAGCATAATCTTCTTTAAGTGCCTTGGCATTACACTAGAGCCCATTTTAGCCGTGGAGAAGCTCTTAAATGTCACTGGGATACTGTTCCAAGAAGCCTGGGAAGCTTTTCATGTGACAAAGCAACAAATTTGGGCACAACAGTTGTCATTCTGTGAACTTGTGCATATAGTGACACTTATGCTGAAGGCCAGCCTTCAGCATAAGTGTCACCATATATATATATATATTTTTTTTCAGTTCATGTTCCAAATTAATAACAGAAAAAGAAGAAAAAAAAAAAAAACACATGGTCAACCACAGCTCTTAAAATATATATATATATATATATATATAGATATATATATATTTGAATGTCTAAAGTGGACCATCAAAAAAAAAAAAAAAAAAAAAATATATATATTTTTTTTAAGTCAAATTGGTTACACATTTTTTTTTTTTTGATGGTCCACTTTAGACATTCTACTAACTATAAGTAACTTTTCAACTACATGCTCTCGTTAGAGCATTTGTAGATGATTAGGATTAGGTCTTAGGGTTGTACTTGCAAAGTGTGTAACTTATAGTCAGTAGAATGTCTGTTGGGAGCATCAAAATAAAGTGTTAGCAGGTATTAAGCAGACAGTCTACTAATACTAATACTAGTAGTTGACAGTAGTAGCAAAGTTATATATAATTAGTAGGATGTCTAGTGGACCATTGAAATAAAACGTTACTGTCAAATTTATATTGCGGTCTCTTTTAGACATCCTAATCATGTGGATAATAGAAATAGCTTATATATAAGGTGGATAGCATTTGTTGTGAATTAAACGCATTAAAGCGTAATTTGGACTAAATGTCAGCTTTGTTTTTGGCCATGCATTTAGTTTGTACTCTCTCATCTCTCTGCCCATTTCCAGTTTATTTCAGTTTTACACTCTACTAATGGCTGTGCTAGTCTATTGGGCTTCAGGTGTCTGTCAATTTGTGATTAAAGGCTGTTGATCGCAGAGTCATACTCCTATTACAGTCAGTCAAAGTCAAATTTATTTGTATAGCTCTTTTTACACTACACATAATTTCAAATCAGCTCTACTGTTATATCTATAATGCCTTAGTCCTGTACATAGAGCAAATTTTAGAGCTAGGTGAACTGACGATATATAACGATGTGACATGACCGATTCCCCATATTTATGCCTAGATATATTGTATTTACCACAGTTGTTGTGCTGCAGTGACTTGGATATGTCTGAGCGTTAAAGGCAATTAAGAGATTTAAATATTGGTCAGTTTTCAGTTAATGGTAAATCCCATTTTGCAAAATTGAAGTAAATTGATGATAATTGGATGACTAAATCCATGATCAGCAAGTCTTGTGTGATGGTTCTGAGCTGTAACGAAACACAAATGCATGAATGCATCATGAAAGCGGCCCTGATTTCTACAGAGCTCTTCAGGATGGTGTGGCGTTGGGTGTGTCTGATCTTGGATCCTGCCCATGTTGTTTTGCTTTGCCTTGCAAGGACAATGCAATGTCTCCAACATGCCTTCCTAGTTCCTTTGAAAAGATGGCAGGAGGCTGTGGAATAAATTCTAAGGCGTCGACACCTAATGAGAAGGGGACATGTGCTCAATAAAAAAAGGCATCTTTCCCCAAGGGTGGTCATATTAGGACTTTACACAAATATAGCTGGTCGGTCATCTATGCCATCAGGGCTTTGCCATTTGTCAGCAAAAGCCACAAGTGTTATTGTGGTGTCAAGTTGAAAGGTTTGATATCAGATGGCCATTCAACTCCGTCCTGGACACTCATATTTATAAGAATATTGTAAGAAGCTATTGATTTAATTTAATCTTTAATTATTGGTCATTCATTAGTTTGGTCAGTATAATGGAAGACTTTACATTAGTGTCTATCTTTATTTATTCAGGTGCTTTTATTCAGCAGCTTCAGCAGTCGGTTTGCAGGTGCGCTGTTCTTGCATTGATTCATTGTTTGGCTTTCCTGTTGTTGACATACAGTAGTGGGACACAGCTGAACTGGCCAGGTAACATTTCTTTAAAAAATCTGTATTGTTTGCATTTGTAAGATAATACAGACATTCTCTGGCTCTTTGGATGCTTTCTTGCTCAAGTGCTTTTCTTAGAAGAATTCACAAGCAAGAGTTAACTCTTTACACCAAGTAATGTGGTTGAGTCATGGAGATATAGCCAAAACTGATTGTACAGTTTGTTTACAGTATTTTTTTAATACATGTGATGAGAATGTATCTGTAGTATTTTGGGGATTAATTATTTGTCTTTGAGGACAGATGGGGTCTTGTGATTTGGGCATCTGTTAGTCATTCTGAATTTCTAATAGTATTTAGTTTAAATGTGAGTTTTACACTTAGACTAGGAATTTATCATGTGATATTATTGCAGACTGGAGCATTATAATACATTTGAGTGCTTTTGTCAGGTTATGTATTTGGTAATAACCTGTTTATTGTGAAATCATCGAGTTCTCTCATTTGAGTGGCAAATAATGATCTAATCGTTTACATTTATTTTTTGGGAAACTTTTTTTCTTTTAGTAACGTTCTTTTCAGATCGGCTAACTACATTATTTAATCTGAAATAACATTGAACAATACTGTTACAGCATGAATTAATCTTAATTTTAAAATGAACACATATTTCACATTATCTGTTAACATGAGTTAATGCACTGTGAACTAATATGAACATGCAATCAACAGTTCTGTGCATATTAAGAATAATAAAGACTGTATAAATGTATATTTTTCTGATTGCTGATTCATGATAGCTAATGTATTAACTAATGTTCATAATGGTACCTTATTGTGAAGCGTTTCTATTTTCTGATTTATTTTCTTTGCTCATCCTGCTAACAGAACATTGCTGATGTATGCTGTCCTTCCATACAGCCCTACTGTAAGTGTTTCCAACACATCTTCAGAATAAATATACATTTACACACATCTACACACATTCTTTTAGTGGAACTCAAATTATGTTGTAATGTTGTTAAGCAGGCTAATACGTCAGTTGTCTTGGACTTTACAGATAAAAAAAGTTATTTTCAGCCATGATGATTAATTGTTCTGTGAGCAAAAGTGTCCAATAACAATCCCATGTATAAAAAAAAACAACATATAATTGTTATGACTAGGGTTTCTGTCGCATATGAGTGTACATCACTTTAAACAGTTTCTCAAAAGTACATACATTTATTTTTCTGCAAAATGTTTTAATGAGAACAAATTACTGAGTGCACCTCTAAAAAGCTCAAATTATGTTGGCAATGACTGTAGTATGTCTGCTCAAACATGCCTGAGAAAATTAACAGTTACTACATAATTCAGAAACAAGATGTATTTGACACTAGGGGTGGGTAAAAAAATTGTGTTATTTGATGCATCACAATCTTGATCTTTTAGTTTTTGCTTTTTTAGTTGCATGTTATTGTTAAACATGACCAATTTACCAAACGCAGCTAGCTCTGTCAAAGTTAAATTTAAGTGTATGAGAATATTTTGGAGTAAATTTGCAATGCAGAGACATTTGTGACATGCTCCATCATTGAATTGGGTGGGTTTTTTTATCTCAGTAGGGCTACATCACACTGTCAGTCCAAATCCGATTATTTGTGTATTCGATTAGAATCTGAATTAAAATTATTGACTGTCTAGTGTATCGCAGTTGTTCAGGTCCAATTTATGTGTCCCATGCCGCTCTTTCGTTTTCTTGGAATATCTGCATTGGTTTCTATGGCAATGACGTTGCGTTGGTAGGTATATGCCAAAAACAACCACAACATGGAGGGGTTTGCAATACAGATGTTGTCTTATTTACAACATGACAATGTGCAGCCGCTAGAGATGTGCGAAACACCCAAGTCCGCTGTTAAAAATAAATCATCCACCCGCCAACCACCCGAACCTATGATTTACCACTCTGATTTAGATATCCGCACCTGACCCACATTATAATCGTCACATTACAATTATTCTAATTGTCACTTTATTCATAAAGCACTATTTAAACAACAACTGTTGACCAAAGTGCTGTACATAAACATTAAACACAGTAAAATAAAACAAATAACAAAGCAATAAAACCGATAACAACACAGATAATTCAAAACAGATCATTCTCAGTGCTAAGCATGATATGGTATCATATCACACTGAAGGAGGCTGCTTTTAAATTAACATTTATTTAAAGTAAAAGTTCTTCTTTGGCAAAATTGCATTTCCTTAATAGCCTAAACACAGGCTTTACTCCTTTCAAACTTAAATTGTCACTGTTTCCATCACTGCAACGTCCCAAACACACACACAAAAAATGAAATACAGTCAACCCAAGCAAAGGCTGAATATGGGCTTTATACAAAGTCATGGAACTCTAGATGGCGCAGGCTGATAAGGTCCTTAAATTAATTTGTTAGCAATCACATAGTTATGTACATAGTGCAGCTGATTGTTTGCTGTGGCATCAGCAGCCAATGAGCTTGTTGCTCAGCATCCAAATACTTTGCATTGTTTGCTATAAGCAGTCTGCAGCGCGCTTTCAAAATTTCTCTGAAAATCAACATTAAGATAAGTGAACAATCTTTATTATGCTGTATCACTATGCATTTTTTTTTACGTGGTCTGCTTTGTCAGTTCCTTATGAAGTAACTATACACAAGGTGAAAAATCATATGTCAGTCTTGTTTTAATGGTTAGAGTGAATTACTAAGCATATTAGCAATATTGTGTTTATGCAGCAGCTGCATCAAGCAGAAAATGTAGTTGCCGTAAGGATACAGAGACAAAGCATTGCTGGCATGTGAACTCTTTACAGTGAAACAGGCTTCGCGTTTGTATCGCATATCAAATGGAGCTACAGCAATTCTTATGTCATTTGTGCAGCAGCAGCATGTATAACAAATTCAGATTGCAATGTTAGCAAATATTATCAGCAGCAACAGAACGCTAGCAGACGTTGTGGTTAAGTAGACACTAGTGTCTTGCTTCATTGAGTTGAGATGAGTCATGAGTCATGCAAGTATGCGAGCAGCTGCAACTCCTGCAGAATTAGATTTTGGGCATGTTTACTTTTTAAAAACTACAGGACGAACAGCGATTATGCTAATGCAGGATACTTTATTGTCAGCATATTAGTAGGCTTAAGGTGAGTAGATCATTCACTGCTGTCACGTAAGTTTTCCAGTTATTCTCAAACAAAAGCAAGAGCACCCCAGTTGATGCTACAGTTATATCATTTTGACAAACTGTGTATCTGTTTGAGCTCTGGATAACATCAGGTGTTTCCGTTTGCAGTGAGTTTTGCAGTAGTGGCAGATCACGACATGTTTGTTATGTTTAATATCAGTTTGAGGTGTTTAATATCAGTAAGAATCCACTCACTGCTCAAAACAGAGATATGATATGCCAAAGTAGTACGCATCAGCAATGTAGACTAATAGATATAATAGAAAATATTTGTATCTAAATATTTTGAAATTCTATTCTAAGTATCGTTAAACTAATGGCTTGTGTACTTACTCACTTATGCATGGGAGAAAGTGCAACACGCAATATGGCGGAATAGTCCTGCCGCCTAAATAAAAGGGCCAATCGCTGATCAGTCTTGTCATTATGTTCGACGTTCGTCAGACAGACCAACGAATAGGAATCTCGCTAGAGAGGCCAATTTACTTTAAGTGTAACTAAAACGAGCCAATGCACATTGCCATGCAATTATTTGCAGCAGCTGCTCTGCCCTGCTCTGCGCGGGTATATAATGAGCAGCAGGTGTATTACATCTTTAGCTTTTTGCTTCGGAGCCGAGCGGTTCATTTTGTTCCTGTCTCTAATCAGCAAGCAGTGTTTTCTAAAAAGAGCCAGTGAGCATGCTGATAACAGGATCATATCAGCTATTGTATTAATGTTATTATAATGTCCACTCTTAACAGAAAACAAGATTTTTGTGGTTTAACGCATGCACGTATTATTGCACGTCATTAAATTTTGTATAGGTCTATTATATTTTAAATTACAGTACTGGTCAAAAGATTCAACATATTACTATTTTTAATGTTTTTAAAAAACAGCAATACTGTGAAATATTATTACAATTTAAAAATAATGGTTTTCTATTTGAATATACTTTAAAATATAATTTATTTCTGTGATGCAAAGCTGTCATCATTCCTTGCGAACAAAAGCTTCACTGATGTGGCACTATATAGGCTATTTTTCAGTAAACTCTTCATAATCTGTCCAAAACAGGCCAAAGAAATATTGTCTAAACATTCATATTGCTATGACATTTTATGTATCTTTGTTATATTATAGAGCCTATAAATGGTAATGTGCAGTTTAATATGTTGCCAACACATTTTATTTCAGTATTTATTACATATTTCAGTCGATTTCACTCATCTCAGTATAGCAATACTTTTTGGGAAAAGCCAATATGTCATGTTTACTAATGTAAGTTATGTGTAGTAGCTAAACGAAACATCGCGTCTGCCCGAATCATTCACACAGAGACGCAGAACATGCAGGATTCATATTTAAACAGTCTTTTTGTGGCTTAATATTGACAGACACTAGTCTATATCGTGATTAGAATAAAGAATTTAGGAATAAAAAACTTACCATTCACAATCCTCGGCTTGATCAAGTTGATCCTCGAAATGGAATTGAAACCAGTCATGCTCTTCCTCTGAGGTAAATCCTTTTAGAATTATTCTTCACTGCATCTCAAGACGATGAAAAGTACATGAATCTGACTAAGCTTGATACATTTTTTCGAGCTGATGCAGGCGTTCACTCTGTTGCGTTGATTGCATCAGAATTTGCGTTTGCATCCTGCGCACTCTCCGTGTGTAACGGTCTGAGTTGTTTTGTTCTGTTTAGTTCATGTTAAGAGTTTGTTTTTCATTAGTCTCTTGTTCTCCTTTGTTCTCAGTTTCCCGCCACTTGTTTGTTACCATGGTTTCTGATTTGATTAGTGTTTGAATTTAGTTTAGTTAATTGGTCCTGTATTCCTCCGTTCTTCCCCTGTTGGTTGCTATGGTTACTGAATGAGTTAGTTATGTTCAGGTGTGTCTAGTTTATTAGGTCCTTTGTTTGTTCAATGTATTTAAGCCCTGTGTTTCAATCTGTTCTTTGTCAGTTCTCTGTTGCATATACGTTGTTGTTTTTGTTCTGTTTCTGCCTGTTTCTCAAGTCTGTTTTGGAGTTTATTTAATAAATGTTCTGCTGCACCTAGTTCCTGCATCCTCTATTATTTGATCTCAACCACGTGTGACAGAAGAACTGACCTTTATATTGGATCTAGCACCAGTAAAGATGGGCATTCTCTTCACCCCGGTAGAACCTGCTGACCGCTTGCTCACCCTCTTTCAGGATGGCCGCCCAATTGAGGAATATACTGAAGGAGTTCCTTGATCTCTTGCATTTGGTAACCTGGAGCGATTAGGTCCTGAAAACTGTTTTCTGGTCTGGTTTAGACGATCCGCTGTACCAGCAGGTCCCAGCCGCAGCTACCACATGCTCCCTGACCCAGTATATCGATTATGTGCTATGGCTGAGTGGTTCTTCCCTCACTGTTGGCGAGGTTGATGAAGACACCACTGCCATTCAGCCACAGTCGCCCGCATTCACTCCAGCCACCAAAGTAACCGCGCCTGAACCTTCAGTCCCCCCTCAACACAGAGAAGCGGTCATGCACAGCACAAATCTCATAACCCAAGTAAGGGACCCTTTCCTAGTTTCTGTTTGGACTGCTTTAATGAGGTTCCCTGTTCTCCAGTCCCCATCTTCAGTATCCCGTCGTAAGATGGCCGCCCTGCCTAAGTCCTCTCCAGAGAATACGGAGGACCTATGGCTGATAGACTTTTGGTCAGAACCCAATTCAGCACCTGACCAGAGTCCAGACTCTGCTCCAGTCCCCGAGTCAGCCCCAGACTCCACTCCATTCAAGTCCCTGTGCCGAGCCCAAAGGGGGCTCCCGTCTCCGTCCCAGTCTCCGCCCCGAGTCCTTAGGGGGCTCCAGTCTCCAGTCTCCTCCCCGATCCCTCCCCGAGCCTAGAGGGGGTTCCAGTCTCCAGTCTCCTTCCCGAGCCCAGAGGCTCCTGTCTCCGCTCACGAGCCCGCTCCAGCCCACGAGCCCGCTCCAGCCCAACACCTTTTCCCTGGCATGAACCCGATAGGCCCTCCCAAGGAAATTTTGGGGGGGTGCAGTACGTCTGCCGTAGTGGCCAAGCTGAGCCACACCGTGGGCGTGGCCGCATTAGTGGATAATGAGATGACTCGCAAACAACTGACATCTCTCTCTTTTCAAACAGTGTACATAAACAGAGAATATTTGTTTTCGATTTGACTTACTTGATTTAAAACCTGACATTTCAACGTTTCTTTAGACATATGTCTCATATTTGTGTGGTTAGTATTCACTAAGTTTCTGAGGACTATCAGAATGGACTTCCTTATTCAGAGAGAGAGATGACCTCACATCATGTTAGTTTTCTTTATTTAGCAAAAAGCACAACATTTTGCGCTGCTCTAGTGGCGACCAGCAGCAGCAGGTGTTGTCTTCGTCTTCTTTAATGTTTTTTTTTTTTACACGGAAATTGTGTTTACTTTGTTTTTGCAGAAAGGTTTTTTTTTGATGTTATATAAGCTCGCACAAAAATGAAGTTATTTTATGTGATCGTTTTGGTATTTTTTTTATTGGAGGAATTATTTGTCTCCCATACCATGAACAAACACAAAGATACCGGTACTCTTGGGAGTTTTTATTGGGGCTTAGATGGAGTTCAAAGGAGTATGCTCTGGATTTTCTGTTGTTTCAGGAAGGAAACGAGATGCAGCTTTGTGACGGAGCCATGGTGGATTCGGGGGAAAGGCCCTTTCAAGTGTATCCGAGAGGGAGAAAGCGTGGAAAGAAAGGAGGTGTGCGGGAGCGTGTTAAACAGTTACAACAGAAAAACTGCATGCCACTTCCTGCAATGATCCTAACAAATGTGCAGTCGTTGAGGAATAAGGTTGATGAATTACAAGCGAACGTCAACCATCTTCAGGAATATAAGAGCGCTTGTTTAATCGCACTGACGAAAACTTGGCTTGACTCCCAGGACCTCGATTCATCTCTGGAAATTGGTGGATTTGGTGCTCCACTTTGCTTGGACAGGGACAAAGAGGTAATGGGAAAAGGTCAAGGTGGGGGAGTTTGTCTGTATATAAATCAACACTGGTGTAGTAACATCACAGTAAGAGAAACTCTGTGTTTACCCGATGTTGAGTTACTTTCTGTGTTGGTGAGGCCATTCTATCTACCAAGTGAATTTCCACAGATATTCATCACAGTGGTGTACATTCACCCGAGAGCAAATAACTGTGTTGCGGCTGAAACTCTAAGGAAAGTGATTCATAAACTGCAATCAATGTCACCAAACGCACCAAATTTTATTCTTGGGGATTTTAATAATTGTAATTTAAAGAAGTCACTTGGTACTTTTTATAAATGTTACATGTAATACAAGGTGAAATAAGATACTTGATCTCTGTTATGGCTCTATTAAGGGGGTGATGAAATCTACTGTTGGTCCTCCTTTGGGTTTCTCTGATCATAATACAGTCCACTTGTTACCTGTGTACAAGTCAGTGTTGCTTAGAGAGAAAACTAAGGAAAGAAGAGTACAGATATGGACAGAGGAAAGTTCACTGGCTCTACAGGGGTGTTTTGACTGTACAGACTGGACTGTTTTTGAAGAAGCTACAAACAATATTGATGAACTCACTGAAGCTGTGAGAAATTTTATCTCTTTTTGTACTGAATATGTTATTCCTTGTAAGATGTTTAGAGTATATCCAAGTAATAAGCCTTGGATCTCAAAGAGAACAAAAGATCTTTTGCATAAAAAGAAAATTGTTTTTCAGATGGGAGAATCACAAACAGTTAGAGAGATTAGTAAGATGGTGAGAGCAGAAATAAAGAAGGATAAGATCAAATTTAAAGATAAGGTGGAAGATCAGTTAAATGGAAGTAATTTAAGAGCAGCATGGCAAGGAATTAAAACTACGGCAGGTATTGAGAGGAAGGATACCAAGAGAATCAAATTGGATGGTTTTAATTCAGATATGGATTTTGCTGATAAATTAAATGAGTACTATTTAAGGTTATCACGATTTCAGTGCAGAAATCAATTATTTAAAACAGAGAACAGTATCTAGTAGTGGTGGAAATATGGAAGTTTATAAGGTTAAATGTCTTTTTCAAAATATAGATGTTAAAAAAAGTCCAGACCCTGATAATGTAGGAGGCAAGGTGTTAAAGACCTGTGCAGAACAGTTGTGTGGAATATTCCATCGCATTTTTTTTTAGAGTCTCTTAAGTTACAAAAGGTCCCAAGAATATGGAAGAAATCGAATATAGTCCGTGTGCCAAAATATAGTGTGCCTAAGAATTGAAATGATTTTAGACCTGTTGCTTTAACATCATTAATTATGAAATGTTTTGAAAAAATAATTAGGGAAATGATTTTACAGCAAATAGAGACTAGCCTGGATCCATTACAGTTTGCCTACAGAGAGAGCAGAGGTGTGGAGGATGCTATACTTTAGGTTTTTCCAGATTATAAATAAGATTTAAAAGATAATGTCACAGATCCGCCAGGCTCCATCATCAGCCAATCACAGCGCACTCCCTCACCAGAATACTGATCACACGCACCTGCTCCCCATCATCACCTGATCACACCTGACACATAAGCACGCCACTCACCTCAGTCAGTTGTCCGGTCTTGTTCTTACATTAAGGACTGCTTATGGTTGATCTCTGATACTCCAAAGCTTCCTACCAGTTCCACTCCAGCGTGTTTCCTCAGTCTCCGTGCTCCTGTGTGTGTCAACTTACCTCCTACGTGTGTTCTCTCCATCGCCGATCACCCATCCACTCAAGATCATCGCACCTGCAAGATAAA
Source organism: Hypophthalmichthys molitrix (assembly GCA_037950675.1). Lineage (NCBI taxonomy): Eukaryota > Metazoa > Chordata > Actinopteri > Cypriniformes > Xenocyprididae > Hypophthalmichthys > Hypophthalmichthys molitrix. The sequence continues at coordinate 49,503 of CM075501.1, read as the reverse complement.
GGACAGTATTATTACCAGTCTCCTCTTTGCTACATCATTACCACCTCTTTCATTTACCTGCATCTCTGTTTACCACCTGTTGTTAATAAACACCCGTCTGCATCATATCTGTGTGGTCCCTCTGTCCGTAACACCTAAGGCATGTGCCAGGCTTTTATTTATTGATTTCTCTTCTGCTTTTTGTTAATAAAGAAATTAATATCTAATTTTAATATTGATTTAAATGTTGCTGGATGGATTTTATATTTTTTAACAGGAAGGTCACAGTGTGTTAAAATTAAAATTAAAAAGTATATTCCAAACAGTTATTTTGTTCAGTGGGGTCTCCTCAAGGATGTTGTTTGTCACCCTTGTTATATATTATGTACACAAATGATTGTCGCAGTTCATACGAGAACAGGCATATTATTTAATATGCAGATGATTCTGTCATAGTGAGTCTTCTGCAGGAACAGGATCAAGAGCATGGTCCTGTAGTAGATGATAATTTCCACCTTCAGTTAAATGTGGAAAAAACTAAGGACATGTTAATTGACTTTGGAAGATCAATATTAAGTCCAGGGATGACAAAGATAAATGGTGTGGATATTGAAATGACTGATGATATTAATATCTTGGGACAGTGTTTGATAACAAACTAAGTTTTGAAGCAAATGTATCAGTTGTTTCCAACAAAAGACTTTTTTTTTTTTTTTTTTTTTTTTTAAGGAAGATGAGAACATTTAATGTGTGCTCCAAGATGATGACTTTATTTTATAAGTCTTTTATTGAATCTGTGTGTATTGTAGTTTGGTAATCTTACATTGACAAATAAGAATAGGTTAAATAGTCTTGTGAAGGTGGCAGGAAAAGTCATAGAGGTAAGTCAAAACCAGCCTATTGATATCTATCAGAGACAGGTTTTGAATAAGGCATATTCAATTTTAAGAAATTTTGATCATCCATTATATAAGGAATTTCAGTTGTTGCCTTCAGGGCGTCGTTTAAGTGTACCAGGTGGTAGGACAAAACGTTTTAAGGTTTTTTTTTTTGTTTCAGTGGCTATTGGTTTAATGAACTCTAAATAGGACGTTTTTTTAGCAAGGGAGACAAAGAAACCTGCTGATCCAGTGCATTGGCAAGAGAGACGAAAATAAAAACTAATGTTCTTACCTTGTTGCTTGTACTACTATTTTTATTTTGCACTTTTTTAATTGTACACAGCAACTTATTTGGCAATACAAATTTAATATGTCACAAGAATAAGATTTTGTATTCTTCATTTACATAAACACCTGTAATAAATAAATAGGCAACTTTCCCGAGTCTTTACCTTGAAATAAAGCAAAAGGCTACTATTTAGCCTAGTTTGTAGGCTATTATTATTTTAATTTTTAAGTGATTTAGACTGATTTAGTCAACCAAAATGTTTAAAATCTTTTTAAAGCTATAATAATCATATTCACCCAACACTGATTTGTTTGATACGGATCTGTTTTGAAATTAATTGTTTTTCTTTCGTTGCTTTATCATTTATCCATTGGTTATCATTGTCAGTTTCATGAGTGATTCACAAAACCAATTCTTGACCAATCTGAGCTCTTAAGCATCAAGAATGGTAAAACAAAGACTGTCACCCAACATCAGTTAAGAGCAAATATTTACAATGTTGTTATCATTATCAATTAAAATTAAACAATAAAAATGACAGAAAATTAATAACAAAGATAATTTTCGGATCAATAAATGTACATTTCATATTAAATATGTTGGCTTGAAAAGGCTATCCCAATCCAGGTCTTGAACCTGGATCTCTATCTAAATATCCACTGGACTATTTTCACTGCTGTTAAATTGCGTATGCAAAGACTACTCATTCATGCAGCCTAGGGAAAACTACGTCATCACTAATGTGTTTTATATGTAGCCTATATAATTCACATTTGTTTGTTTTTTTATTTTATTACAAGAAGAAAATAACATAATACATGGGCCTAGTAAGAAATATTTTTAAAGAGAAATACGGAGTATTAGTAGGCTACTGCATTAAAGCACAGTCCATGAAAAAGTAAACACAATTTTGACATTTACTGTAGGCCTACTGTTTGAATTCATTCTAAACAGCAAATGCTTACATGCATGCATATGTTTACTACTATGTTTATTCTCTCTGTCTCCTACTTTGTTGGGGGAGTTATTTCATGTATGTTATATGTGCAGCAGCATCATGTCTTACATGCTCACAGCAGCATGTCTGTGAATGTATTGGCAGTAGCAAGTCTCTGTATGTGCTCTGCAGCAGAAGCAGCAGCGTAGCAGATCTATTCCTAACCCAAACAACACTGTCTCGGACCACACAAGCAAAAAAAGAAAGAAAAAAAGAGGTAAAGAAATAAATGTTAAAATAATAATAATAAAGTAACTAAAAAATTATAATGATAATGACAATAAATATTTAGTTCAGTACCCAAAAGTACTATAGTAAAAACCTGCAAAACAATCATTCAAGGTGCCCAGAAATATGTACAGCTTTAGCCTCAGAGGAGCCACTAGGGGCTGGTTAAATGGTTAGTGGAAATTTTTTTCAATGGAATTAGTTCTCAAAAATCTGAAGCTTTCCATTTGTATAACAGAGATCATGTCCATAATTCACATTCGAAAGGAATGTAAGGGTGACTTCCAGTTCTTAAGCACAAGTCACTTAGCTACAGTCATACCCAGGGTTAGAGACCCTGTAATGTCCCCGGGAGGCAGGAGGTGCGCTGTGAAAAATCAAAGATAGCCAGTTCTGCATCCGGTGGAAGAGGCCTATTGTAAGCCTTGGAGTACCAGTTAAATATGCTTGACCAAAGCCCAGACAGGGCAAAACCAGAAAGCATGAGAAGTTGTATCCTCTGCCACCTTGCACCGATCACACATTGGTGAAACAGAGGGGAAAATTTTATGCAGTTTGGTTTTAGTGTAATGCAAGCAGTGAACAACCTTGAATTGGATCATTTGGTGTCTGCTGTTTACTGAGCAGACCTGTATCGTAGCCAGACACTTATCCCACATATCGTCAGAGAGCTCAACTCCCAAGTCTTCCTCCCAGGCTGCTTTAAATATCTCAGTAGGGACTGCAACGCAGCTTTCAAATAAACAAACAAATTTGGAAATAAGATGACTAGAATCAGGAGAAAGAAATACAAAGTTCTGTCATGAAACTCTAGATGGCGCAGGCTGATAGGTCCTTAACTCAGTTTGTTAGCAATCACAGTTATCTACATAGCGCAGCTGATTGGTTGCCGTGGCACCAGCAGCCAATGAGCTTGCTGCTCAGCATTCAAATACTTGGCATTGTTTGCTGTTAGCAGTCTGCACCGTGCCTTCAGAAACCCTGAACCTTCTCCAGCTCCACCTGTATAGATCTGCTATAGTATGTTATATGTGCAGCAGCAGCATGTCTGTGAATGTATTGGTAGTATCAAGTCTGTACTTTCTCTTCAGCAGGAGCAGCAATAATCAACAGCAGCAGCTAAATTAAATATGTTCAGCCCAAGCAAGGGCTGGATATAGGCTTTAATTAATTTGTCATATAGGTACATACATCTGTTTTAAATCACATACCCAGCACTTGATTGGTCCTGGTTAACTACTTCAATAAAACGTTCCCACACGGTACTTTTCTTTCCTTCCATTTGTTATGTTTTTAATTCTCTTTTTTGAAATTTCTCTTGGATCTGCTTTGTTTCCATTGCTGCTTAAACAAGTGAACTCCACAACTGCAAAGCTTAATGAGTCTGCAAATTAGTTAAATTTAAGCTTTAAATATGTTAATATTTACATCATGTTAGAAAACACTCTTATCAAAATAATTTAGTAAGCTTGTGTATATTTTTAGTTTAAGCTATTGAGATATCGAGCAATATCTCATGTAAGTTTCTTTCCCTTTGTGTTTTATAAAATGATCACTAGGAAGTGCTCTAAGCATATGTTTTGAATCAACCATTTTTGATTGGTTTTCCTTGAAGAGATATACATTGTTGTTGAAAACAAAAATAAAAGAGTGATGCAAGTTTGTTGCAATTTACCTTGAAATGAGAGTTCCATGTCTTTATTAAAAGCAACACATTGTAATGATTTATCTGTCACCCACCCACCACTCACCCGCAATTAATTGGAATGTTATTTTTTTATTACTTGGGCCGCCTGACCCGCAGATCATCCACAATATCCACGGATATAACCCCAATCCGTGCATCCCTAGTAGCCACCGCGCTGGGCTACTGCATCTTATGAAGCAGTGGCAGAAATGTCTCAGGTTACGCATGTAACCATGGTTCCCTGAGAACAGGGAATGAGACGTTGCATCAAAATGCTAGGGGAACGTCTCCACGTGAACCGGTTCCTGAAACACTTACCCTATGGTCAAAGCCCAAGCTATAACCATCAAAGAGGCCTCCATCAACAACACATGAAGGCCTGCCAAGGCCGCTCAAAGGCCTGGAACTAACAACTTCAACAGAAGGGGTCCCTTTAAGGGAGTGTGGCTAGGGGACCTGAAGGAACCCCAGCCAGTCACTTCTCAGGGGAACAAAGTCAACCCCGAATGCCACCAGGGAGGCTGACCTGGTTGCTAGCTCTACTGGTAACCTAGTCTGCCAACAACCTGTCTGATTCCTCAGAAACAGAGTCTCCAGATACATAAGTCTCACAAAGAGACATCCTGAAAGAGAGACTGCAAGAGGACAGTAGACCAACTCAGACCGATCTTAGAGATGGGCATCCTGGAGAGCAGGACTCAGCGAAGTGCTGTTGACCCTTGCAAGCGAGGGGAGTTAATCTGCTCGATCCTAGGCTCTGCAAAGCACCTATGTTTCAAGGCGCTAAGGAGGCCATGCACTCTGCTCCCAGCCTACGGGATGATCTAACTGGGAGGCCTCGAGAGAAGCCTTCAACCTCTGACCAGACTTAGGGAGCTAAGTACTTAAATCCATAGTTGCCAATTGGATGCCTGATTATCTCCAACACCTGTGGCCTCTGCCTATTTAAGAGCTGCTGGTGGCACTTCACTTTGGCCTACCTCAAGAAACCTGTTGTTGGTGGTTTTGGAGTTTGTCCATTCTTTTGACATTTCATTTGCACACAGTAATTCTCATTCGTCAATGAAAGTGAGAAGATTGGACTGTATAGCTCTGTTGTATTATGTTTGACAGATAAAATTATGACTTGGTTTTATAATTTAGCTGAATCTTAAAATGAGGTATTTGCGTAAAAGTATATAGACACCTGTACATTTGGTAGAAAATTTCTTAAGCAACTTATGAATTATTTTTTATTATTCCATGCATTCCCTGAGAATTGAACCTGTGATCTTGGCATTGGTGCCATACTCTATCAGTCTACAATAACACAGACAGAGAGTGCTTTGAGAAACTGCATTTAATGGACATGTAAGACACCGCACAAGTAAGTCATATTATATGCTTGCTTGTAGTTGTGTTGTGATGTCTCATCTTCATTCTTCATCCTTGCTCTTCAGTAAATAAAAAGACATTTACAAAACTAAATTTGCATGTTTTTTTTTTTTCAGTCAGAAACTTCTGTATATTAAGCAGTGTATATTAAGATTCACCCCCTACCCCTTTTGCAAAAAATAAAAAAATACAATACCTTGCCAACTTCACGGCTCTTGGCCCTCAGCTTGTTGACCTGGGATTCGGCGATGTCAGCGCGCTCCTGAGCCTCCTCCAGCTCATGCTGCACCTTCCTGTACCTGGACAGGTGAGTGTTGGCCTGCTCCTCCTGTTACAATTACACAAGATATCCAACCCATTTCATAGCAGTGCATTCATGGCACTGGCCATTTTTGTCAGTATGCTCAAGACATTTAATATTAGACTTACAGATTCTTCAGCCTGGCGCTTGTAGGACTTCACTTTCAGCTGCAGCTTGTCTACCAGATCCTGCAGTCGGATCACGTTCTTTTTGTCTTCCTCAGTCTTTGGGTATAAATATTGGTCATGGTCTTAGTTAAACTGTATATTGTAAAAGGTGGTGAATTTCTAATTCCTGGGTAGTTTTACCTGGTAGGTGAGCTCCTTCACCCTCCTCTCGTATTTACGCACTCCTTTCACAGCGTCTGCACCACGTCTCTGCTCAGCTTCAACTTCAGACTCTAACTCACGCACCTTCAGTAGAGAGTTATTGTTTCACCTGTCAAATCTCTGCCATGACCAGTACACCTAAAAATGTTTCGTTCCAAACACTCAAATTTACCCTGGACTCCAGTTTCTGAAGCTGTTTCTTTCCACCCTTCATGGCCAGACTTTCAGCCTCATCCAGACGGTGCTGCAGGTCTTTGACAGTCACCTCCAGGTTCTTCTTCATCCTCTCCAGGTGAGCACTGGTGTCCTGCTCCTTCTTCAGCTCTTCAGCCATCATGGCAGCCTGAAATATTAGCCAATTAAAATGAATTAATCAATATAGATACAAATACAATACAAATAACTGTTTAAATAAGAATAGAGAAGCAGAATGTAAACACTCACATCAGTGATGGCCTTCTTGGCCTTCTCCTCTGCATTTCTGGCCTCCTGGACTGAATCATCCACCTCACCTTGAACCTGGACCAGATCAGCCTCAAGCTTCTTCTTGGTGTTAATAAGACTTGTATTCTGTGGGATGTAAGCAGTTAGTCTACAGTGTCTACAGTTTATCATGTATCCTGAATTTGTTCCTGGTATTTAGTAATTGTTTGTACTTGTGAGTGCAGCAGTCCCACACGCTCGCTGGCATCAACCAACTCCTGCTCCGCCACTTTGCGGCCTCTCTCTGTTTGCTCCAGTGCAGTTCTCAGCTCCTCAATCTCTGCTTGCATCAGGTTATTCCTGCGCTCCACCATGGCCACCTGCTCCTTCATGTCCTCCTGTCCTCTGAGAGCATCATCAAGGTGCAGCTGGGCATCCTGTGGTAACATTCTTTCTTTGTTAGTTGTCATGCTTTGGTTAATTTATGTATCATATTCATATTGTCAAACATTTAATATTTATTGTAATTCCACATTCTACAGAAAGATACCTTGAGTTGGCCTTGGACGTTCCTGAGCTGTTTCTGGGCCTCAGCAGCCTGGCGGTTGGCATGACTCAGCTGGATCTCCATCTCATTCAGATCTCCCTCCATCTTCTTTTTGACTCTCAGGGCATCATTTCTGCTCCTGACCTCAGAGTCCAGAGTGCTTTGCATGGAATCGATGACTCTTTGGCTGTTCCTCTTGATCTGTTCCATCTCCTCATCCTTCTCAGCAAGCTTCCTGTCAATCTCACTCTTCACCTGGTTCAGCTCTAGCTGCACACGAAGAATTTTGGACTCTTCATGCTCCAGGGTGCCCTACAAGGACAAAAGGAAACAATTGACTTACTTTTTAAATTTGTCACAATATACTGTAGCCTCTAGAGTGATGGAAGTACATTTATGAAGGTTTAAGGACATAATTAGCAGACATTAGGATTTCCATTTAAGGTTTAGAACCATTCCATATTCAATGTTTTAATATTATTCAAAGCAATGGTATCATAATGTTTATATTATAGCAAAGGAATGGCACCTCAGCTTCTTCAAGTGCACTCTGGATCTCTGATTTCTCAGACTCCACTGTCTTCTTGGCTTTCTCTAACTCATGAATGCTCTTTCCAGTCTCTCCAAGCTGCTCAGTGAGGTCAGAAATCTCCTCTAAATGGGTTTAAAAATCATAAGTGTAAGATTTTCTGTTATAATGCATATCTTTTGTTTTAGTCCTTGGTTTACAAACAAAAAGTTGCATTACGTTGCAGATTCTTGTTCTCCCTCTTCAGGGTCTCAAGGTGGTCAAGAGCTTCCTCATAGGAGTTCTTCATTTTGAAAAGCTCAGTGCTGAGAGAACGAGCTTCTTTCTGAGCACCTTCTAGTTCAGCCTGACTTTCCTCATACTTCTGTTTCCAATCTGCTAGCACCTGAAAATGAAATAAATGTAGTCATTGTTAATTAGCTAAGTTGTCGGTTCAAGGTATATGTTTACAGGTTATCCATGTCTTTTTTACCTTGTCAAAGTTTCTCTGCTTCTTGTCAAGGTTGGCTGCCAGTGCATTTGCCCTCTCCACATCAATCATGAGATCCTCTACTTCACCCTGCAGTCTCTGTTTGGTCTTTTCCAGAGAGGCACACTTGGAGTTCACTGCCTCAATGGATTCTTCAGCATCCTGCAGACGCTGGGCCAGCTTTTTCCTGAGGAAAGTGATTTGAAATTATGAAATCTTATTAATATTTGTCATATTAAATGTAGGATACTGAAGACTTTTTCCAATGATGTATTTACTTGGAATCCTCAAGCTCCTCAGTGCGTTGGATGGCATCAGTTTCATATTTTGTTCTCCACTGAGCCACCTCACTGTTGGCCTTAGACATTCCACGCTGGAGTTCAGCTTTGGCCTCCTGCTCTTCCTCATACTGCTCTCTGAGCAAATCACAGTCATGACGGGCAGACTGAACCGCATGGGCCAGAGCGTTCTTAGCCTATCAGGCAGAACATTTTGAATTACCATCTATAGAATTGTTTACATTATAAAAAAGCATATTATTTATGTATAAGTCTACCTTGACTTCTTCCTCAATATGTCTTTTGAGTTCCTCAATTTGTTGTACATAAGCCTGTTTTCCTCTAGTTAATTGTGAAACAAGTGCTTCTTTCTCTTCCAGTTGGCGACTAAATTCACCTTGGGAACAGGTTAAAGATATTACCATGAAATATAATAACATACAAACTTTTTACTTAATTTTTGAGGTTTTTACACGTGTAGCTTACTCTGTCTTACCATTTTCAGTCTGAAGTCTTGCACGTTGTGCATTCATGTCATTCAACTGACGAGTATTTTCATCACTCTTGGCCTTGATTTCACTCAGCTGGTCTTCCAGGGTGCGGCACATCTTCTCTAAATTAGCCTAAAGAGATTCAAGGTTATATGCAGATGTTTGTAATGATGCTTTATACTTAATGATCCTTTAGTGAAATTACCTTTGATTTAGCCACAGCCTCCATGTTGCTTGTCAAGTCATCAATCTCCATCTTGTATTCACTCTTCTCCTTCTCCAGCTTCTGCTTGACCCGCTGGAGGTTGTCGATCTGTTCTCCAAGCTCAGCCACACTGTCTGCCTGCTTCTTTCGGAGAGCTGCGGCCGTAGCCTCATGCTGCAAGGTGGACTCTTCCAGATCACGACGCAACTTCTGGAATTCAGCTTCACGCTTCTTGTTCATCTCAATCTGGGCAGCAGTGGCACCACCAGCTTCCTCAAGCCTCTCACTGATCTCTTCAAGTTCCCTGGAGAGATCAGCTCTCTGCTTCTCCACTTTAGCACGAGCAGCTCGCTCGGCCTCAATTTCCTCTTCCAGCTCCTCAATACGGGCCTAAATAAATAAAGAAAACTGAATTACCCAGTGATATTGGTAACGTGGGTTTTCCCAGCTATGCATCTACTTCAAAGTTTCATATAGAAAAGATTATGGTCAGTGTTACCTGAAGTTCTTTAATCTTCTTCTGAAGCTGTGCTCCCAAAGATTGTTCATCCTCAATCTTGCTGAGAAACTGACTAATCTCAAAGTCCTTCCTGTATTTAAAGTATTGTTTTGTAAAATGTGTCAAATACTAATTTTTTGTAATTGTGTGAATACTAACGTCCGCTTACTTTTTGATCTTCTCATCTGATTGCTGTTTGTCATTCTCCAGGTCCATTATGGACTCCTGGGCCAGTTTCAGATCACCCTCAAGCTTCCTCTTGGCTCTTTCAAGGTCCATACGGAGCTTCTTCTCTTGCTCCAGTGAGCCCTCAAGCTATTGTTACAGAAACCAGAGCATTTAATTCTGGTATAGAGACACAAAATTTATTTCCTATTGCTCTTAGTTTCATGCCAAACATCTTACATCATCCACTTGCTGCTCAAGCTTTGTCTTAGATTTAGTCAGAGTGTTGACTTTGTCTTCCTCTGCCTGAAGGTCATCAAGAGTCTGCTGGTGTGCCTCTTGGAGGGCTTTCTTCTCTTTGGTCAACTTGGCAATGCTCTCATCCTGAGAGGCCATCTCCTCCGTCAGGTTTTTAACCTAAATAGAAAAATTGTTCATTGTTTTCATTCTCAAGATCCTGAACAATCAGCAGTGTGAAGAACATGTGAAACGATGATTGACCTTATTTTCTGTTGCATGTTTCTCCTTCTCCACTTTGGCCAAGGTGAGCTCTAGGTCATCGATGTCTTTCTTCAGTTCAGAGCATTCGTCCTCCAGTTTCCTCTTCTTGGCAGTGAGTTCAGCATTGATTTCCTCCTCATCCTCCAGTCTCTCGTTTGTCTCTTTGAGTTTTCCCTCGAGCTGGATCTTGCTTTTGATGAGACCTTCACATCTCTCCTCAGCATCAGAGAGGTTTTCAGTTTCCTGTTCATTGAGATGGATTTAGTTTAATGGCTTATGTTCATAGCTGTTGCATCTATATTAGGATCAATAAGAGCTGAAATACTCACAGCTGCTACTTGCAGTTGAAGATCGTTTTTCTCCTGAAGAAGTGACACCATTTTCTCTTCAAGCTCTTTCTTTTTAGCTAATGCCTTTGATAGATCCTCCTTCATTTTCTCATAGTTCTCCTTCATTGCTGCCATTTCTTTCTCAGTCTCTGCACTCTTCAGAAGAGGCTTGATCTTGAAGTAGAGCTTCATCCATGGCCAATGTTTCACATTCATGAATGAGCGGATGTTGTATTGGATGGAATAAATTGATTCTCTGTGTAATTTGCAATTAGTAAATTAGTCATTATCAATCTTTCGTAACAAACAGTTGTTTTAAACAGTTTTGTTAATTCATTTATACCTCCTCTCCATCATTTTGACAAACTCCTTCCTCATGACATATCCACGGCACAAAGCCTGAGTCATGGTAACCAGTAATGCTAGTTTCTCATCTCTCATCTCTTCAAGAGCACCCAACAGACCAGCTTTGAAGAACACCTACAAGAACATTTGGAAAATAGTAGTTTTAAAGAAGCAAAGTAGATGTGAAAATAAATCTATTATATTCTATAATATACAATGACATTCTAGAGAATTCTGTGCTTTCAACTTTGACTCAACTGTTTGAGGAAGCATAACAATGTCTCTGTGCACAATGTGTGGTCCATTAAGAAATACTTTACTAAGCCTGGTGTGAACTTGAGTGGCACAAAGCCTCAACCCGAACACAAATTGAACACATTTAAGATGAATTACAATGCCGACTGTAAGCCAGACCCCATCACCACTGCAGTGCCTGATCTTAAAGGGATGCTTCACCCAAAAATGCATGTAAAAATGTACTCAGGCTGTTCAATTTGGACCACAATAACTTTCATTGTATAGAGAATAAACATTCTTCAATTATCTTCTCTTGTGTTCCACAAAAGAAAAAGAATGGTACAACGTGAAGGTGAGTCAATGACAGAATTTACATTTTTGGGTGTAGATATACTTTTTGGTTTAGGGTTAGTAGGGGTTGATCACCTTGGTGTGCCCAAACTTGTATTGGGTGTGGTCAACATCAATAGAGCCCAAGAGTTTCTCTGAAGCCTTTTTGTTGTCAATGAACTGTCCCTCAGGGATGACGCTAGCGTTTAATACTTTGTATCTAGAGGACATTCAGGGTAGAGTCATGTTCTTGTGAAAAATAATCGTAAGATGATGAAGATCAGGTGGTGCATCATCTCTAATTTGGAGGTTGCAAAAAGGTGTTTTTACCTCTGCTTGAAGTCACCATAGAGGATTCTGCTGGGGAATCCCTTCCTGCAGATTCTGATGCCTTCCAGCACACCATTACACCTGAGCTGGTGGATAACCAGGTAGTTCTCCATCAGACCTGCAATGAAAATATTCTTAAGGTTCCAGAGATATTTTCAAATCTGTGATGCATTTAAGTCTTCAGGGTTAAGTTTACCTGGAGTCTTGGATTCATTAGGGATCAAGCAGCGCACAAAGTGAGGGTGAGTGCTCCTCAGGTTAGTCATCAGCTTACCCAAGTTCTCCTGTGGAAATATTTGTCATTAGTCCAATCTTTATTAGAGAAAAATGTCACCTCCTTCATTAAAAGAGAGAATCTGTTTACCCTAAAAAGTGCAGAGACAGTCTGGAAGGAACCACCCTTCTTCTTCTTCTTTCCACCGCCCTCTGTTTTATGTTGATAAAAAAAAAATATTTTTTTGATCTTGTGTTGCTTTCCATTAAACCCTTCAATAAAGCTCTGTTTGAATCTTGTTGAATCTATTTGTTATCTTGCATAGATATGTCACATTTTCATGAAACTTTAGAATCTGTGATCACATAGTTAGGGTTAACTATGTAACACTCTGTCTTGTACATAGTTAAAAACACAAAGGAAATGCAGATGTTCGTACCTTCAGCAGCTCCATGAGTGGCATACAGGAAGGCCAGCACTTTGAGCGATGACTTTTGGTAGAGTTGCACAACAGAGTCATTCAGTGGATCCTTGTTCTTGTCCAACCAGCCATTAATGTTGTAGTCCACAGTGCCGGCGTAGTGCACCAGAGAGAAGTGGGCCTCTGCCTTACCTTTGGCAGGCTTGGGCTTCTGGAAAGCTGCAGTTTTGCCCAGATGCTGATCATGCAACTTGTTTTTGAAGCTTGTGTCTGTAGCTTTGGGGAACATGCACTCCTCTTCAAGGATGGAGAAGATGCCCATTGGCTGTTGAAGAAATATTCATGCTCAAGTACAGGCACAATATGAATAATCATTTTAATTTGCTGAATGTCCTCTTACCTTCTCAATGAGCTCAATGCAGGCAGCCAAGTCCATACCAAAGTCAATGAACTCCCATTCAATGCCTTCTTTCTTGTACTCCTCTTGCTCCAGAACAAACATGTGGTGATTGAAGAACTGTTGCAGTTTTTCATTTGTGAAGTTGATGCAAAGCTGCTCCAAGCTGTTGAACTGGTAATTAAACAGAGGCAAATTCTTACTGCTGACTGTTATTTTATCTTGTTTCTTACACAGACATTAATAACTGATGCTCACATCAAAGATCTCAAATCCAGCGATGTCCAGCACACCAATGAAGAACTGTCTTGGCTGTTTTGTGTCCAACATCTCATTGATACGGATGACCATCCACAAGAACATTTTCTCATAGACAGACTTGCTGAGTGCAGAGACTGCGTTGTTCACCTGAGAAAATCAAAGGTCAGTATAGTATCATATTACACTTTTACTTCTCAAGACAACTATGAATGTCTATGAGACATTTCTAGCTTTATTCATCTATCGAGTAGAGTAGATAAGTGAGCACCTGTGGTACTGTCTGGCCTTTGGTCACCATCTCATTTCCGACCTTCACTCTGGGGTAACACAGAGCTTTCAGCATGTCAGCAGAGTTGAGGCCCATGAGGTAGGCGATTTTATCAGCCACTGAGGAAGAACAGAGAAGTTTTATACATTATTGTCGCTAATGAAGTGAATGTTTACCTGTTAATATGTGCTAATAGTACGTCTTACCCTCAGTGCCATCAGGCTCGGCCTGCTCCTCTCTCTGCTTCTGTTTAAACTTCATGTTCCCATGATGCATCACAGCACCTGTCAGCTTGTAGATGCTGTTTTTCTCATCAGCACTGAAGCCCAGAATGTCAATGGCTGTCTGTTTAATTAATAATGTGTGATTCATTTGGTCAATGTATAAAGTCAAAGAGACGGGTATTTCATATTGTATGTCATGAAGTATTCAGTTTATGCTAGTGTTATTCTGATGTTTATGTTTGCTCAGATATATTGCGTAGAATCTGAAGATACTACTACTAATAATAATGCAGTTGTCCACATACATCTGTGGCAATGAACTCCTCCACATCATTGATACTCTTGACAGTGATTTCACCCTGGCTGACCATTGGATAGTCGTAAGGGTTGGTGGTGATGAGCAGGGCCTCTGTAAAAAATTGAAGTGCAGTATGGTAACAATGTTCTCAAACACGGAAATAAATGAAATTCACAATAATGTAGATTTCTCACCGAGCAGCTCTGGCTTGTGTCCGGTCATGAGCTGGTAGAAGATGTGGTAGCTCCTCTCAGCAGACAGCTGGAATGTTACTCTTGACTTTTCCAGCAGATCTTTAAAAGAGAAAGAGAGAGAGAGAGAAAAGACATTGACTTTGACCCACATCTTAACCTCCAATTAAAATGTTTGGCTTAAAACAATGTTGACTCACAAGTTTCAATATCAGCTGAGGCCAGTTTTCCAGTGGTCCCAAAGTGAATCCTAATGAATTTACCCTAAGCAGATTGAAATAATTTACAAAAGCTCAGGTTTTTCAAAGTTTGGCAGCTTTGAAGGTGTGACTGAAGTTGTATAATTTTTATTAGTTCAACTTACAAAACGAGAGGAGTTGTCATTCCTCACAGTCTTGGCATTACCATAAGCCTCCAGCAGAGGGTTGGCTGCCACGATTTGGTCCTCCAGTGATCCCTATATGTAATTGTAGTACAATGGATAGTTATGAGGTAAAGCACAAATACTGTAATGCAGTGTAATCCAACGTATCTCCAGTCCTCAGCACCCACCTCCCAGAATGTTTTAGATGTCTTCCTATTCAACACACTAAGAAGCTGATGAGTTGAAGGTGTTTTAACTAGCGAGATATCAAAAACTTTGTGGTAGGTGGGTTCCCAGGAATGAAGTTGAGAAACAATGGTGTAATCAATAACATTGTCTTGAAGAGATATTCACTAACCTGCATTTTTCCAGGGACAGGTTCTGCCTTCTTCGGTCCAGACATTGCACCAACAGTTGCGAAGTACTGAATGACACGTTTTGTGTTCACAGTCTTTCCAGCACCAGATTCTCCACTGGAGGTTCACAATAGATCATGATTTAGTCATAAATCTTCTACTGATTTACATAATAATCGAAAAGCTTCAGGAGAATATTTACTCACGTAATCAGGACAGACTGGTTCTCACGATCTGAAATTACACCATGAAATGTTAACAGGGTTTCCAAATTAAGGTAGTACTTTGTATTAACTTGAAGGCATAAAGTATTATAAAATATTTTTAGTTCATTCATTTATTCAGGTAAATGCACATAGATGAGGTTCAGTAACATTTTTTTTTTATCCAATAATACTGCTTAATGGTAGTTATGAAGCAGTTACTAATTGAACGAAACATTGAAACACCTGCTATGGTTTACTAGCTAGTTGTTAACTAAGGATAAAAATCATTATCAGTGCTTTTTTACATTAACTTATTAAACATTTTTTGCAACAGTGAATATTATAAAATAATGTACATATTGTTTGTATTTAGTCTATTCATCTGTCAAGGCTACATTATGTAACTTTTGGCTTTCTAGCAGTTGAACCATAAAACTAAAAGTTACTTGTGGAAGACTGACTTCCCCTGAAGATAGTAGTTGCCTGAACTCTTTGCTTTTTTCATGAATATGACACAAACACACAGATAAATGAAATTGTAGTTTGCAGTTTCCTGCAATAACTTTACAAATATAAATTTATAAATGTTATATACAGTAATAACTCTTGTTTGTTGAGACACTTCTGGAATCCACTTACCAGTGAGCATGAACTGGTAGGCGTTGTCGGAGATGGAGAAGATGTGAGGCGGGGCTTCAATCCTCTTTTTGCCTCTGTATCCAGCCACAACGACTGTATCGTACACTGGGAGCCACTTGTAGGGATTGACAGTGACGCAGAACAAGCCAGAGTAGGTCTGAAACGGAGATAGATAGTCCAGTTTAACAATTCTTTCGCCCCCTCCCATGAATAAAAGAATAAAATATAATTTGCTTAGACTCACGTAGATCATCCATGCTGCGTAACGCTCTTTGAGGTTAAACAGCACAGCAGGCTCATTGAGGTGGGTCATCATGGCCATGTCCTCAATTTTGTCAAACTTGGGAGGATTCATGGGGAAGATTTCATCTTCTTTTACCGTGACAGTCTGTAATGAACATTGATCAGTGATCAAGAAAGATTAGACTTTTTGTACACACATTTGTATGATATTTAACTGAAGATCTTTAACCTCTGCAGACTCAAGCACAGTAACATATAAAATAGTTTTTATCCATGATACTTACTTTCCCACTGTGAGTTTTGACAGTAGCTTTTCCACCCTCTTTACTAACAAGAGTACCCTTCAGGTACATCTCGTCTGGATCTGTCACGAAGAATGCCGTTTTGGCATCAAAGGGGGTGTTCTGAGCCTCTAGTCTCTCTCTTTCCGGCTTCCGGAGGAAAACGGCCGCTGGGCCGAAGCACTCCATCTCACCATCTCCCATGATTGCTCTGCACTGTGGAGTAAAATATTCACCTTAACTCTGCTTAGTATTACACCTCTACTTTTCTCAGGATTTCACATTATAAACTGGTCATCTTGTCATTATCATTACAATGTTGTAATCAGTAGACGTTACTTGTATTAGTTTACCTTTTATGATGCTCCGAGAGGGGAAAAAGCAGCTGTCAATTTATGGATTCTGAAAAAGATCAAGAGATAGTCAGTGAAGTGTATTAGCATCTTCCATTATGGGTTAGTATACATCATCTGATAAAGAACACTCAGGCGTTCTACATTAATTCTTATATTAAAATCAACCTGTCAAATTAAAATGTGCAGTTCCCCCACCTTAGCCTGGTCACTGTTAGTCTTTGGGGGTCAGGGGCTGCCGTTTATATAGTGTCATTACTGAGCACTCAGCAGAACTGTCCAGACAGATTTGGTCATGTTATTTTACTTGGTGTGATGTTTCTCTGTTCCGGGGAGGAAATTGGAAGATGTTGTCATTCATCTAATACGAGGAATATTGTTATATTGGTACACACAGATAATGGGTGTTGGGTTAATAGACATGGCATAAAAGTTTGTCACAGTCCATGTTTTTTTTAGATTGTAACTCTTGTAGATGTTTGATTTTTTTAATGCAAATGCATTACCTGTTTGATAAGTTTAATTTGATGTTGCTGAGGTCCTATTTCAGTGTACCATCTTTAAAACTAAGGGAGCTTGGCACAGCAGAGAAACAGCAGAGAAACTCAAAGAAGCAGTCAAATGTCACCGGTATTCTGTTTCAGGTGACATCAAGACTTGTAACTTAGAATTTATATGTCAGTTAAAGCTGCTTTGTCTGTTCCCGTTGTTCATTTACATTTCAATTAAGGTTTGATATCAGTGTTGGTAGTGATCACATGAGCCAGGGGCAGAGAGGACAGCTTGGCTGGTTTTCCAAGAATTCTCCCAACTTTTGCCAGCAGGAGATAAAATTAAAATCTTAAAAACCTCGAAGATTTATTACCAGAGATGGATGGTAACAAGTCATCCTTCCAAATGAAAAATAATATCACTGACAGATTTTTTTATTGGGCTATTAAATCTCAGTAGTCATGGCATGAAGTAAACTGGACACATAGTGATATTAAGACTCTCAAAGTTATAAACAGCATGTGCTTATATGGAAAAATCATAATTATAGCACAGCGAGAGCTGCTGTTTGTATTATGAGGATTAGGTCACTTGTCCATACAAGCAACAGTGAAGGCTTGATGGGAACTGTCAGTAAGTCTTCTGCTTCATTTTTAATTTACCTTAAATCAATAAGAATAAGTAATGTGAATGTTTACATTTCTGTTTGTTGAATACGTCCAGTTGGCACTTCCAGTATACTATTTTACTCTGTCGTTTACATTGTAGGGAGTATTAACTGCATTCAGAAGAGTTTAAGGCTCTAGCTTGATTTAAATATGAGCATACAGTAAATGTTTTGCCTAATAACACTAGGTGTAAGGTATATAGAACGTATTGTTCTTTCATGATTCTTTAAGAAACAGTTATTTTGCTCTGCCTAGCTTAAATATGTGCTCAAATGCAAAACTATTGTGGCATGCTAGGATGCATTTGAGCAGAAGTTACATATGATGAAGTCCAGCTTTTTGCTCATGTAAAGATCCATTTCTTTCTGCTGAGCTGTGGTTATATTTAAACCAACAGCAATATAATCAACAAAGTGAAAAGACTACTGTCTTTGTGTGTGTGTGTGTGTGTATATATATATATATATATATATATATATATATATATATACATTAATTTAACACATTTTGTTGTTTTATGAACATTAATCACAGACAAATATTTCATTAGACTACTGTCATTTTAAGACCGAATCCATGGATGTAATACTGACACATATCCTGTTTTCAGCCACCTGTTTACGTCCACTTCAGCCATAACCGACTGTATTTACGTGAAATACTCCACACGATGGACATTTTGACAACTATGTGTGCATTTGACCATTCAGGCACAAGGAGAACTGATCGCGCGCTGTCTGAGAGAACTGGGATCACGCGCAAGAAAGAGAGAGTGCGCACGAGAGAGAGCGCTTCTGGTCTGGAGCAATATCTTAAATGTCCTGTCATATCTGGGCTGTTTTTCCAATATAAAATTTTCAGAATAAAACTTTGAAATCTCATCTTAATATAAGTAATAAAGTTCAAGTTCAGAGTACAAATATCTAAAACAGGAGTTCCTGAGATGTTCCAAATGGTCTGTTGTGTTTTGTTTTGTTATAAATCCTTTTTTTATATATATATTTTTGAAAGGTTTTCTCACAACTCCTTGTCCACGCTTTTGTTCTATCCAGACTGGACTACTGCAATGCTCTCTTGGCAAGCCTTCCATCATGCACTGTCAAACCTCTGCAACTGATCCAGAATGCAGCAGCAAGAGTGTTCTTTAAAGGCCTACTGAAGTGCCTTGAAACGCGCAGCATTGTTCAATGTGTTGACGTAATTTCCACTGAAACAGGAAGACAGGGTGGGACAAATCAAAAAGCTCCTCCCCTTTTTAAAAATAGCCAATATTTTCATTTATATCACAGCTTAGCCAGAGGCGTTGAGCTCGGCAAAGCTGCATTTGACAGCTTATGACGGCCACAGTCTAATAGATTCCCCTTTTAGATTTAATATGAAGCTGTTACTAAAGCAAAACAGTGAACATAATCATGCTAATATGTTGATGCATGGCACCGGTGTTATATCTTCTACACGACAGTGCTGTTTCTAGTAATGCAGAGTCTTGTCTAACCATTTCTCCTCCTAATCACTTTAAAATATAGCATTCTGTGCAGAATTCAAATGGGTCCGATACCTTTTTTGGTCTGCGCAGACTAGAGCATATGATCCGCTCTGTGCCTGACAGAGTGTGTCTGCTTCCCGAACAATGCTAGGAAGATTGTTCCAGAGTTTAGGTGCCAGATAGGAGAAGAATCTACCGCCTACGGTTGATTTTGTTGATTTATTCTAGGTATTATCAGCTGGCCTGAATTCTGAGATCGCAATAGACGTGAAGGACTATAATGCTTTCAGAGCTCGCTCAGGTACTGGGGAGCTAAACCATTTAGTGCTTTGCAAGTAATTAGCAAGATTTTGAAATCCATACGATGTTTAACAGGAAGCCAATGCAGTGTTGACAGAACTGGGCTAATATGGTCATACTTCCTAGTTCTAGTAAGAACTCTAGCTGCTGCATTTTGGACGAGCTGTAGTTTATTTATCAGGCGAGCGGAACAACCACCCAGTAGAGCGTTACAGTAATCTAGCCTTGAGGTCATGAACGCATGAACTAACTGTTCTGCATTTGTCATTGAGAGCATATGTCGTAGTTTAGATATATTTTTAAGATAACAAATAGAAATGTGAATTATATAGGCTTCACATTTGTATGGTATTAAGAGTGATAGTGTAGTTTTCCATAATAGGCTACATGAATGAGTAGGCTTTGCATGGGAGTATTAACAGCGGTGAAACAATAGCGTAGTGGGCAGTGTTTTAACACATGCCACAGGGATAGTTGACGCAATCTCTGCTGACACTTCAGGGATGTGTTGTGCTCGAGTTTAGGCACAGGTCCTCCATCTGATCTCGATACGGCCTGAATCCGGCTGACTACGGTAAACCTCGGCATAAACAGAGAGACTAATATTAGCGTAGATGCCATTCTTCTTATAATGTAAAAAGTACATTGGGTGTTGTAGGAAGTGTTCCCGGTTCTGGCTGACCTAATTGAGTTTAGTCTAGATTTAAAGAGTGTCTGTTTCCCGAACAATGCTAGGAAGACTGTTCCAAAGTTTAGGTGCTAAATAGAAGAAGGATCTACTGCCTGCGGTTGATTTTGACATTCTAGGTATTATCAGCTGGCCTGAATTCTGAGATCGCAATAGACATTTAGCACTATAATGCGTTAAGAGCTTGCTCAAGTACTGGGGAAGTAAACCATTTAGTGCTTTGCAAGTAATTAGCAAGATTTTAAAATCTATACGATGTTTAACAGGAAGCCAATGCAGTGTTGACAGAACTGGGCTAATATGGTCATACTTCCTAGTTCTAGTAAGAACTCTAGCTGCTGCGTTTTGGACGAGCTGTAGTTTATTTATCAGGCGAGCGGAACAACCACCCAGTAGAGCGTTACAGTAATCTAGCCTTGAGGTCATGAACGCATGAACTAACTGTTCTGCATTTGTCATTGAGAGCATATGTCGTAGTTTAGATATATTTTTAAGATGGAAGAATGCAGTTTTACAGATGCTAGAAATGTGGCTTTCAAATGAAAGATCAATGACCACACCCAGGTTCATAACTGACTGAAAAGAGCAGCCATCAAGTGTAAGACAGTATTCTAGGTTATTACGTGAGGAGGTTATTGGTCCAATAATTAGAATCTCTGTTTTTTCTGAATTTAGAAGTAGGAAATTACTGGTCATCCAATTTTTATATCAGCTATGCATTCCGTTAATTTTGTGAATTGGTAAGTTTCGTCAGGGCACGAAGAAATATAGAGCTGAGTATCATCAGCGTAACAGTGAAAACTAACGCCATGCTTCCTAATGATATCTCCCAAGGGTAGCATGTACAGAGTGAAAAGCAACGGTCCTAGTACTGAGCCTTGCAGTACTCCATATTGAACTTGTGATCGATATGACCTCTCTTCATTTACTACTACAAACTGATAACGGTCAGATAAGTATGATTTGATGATAATAGCAAATCATTTTTAACTCTAATGAGAGCCATCTCAGTACTATGGTACGGTCTAAATCCTGACTGGAAATCCTCACAGATACTATTTCTTTCTAAAAAGGAAAATAGTTAGGGTTAGGATACTGCCTTTTCTAGTATTTTTGACAGAAAAGGTAAATTCGGGATCGGCTTGTAATTGACAAATTGTCTTGAATCAAGTTGCGTTTTTTAAATAAGAGGTTTAATAATAGCCAGCTTAAAAGTTAAAATGTTTTCTAATGACAATGATGAATTAATAATATTAAGAAGAGGATCTATGACCCCTGGAAGCATCTCTTTCAGTAGCTTATTCAGTATAGGGTCTAACATATGTGTTGTTGATTTAGATGATTTTTATTCTTCCTCTCTTATGTCAATGAATGAATGGAATTTTTCCTCTGGGATACTACAATGCACTGTCTGACGCAATACTGTAGTAGACTTCTGTGATGTGAGTCAGCTATCTATCTATCTATCTATAGTGCTAGACTAACTGTGACTAGTCACAGCACTTGCATATTGTTGCCCTTTTGTTGGTTTGATTGCTTCTATTGTTCTCCTCATTTGTAAGTTGTTTTGGACAAAAATGTCTGCTAAATGATTAAATGTAAATGTATTGAATACTGCAATTGCTCAAATACGATCATAATTCATAATGTGACATGCAATATGTAAAAACTGTTGCAGTGTCTGATTCTGTGGATGAGCACATTAGTTACTGCAGTTGAATTGGCCAAATCAGATTAAAATTTCATTCGGATTGTAAGGGGTGGTTTCAATTTAAACCTTTTCTAATCCCATCGAGAGGACAAGTAAACAGTTGATCGGATTTAAAATGAAACTAAACTTGAAAGTACTTGAAAGAAAGTACTGTGCACGTGCAGTGACGTAGAAATGGCATAATGACGGATGACACGTGGAACAAGCTGTTGTTGTTGTTGAATGAAGTGTCATAAATGACTGTCGTGTCATTCTAAAATTCTCCTTCCACTCATCGTCTGTGAATGGAGCAGGACATTGTCCCACCAGTCCTTGTTTCGGACTCTCAACCACAGACACCTTGTTTTGGGTGCAGGAAGGGGCGTTTTTACTGCTTGATAAATATAAGCAGTGCTTGTTGTCTCCTAATTAGGACTCAAAATTTTAATTAATTAAATAAATATTAAGTGTACTCTTTAAAACGAAGAGAAGCAATTTAGGAGAATAGTATGTGCAAACAGTGGGAAACTCTGTATATATGTGCAGTGTCACACATATCAGTGTCATTCATCTGTTTCTCTTGTTGTACCCTCTGTTCGTTTAGTCACTATGGGGTCCAGGGCATTCAGCTGCGCTGCTCCTCGTCTCTGGAATTTTCTTCTACAATCTAAACAAGAAAGTGATTGTCTGGCTACTTTTAAATCACGTCTTAAAACGTATCTATTTAAATTAGCGTTCTATGATCAATTTAAAATGATCTTATGTTAAACAGCTGTTGTTTTGTTGTATAGCTGTCTTGATTTGTTTTTATGACTATCACTCAACTGTATGGTGTCCTTGAGTGCTTTGAAAGGCACCTTTAAATAAAATGTATTATTTTATTATTTGTATAGTAGGAAGTTTGTGATTTCAGATACAACCACAGTGTTGCTTTAACCACTGCATGCGCGGAACTTCTCTGTATGCGGAACATCATGTCAAACTCAGAGTTTCTCCCCAAGGATCAGACAATATTGTTTATATCAACATACTTAGATATTGCGAATACATCTGAAAAGTAAGGAAGGATTGGTTAAGTTTTGTTTTGGATTATAAGTTTTGGATTATAAATATAATTTATTTGATACTGAAAGGTATGGATTTAAACATAATTTAATACTGATATTAATGATGAGATGTTTTAGCAAAAATCTCAGCTAATGGATGACTATAAAAATTAATTATATTGTATTTATAACTATAATATAAATATTATTTTGGATTTATTATTATTTATCTCCAATAGATGATAATGCAAATGATTTATGAATCAATCTGCAGAGATGAAACTCAAGTCCTTTACTAGCTGTATGTCTTTAAAACAGTGCATGTGATGAAGTTTGAAAGTGGAAGAAATAATGGACAATGAAGTCAAAACTTGCCGTTTTAATGGACACAGAAAAACTCAACACAAGTAAGTCATATCATATGCTTGCTTGTAGGTGTGGTTTCTTGTCTTCATTCTTCATCTTTACTCTTGAAAATGCGAAATAATATAGTTAGATTCTGTGGAAAATGTTCCATAAATATTGTGTATAAAAAGTAACCTTTCAGAGTTCTACATGATCATCAGTTGTTACCTTCCCGACCTCACGGCTCTTGGCCCTCAGCTTGTTGACCTGGGATTCGGAGATGTCAGCGCGCTCCTGAGCCTCCTCCAGCTCATGCTGCACCTTCCTGTACCTGGACAGGTGAGTGTTGGCCTGCTCCTCCTGTTACGATTACACAAGATATCCAACCCATTTCATAGCAGTGCATTCATGGCTCTGGACGTTTTTGTCAATACTAAAACTTGACGCTCAAGACATTTTGATATTAGACTTACAGCTTCTTCAGCCTGGCGCTTGTAGGACTTCACTTTCAGCTGCAGCTTGTCTACCAGATCCTGCAGTCGGATCACATTCTTCTTGTCTTCCTCAGTCTATGGGTGTAAATATTGGTAATGGTCTTAGTTAAACTGTATGTTGTTAAGAAAGGTGGTAAATTTCTAATTCCTGGGTAGTTTTACCTGGTAGGTGAGCTCCTTCACCCTCCTCTCGTATTTGCGCACTCCTTTCACAGCGTCTGCACCACGTCTCTGCTCAGCTTCTACTTCAGACTCTAACTCGCGCACCTTCAGTAGAGAGTTATTGTTTCACCTGTCAAATCTCTGCCATGACCAGTACATCTGAGAATGTGTTTTGTTCCTAAACACTCAAATTTACCCTGGACTCCAGTTTCTGAAGCTGTTTCTTTCCACCCTTCATGGCCAGACTTTCAGCCTCATCCAGACGGTGCTGCAGGTCTTTGACAGTCACCTCCAGGTTCTTCTTCATCCTCTCCAGGTGAGCACTGGTGTCCTGCTCCTTCTTCAGCTCCTCAGCCATCATAGCAGCCTGAAATATAAGCCAGTTAAAATGAATTAACCAATATAGATACAAATACAATACAAATAACTGTTTCAATTAGAATAGAGAAGCAGAATGTAAACACTCACATCAGTGATGGCCTTCTTGGCCTTCTCCTCTGCATTTCTGGCCTCCTGGACTGAATCATCCACCTCACCTTGAACCTGGACCAGATCAGCCTCAAGCTTCTTCTTGGTGTTAATAAGACTTGTATTCTGTGGGATGTAAGCAGTTAGTCTACAGTGTCTACAGTTTTTCATGTATGCTGAATTTGTTCCTGGTATTTAGTAATTGTTTGTACTTGTGAGTGCAGCAGTCCCACACGCTCGCTGGCATCAACCAGCTCCTGCTCCGCCACTTTGCGGCCTCTCTCTGTTTGCTCCAGTGCAGCTCTCAGCTCCTCAATCTCTGATTGCATCAGGTTATTCCTGCGCTCCACCATGGCCACCTGCTCCTTCATGTCCTCCTGTCCTCTGAGAGCATCATCAAGGTGCAGCTGGGCATCCTGTGGCAACATTCTTTCTTTGTTAGTTGTCATGCTTTATTTAATTCAAAATTATCATATTCCTATTGTCAAACATTTAATATTTATTGTAATTCCACATTCTACAGAAAGATACCTTGAGTTGGCCTTGGACGTTCCTGAGCTGTTTCTGGGCCTCAGCAGCCTGGCGGTTGGCATGACTCAGCTGGATCTCCATCTCATTCAGATCTCCCTCCATCTTCTTTTTGACTCTCAGGGCATCATTTCTGCTCCTGACCTCAGAGTCCAGAGTGCTTTGCATGGAATCGATGACTCTTTGGCTGTTCCTCTTGATCTGTTCCATCTCCTCATCCTTCTCAGCAAGCTTCCTGTCAATCTCACTCTTCACCTGGTTCAGCTCTAGCTGCACACGAAGAATTTTGGACTCTTCATGCTCCAGGGTGCCCTACAAGGACAAAAGGAAACAATTGACTTACTTTTTAAATTTGTCACAATATACTGTAGCCTCTAGAGTGATGGAAGTACATTTATGAAGGTTTAAGGACATAATTAGCAGACATTAAGATTTCCATTTAAGGTTTAGAACCATTCCATATTCAATGTTTTAATATTATTCAAAGCAATGGTATCATAATGTTTGTATTATAGCAAAGGAATGGCACCTCAGCTTCTTCAAGTGCACTCTGGATCTCTGATTTCTCAGACTCCACTGTCTTCTTGGCTTTCTCTAACTCATGAATGCTCTTTCCAGTCTCTCCAAGCTGCTCAGTGAGGTCAGAAATCTCCTCTAAATGGGTTTAAAAATCATAAGTGTAAGATTTTCTGTTATAATGCATATCTTTTTTTAGTCCTTGTTGTACAAACAAAAAGTTGCATTACGTTGCAGATTCTTGTTCTCCCTCTTCAGGGTCTCAAGGTGGTCAAGAGCTTCCTCATAGGAGTTCTTCATTTTGAAAAGCTCAGTGCTGAGAGAACGAGCTTCTTTCTGAGCACCTTCTAGTTCAGCCTGACTTTCCTCATACTTCTGTTTCCAATCTGCTAGCACCTGATAATGAAATAAATGTAGTCATTGTTAATTAGCTAAGTCATCGGTTCAAGGTTTATGTTTACAGGTTATCCATGTCTTTTTTACCTTGTCAAAGTTTCTCTGCTTCTTGTCAAGGTTGGCTGCCAATGCATTTGCCCTCTCCACATCAATCATGAGATCTTCTACTTCACCCTGCAGTCTCTGTTTGGTCTTTTCCAGAGAGGCACACTTGGAGTTCACCGCCTCAATGGATTCTTCAGCATCCTGCAGACGCTGGGCCAGCTTTTTCCTGAGGAAAGTGATTTGAAATTATGAAATCTTTGTCATATTAAATGTAGGATACTGAAGATTTTTTCCAATGATGTATTTACTTGGATTCCTCAAGCTCCTCAGTGCGTTGGATGGCATCAGTCTCATATTTGGTTCTCCACTGAGCCACCTCACTGTTGGCCTTAGACATTCCACGCTGGAGTTCAGCTTTGGCCTCCTGCTCTTCCTCATACTGCTCTCTGAGCAAATCACAGTCATGGCGGGCAGACTGAACCGCATGGGCCAGAGCGTTCTTAGCCTATCAGGCAGAACATTTTGAGTTACCATCTATAGAATTGTTTACATTATAAAAAAGCATATTATTTATGTATAACTCTACCTTGACTTCTTCCTCAATATGTCTTTTGAGTTCCTCAATTTGTTGTACATAAGCCTGTTTTCCTCTAGTTAATTGTGAAACAAGTGCTTCTTTCTCTTCCAGTTGGCGACTAAATTCACCTGGGAAACAGGTTGCAGATTGTTATGCGCGTTTCGCAAACACCCCGGCCCAGAGTCCTCAATGATTTGAAATAATATTGTTATATTTTGTCTTTTCTAGTTTCCTATTGGCTGAGCTGGGGAAGCGAGGCTATATAGTGAAAGGAGGCAGACTTTCGGGTCTCTCTGCCAGCCACAGCCTTCTTCACAGCCATATCGTCTTGTCATTATTTTTTTACCTTAGTTTGTAATCTTTGTTTGGAACAGGGAGTCCCAGCTTGAGTTATTTCTTTTCCTTTATTTGCTGGGCTCCCTGTTTCTTATTTTTGGTTACCTTTGTAAGCAATTTGTGTTGAAATAAATTATTTATTTGGAACACTTTAGCTGTTGTCCATCTATTATGTTATGTGTCCCTTCTGACTCCTAGACATTTAAATCAGGAACCGTAACACAGATGTTACCATGAAATATAATAACATACAAACTTTTTACTCAATTTTTGAGGTTTTTACACGTGTAGCTTACTCTGTCTTACCATTTTCAGTCTGAAGTCTTGCACGTTGTGCATTCATGTCATTCAACTGACGAATATTTTCATCACTCTTGGCCTTGATTTCACTCAGCTGGTCTTCCAGGGTGCGGCACATCTTCTCTAAATTAGCCTAAAGAGATTCAAGGTTATATGCAGATGTTTGTAATGATGCTTTATACTTAATGATCCTTTAGTGATATTACCTTTGATTTAGCCACAGCCTCCATGTTACTTGTCAAGTCATCAATCTCCATCTTGTATTCACTCTTCTCCTTCTCCAGCTTCTGCTTGACCCGCTGGAGGTTGTCGATCTGTTCTCCAAGCTCAGCCACACTGTCTGCCTGCTTCTTTCGGAGAGCTGCGGCCGTAGCCTCATGCTGCAAGGTGGACTCTTCCAGATCACGACGCAACTTCTGGAATTCAGCTTCACGCTTCTTGTTCATCTCAATCTGGGCAGCAGTGGCACCACCAGCTTCCTCAAGCCTCTCACTGATCTCTTCAAGTTCCCTGGAGAGATCAGCTCTCTGCTTCTCCACTTTAGCACGAGCAGCTCGCTCGGCCTCAATTTCCTCTTCCAGCTCCTCGATACGGGCCTAAATAAATAAAGAAAACTGAATTACCCAGTGATATTGGTAACGTGGGTTTTCCCAGCTATGCATCTACTTCACAGTTTCATATAGAAAAGATTATGGTCAGTGTTACCTGAAGTTCTTTGATCTTCTTCTGAAGCTGTGCTCCCAAAGATTGTTCATCCTCAATCTTGCTGAGAAACTGACTAATCTCAAAGTCCTTCCTGTATTTAAAGTATTGTTTTGTAAAATGTGTCAAATACTAATTTTTTGTAATTGTGTGAATACTAACGTCCGCTTACTTTTTGATCTTCTCATCTGATTGCTGTTTGTCATTCTCCAGGTCCATTATGGACTCCTGGGCCAGTTTCAGATCACCCTCAAGCTTCCTCTTGGCTCTTTCAAGGTCCATACGGAGCTTCTTCTCTTGCTCCAGTGAGCCCTCAAGCTATTGTTACAGAAACCAGAGCATTTAATTCTGGTATAGAGACACAAAATTAATTTCCCATTGATTCATGCTCTTAGTTTCATGCCAAACATCTTACATCATCCACTTGCTGCTCAAGCTTTGTCTTAGATTTAGTCAGAGTGTTGACTTTGTCTTCCTCTGCCTGAAGGTCATCGAGAGTCTGCTGGTGTGCCTCTTGGAGGGCTTTCTTCTCTTTGGTCAACTTGGCGATGCTCTCATCCTGAGAGGCCATCTCCTCTGTCAGGTTTTTAACCTAAATAGAAACATTGTTCATTGTTTTCATTCTCAAGATCCTGAACAATCAGCATTATGAAGAACATGTGAAAAGATGATTGACCTTATTTTCTGTTGCATGTTTCTCCTTCTCCACTTTGGCCAAGGTGAGCTCCAGGTCGTCAATGTCTTTCTTCAGTTCAGAGCATTCGTCCTCCAGTTTCCTCTTCTTGGCAGTGAGTTCAGCATTTATTTCTTCCTCATCCTCCAGTCTCTCGTTTGTCTCTTTGAGTTTTCCCTCGAGCTGGATCTTGCTTTTGATGAGACCTTCACATCTCTCCTCAGCATCAGAGAGGTTTTCAGTTTCCTGTTCATTGAGATGGATTTAGTTTAATTGCTTATGTTCATAGCTGGTGCATCTATATTATTTACATGGTAATAGTTTGACACAAGTTTCTAATGAACTTACATATTCTATGGTTAATGTAACAGCATGGTTAAAGGAAAATTGTTTACAACTAAATGTGTCTAAAACAGTATGTATGTTTTTTTTCTAAGTCAAACAGTATCAGTAATGAGCCAGATGTTTTTGTGTCTGGGGTGAGGCTGCAGGTAGTTTCTCAATATAAATACATTGGAGTAGAGATTGATTCTAAACTTACATTCAAAGCTCAGGTAAAAAAGCAGGTTTGTAAGCAGGTTAAGTTTATTCTTTATAATTTTAGGCTTACTAGAGATATGTCACTAGAGGCAGCTAAGATGTTTATGTACTCTATGGTTATTTCTCCCATTATTTGTTTAACAACCTGGTCTCAGGCGAGTTCAGTGACTCTAAAACCATTAGAGTCTTTATACAAATGTACACTTAAAGTTCTTGATAAGAAATTGGTACATTTTCATCATTTTGGGAAAATATGATTAACTATGCAAATGTATGCCTGATGTATAAGATTATCTATGGTTTAACTTCTCCCCCTCTTAGTCAGTTACTATCAGAACAACTGCTTATCACTCCACAAGAGGTGCATTTACAGAAATGTTTTATCAATGTGCAATGTCCATGTTAACTAAACAAATAAAAAATAAATAAATAAATAAATAAATTAGGATCAATAAGAGCTGAAATACTCACAGCTGCTACTTGCAGTTGAAGATCATTTTTCTCCTGAAGAAGTGACACCATTTTCTCCTCAAGCTCTTTCTTTTTAGCTAATGCCTTTGATAGATCCTCCTTCATTTTCTCATAGTTCTCCTTCATTGCTGCCATTTCTTTCTCAGTCTCTGCACTCTTCAGAAGAGGCTTGATCTTGAAGTAGAGCTTCATCCATGGCCAATGTTTCACATTCATGAATGAGCGGATGTTGTATTGGATGGAATAAATTGATTCTCTGTGTAATTTGCAATTAGTAAATTAGTCATTATCAATCTTTCGTAACAAACAGTTGTTTTAAACAGTTTTGTTAATTCATTTATACCTCCTCTCCATCATTTTGACAAACTCCTTCCTCATGACATATCCACGGCACAAAGCCTGAGTCATGGTAACCAGTAATGCTAGTTTCTCATCTCTCATCTCTTCAAGAGCTCCCAACAGACCAGCTTTGAAGAACACCTACAAGAACATTTGGAAAATAGTAGTTTTAAAGAAGCAAAGTAGTTGTGAAAATAAATCTATTATATTCTATAATATACAATGACATTCTAGAGAATTCTGTGCTTTCAACTTTGACTCAACTGTTTGAGGAGGCATAACAATGTCTCTGTGCACAATGTGTGGTCCATTAAGAAATACTTTACTAAGCCTGGTGTGAACTTGAGTGGCACAAAGCCTCAACCCGAAGACAAATTGAACACATTTAAGATGAATTACAATGCCGACTGCAAGCCAGACCCCATCACCACTGCAGTGCCTGATCTTAAAGGGATGCTTCACCCAAAAATGCATGTAAAAATGTACTCAGGCTGTTCAATTTGGACCACAATAACTTTCATTGTATAGAGAATAAACATTCTTCAATTATCTTCTCTTGTGTTCCACAAAAAAAAAAGGATGGTACAACGTGAAGGTGAGTCAATGACAGAATTTACATTTTTGGGTGTAGATATACTTTTTGGTTTAGGGTTAGTAGGGGTTGATCACCTTGGTGTGCCCAAACTTGTATTGGGTGTGGTCAACATCAATAGAGCCCAAGAGTTTCTCTGAAGCCTTTTTGTTGTCAATGAACTGTCCCTCAGGGATGACGCTAGCATTTAATACTTTGTATCTAGAGGACATTCAGGGTAGAGTCATGTTCTTGTGAAAAATAATCGTAAGACGATGAAGATCAGGTGGTGCATCATCTCTAATTTGGAGGTTGCAAAAAGGTGTTTTTACCTCTGCTTGAAGTCACCATAGAGGATTCTGCTGGGGAATCCCTTCCTGCAGATTCTGATGCCCTCCAGCACACCATTACACCTGAGCTGGTGGATAACCAGGTAGTTCTCCATCAGACCTGCAATGAAAATATTCTTAAGGTTCCAGAGATATTTTCAAATCTGTGATGCATTTAAGTCTTCAGGGTTAAGTTTACCTGGAGTCTTGGATTCATTAGGGATCAAGCAGCGCACAAAGTGAGGGTGAGTGCTCCTCAGGTTAGTCATCAGCTTACCCAAGTTCTCCTGTGGAAATATTTGTCATTAGTCTAATTTTTATTAGAGAAAAATGTCACCTCCTTCATTAAAAGAGAGAATCTGTTTACCCTAAAAAGTGCAGAGACAGTCTGGAAGGAACCACCCTTCTTCTTCTTCTTTCCACCGCCCTCTGTTTTATGTTGATAAAAAAAATTATTTTTTTGATCATGTGTTGCTTTCCATTAAACCCTTCAATAAAGCTCTATTTGAATCTTGTTGAATCTATTTGTTATCTTGCATAGATATGTCACATTTTCATGAAACTTTAGAATCTGTGATCACATAGTGTGTAACACTCTGAAAATCTTATTCTTTTCTCTGTTTTTTATATAAGCATGTGTCTTGTACATAGTTAAAAACACAAAGGAAATGCAGATGTTCGTACCTTCAGCAGCTCCATGAGTGGCATACAGGAAGGCCAGCACTTTGAGCGATGACTTTTGGTAGAGTTGCACGACAGAGTCGTTCAGTGGATCCTTGTTCTTGTCCAACCAGCCATTAATGTTGTAGTCCACAGTGCCGGCGTAGTGCACCAGAGAGAAGTGGGCCTCTGCCTTACCTTTGGCAGGCTTGGGCTTCTGGAAAGCTGCACATTTGCCCAGATGCTGATCATGCAACTTGTTTTTGAAGCTTGTGTCTGTAGCTTTGGGGAACATGCACTCCTCTTCAAGGATGGAGAAGATGCCCATTGGCTGTTGAAGAAATTTATGTTCAAATACAGGCACAATATGAATAGTAATTTATTTTTATAGTATATAATAGTCATTCATCATTTGTTGAATGTCCTCTTACCTTTTCAATGAGCTCAATGCAGGCAGCCAAGTCCATACCAAAGTCAATGAACTCCCATTCAATGCCTTCTTTCTTGTACTCCTCTTGCTCCAGAACAAACATGTGGTGGTTGAAGAACTGTTGCAGTTTCTCATTTGTGAAGTTGATGCAAAGCTGCTCCAAGCTGTTGAACTGGTAATTAAACAGAGCCAAGTTCTTACTATTGTGTATTATTTTTTATATCCTGATTCTTACAGAGACTTTGATAACTGATGCTCACATCAAAGATCTCAAATCCAGCGATGTCCAGCACACCAATGAAGAACTGTCTTGGCTGTTTTGTGTCCAACATCTCATTGATACGGATGACCATCCACAAGAACATTTTCTCATAGACAGACTTGCAGAGCGCAGAGACTGCGTTGTTCACCTGAGACATTCAAAGGTCAGTGTAGATCATATTACCCTTTTACTTCTCAAGACAACTATGAATGTCTATGAGACATTTCTAGCTTTATTCATCTATCGAGTAGAGTAGATAAGTGAGCACCTGTGGTACTGTCTGGCCTTTGGTCACCATCTCATTTCCGACCTTCACTCTGGGGTAACACAGAGCTTTCAGCATGTCAGCGGAGTTGAGGCCCATGAGGTAGGCGATTTTATCAGCCACTGAGGAAGAACAGAGAAGTTTTATGCATTATCGTCGCTAATGAAGTGAATGTTTACCTGTTAATATTTGCTAAAAGTACGTCTTACCCTCAGTGCCATCAGGCTCGGCCTGCTCCTCTCTCTGCTTCTGTTTAAACTTCATGTTCCCATGATGCATCACAGCACCTGTCAGCTTGTAGATGCTGTTTTTCTCATCAGCAGTGAAGCCCAGAATGTCAATGGCTGTCTGTTTATGCAATCACCGAATCAATCACACATTATTAATTAAGGTCAAAGAGAAGGTTATTTTATATTGTATGTCATGCAGTATTCAGTTTATGCTAGTGTTATTCTGATGTTTATGTTTGCTCAGATATATTTCATAGAATCTGAAAATACTACTACTAATAATAATGTAGTTGTCCACATACATCTGTGGCAATGAACTCCTCCACATCATTGATACTCTTGACAGTGATTTCACCCTGGCTGATCATTGGATAGTCGTAAGGGTTGGTGGTGATGAGCAGGGCCTCTGTGAAGAATTGATGTGCAGTATGTTAACAGTGTTCTCAAACATGGAAATAAACGAAATGCACAATACTGTAGATTTCTCACCGAGCAGCTCTGGCTTGTGTCCGGTCATGAGCTGGTAGAAGATGTGGTAGCTCCTCTCAGCAGACAGCTGGAATGTTACTCTTGACTTTTCCAGCAGATCTTCCAAAGACAAAAATGGATAAAAAGGACATTGACTGCATTTGATTTACCCATCCTAACCTCCAAATAAAATGTTTGGCTTTTAGGGGTGTAATGATTCACTCGTTTTCTCGATGCATCGGTTACAAATCATTGAAACATGGATTTTTGAATCGTGAATCATTTATTCCGGGCAGTAATCGATTTTAAATGCTAAGAATTGAATTAATCAAGATTCTATAGTGATTCAGTGCAAACTATTTAAACACGTGCGAATTAATGGAGGCGTTGTGGGCCGTCATTCACGCCTTCACAGTTACACGCTACACTCTTTACCGCCTTTCAATGGATTGCACTCGCATTTATAGGCTAATAAAATAAAGTTATGTAGCATCATTAAGAACTAACATGAACTAACATAAATTTTTTTTTTTTTTTGCCCTCACTCTCTAAACCCCTGAAGGTCGCTGTGTAATTCACACCCAGACTAAGACATATTAGGGGAAGCATTTAAATAATCCCATGAATGCATAAAAAATGCAGAATTGAATCGTTAATCGAATCACATTGAATTTTAATGTGAATCATCATTAATAGAATCATTCTGAATTTGCAAAAATCATTCTTGAATTGAATCGAAAACCTATAAATCGTGATTCACAGCCCTATTTGGCTTAAAACAATGTTACTCACAAGTTTCAATATCAGCTGAGGCCAGTTTTCCAGTGGTCCCAAAGTGAATCCTGATGAATTTACCCTATGAAGATGGAGATTTACAAAAGCTCAGGTGTTTGGCAGCTTTTAAGCTGTTACTGAAGTTGTATAATGTTGTAATGATTCATTAGTTCAACTTACAAAACGAGAGGAGTTGTCATTCCTCACAGTCTTGGCATTACCATAAGCCTCCAGCAGAGGGTTGGCTGCCACGATTTGGTCCTCCAGTGATCCCTATATGTAATTGTAGTACAATGGATAGTTATGAGGTAAAGCACAAATACTGTAATGCAGTGTAATCCAACGTATCTCCAGTCCTCAGCACCCACCTCCCAGAATGTTTTAGATGTCTTCCTATTCAACACACTAAGAAGCTGATGAGTTGAAGGTGTTTTAACTAGCGAGATATCAAAAACTTTGTGGTAGGTGGGTTCCCAGGAATGAAGTTGAGAAACAATGGTGTAATCAATAACATTGTCTTGAAGAGATATTCACTAACCTGCATTTTTCCAGGGACAGGTTCTGCCTTCTTCGGTCCAGACATTGCACCAACAGTTGCGAAGTACTGAATGACACGTTTTGTGTTCACAGTCTTTCCAGCACCAGATTCTCCACTGGAGGTTCACAATAGATCATGATTTAGTCATAAATCTTCTACTGATTTACATAATAATCGAAAAGCTTCAGGAGAATATTTACTCACGTAATCAGGACAGACTGGTTCTCACGATCTGAAATTACACCATGAAATGTTAACAGGGTTTCCAAATTAAGGTAGTACTTTGTATTAACTTGAAGGCATAAAGTATTATAAAATATTTTTAGTTCATTCATTTATTCAGGTAAATGCACATAGATGAGGTTCAGTAACATTTTTTTTTTATCCAATAATACTGCTTAATGGTAGTTATGAAGCAGTTACTAATTGAACGAAACATTGAAACACCTGCTATGGTTTACTAGCTAGTTGTTAACTAAGGATAAAAATCATTATCAGTGCTTTTTTACATTAACTTATTAAACATTTTTTGCAACAGTGAATATTATAAAATAATGTACATATTGTTTGTATTTAGTCTATTCATCTGTCAAGGCTACATTATGTAACTTTTGGCTTTCTAGCAGTTGAACCATAAAACTAAAAGTTACTTGTGGAAGACTGACTTCCCCTGAAGATAGTAGTTGCCTGAACTCTTTGCTTTTTTCATGAATATGACACAAACACACAGATAAATGAAATTGTAGTTTGCAGTTTCCTGCAATAACTTTACAAATATAAATTTATAAATGTTATATACAGTAATAACTCTTGTTTGTTGAGACACTTCTGGAATCCACTTACCAGTGAGCATGAACTGGTAGGCGTTGTCGGAGATGGAGAAGATGTGAGGCGGGGCTTCAATCCTCTTTTTGCCTCTGTATCCAGCCACAACGACTGTATCGTACACTGGGAGCCACTTGTAGGGATTGACAGTGACGCAGAACAAGCCAGAGTAGGTCTGAAACGGAGATAGATAGTCCAGTTTAACAATTCTTTCGCCCCCTCCCATGAATAAAAGAATAAAATATAATTTGCTTAGACTCACGTAGATCATCCATGCTGCGTAACGCTCTTTGAGGTTAAACAGCACAGCAGGCTCATTGAGGTGGGTCATCATGGCCATGTCCTCAATTTTGTCAAACTTGGGAGGATTCATGGGGAAGATTTCATCTTCTTTTACCGTGACAGTCTGTAATGAACATTGATCAGTGATCAAGAAAGATTAGACTTTTTGTACACACATTTGTATGATATTTAACTGAAGATCTTTAACCTCTGCAGACTCAAGCACAGTAACATATAAAATAGTTTTTATCCATGATACTTACTTTCCCACTGTGAGTTTTGACAGTAGCTTTTCCACCCTCTTTACTAACAAGAGTACCCTTCAGGTACATCTCGTCTGGATCTGTCACGAAGAATGCCGTTTTGGCATCAAAGGGGGTGTTCTGAGCCTCTAGTCTCTCTCTTTCCGGCTTCCGGAGGAAAACGGCCGCTGGGCCGAAGCACTCCATCTCACCATCTCCCATGATTGCTCTGCACTGTGGAGTAAAATATTCACCTTAACTCTGCTTAGTATTACACCTCTACTTTTCTCAGGATTTCACATTATAAACTGGTCATCTTGTCATTATCATTACAATGTTGTAATCAGTAGACGTTACTTGTATTAGTTTACCTTTTATGATGCTCCGAGAGGGGAAAAAGCAGCTGTCAATTTATGGATTCTGAAAAAGATCAAGAGATAGTCAGTGAAGTGTATTAGCATCTTCCATTATGGGTTAGTATACATCATCTGATAAAGAACACTCAGGCGTTCTACATTAATTCTTATATTAAAATCAACCTGTCAAATTAAAATGTGCAGTTCCCCCACCTTAGCCTGGTCACTGTTAGTCTTTGGGGGTCAGGGGCTGCCGTTTATATAGTGTCATTACTGAGCACTCAGCAGAACTGTCCAGACAGATTTGGTCATGTTATTTTACTTGGTGTGATGTTTCTCTGTTCCGGGGAGGAAATTGGAAGATGTTGTCATTCATCTAATACGAGGAATATTGTTATATTGGTACACACAGATAATGGGTGTTGGGTTAATAGACATGGCATAAAAGTTTGTCACAGTCCATGTTTTTTTTAGATTGTAACTCTTGTAGATGTTTGATTTTTTTAATGCAAATGCATTACCTGTTTGATAAGTTTAATTTGATGTTGCTGAGGTCCTATTTCAGTGTACCATCTTTAAAACTAAGGGAGCTTGGCACAGCAGAGAAACAGCAGAGAAACTCAAAGAAGCAGTCAAATGTCACCGGTATTCTGTTTCAGGTGACATCAAGACTTGTAACTTAGAATTTATATGTCAGTTAAAGCTGCTTTGTCTGTTCCCGTTGTTCATTTACATTTCAATTAAGGTTTGATATCAGTGTTGGTAGTGATCACATGAGCCAGGGGCAGAGAGGACAGCTTGGCTGGTTTTCCAAGAATTCTCCCAACTTTTGCCAGCAGGAGATAAAATTAAAATCTTAAAAACCTCGAAGATTTATTACCAGAGATGGATGGTAACAAGTCATCCTTCCAAATGAAAAATAATATCACTGACAGATTTTTTTATTGGGCTATTAAATCTCAGTAGTCATGGCATGAAGTAAACTGGACACATAGTGATATTAAGACTCTCAAAGTTATAAACAGCATGTGCTTATATGGAAAAATCATAATTATAGCACAGCGAGAGCTGCTGTTTGTATTATGAGGATTAGGTCACTTGTCCATACAAGCAACAGTGAAGGCTTGATGGGAACTGTCAGTAAGTCTTCTGCTTCATTTTTAATTTACCTTAAATCAATAAGAATAAGTAATGTGAATGTTTACATTTCTGTTTGTTGAATACGTCCAGTTGGCACTTCCAGTATACTATTTTACTCTGTCGTTTACATTGTAGGGAGTATTAACTGCATTCAGAAGAGTTTAAGGCTCTAGCTTGATTTAAATATGAGCATACAGTAAATGTTTTGCCTAATAACACTAGGTGTAAGGTATATAGAACGTATTGTTCTTTCATGATTCTTTAAGAAACAGTTATTTTGCTCTGCCTAGCTTAAATATGTGCTCAAATGCAAAACTATTGTGGCATGCTAGGATGCATTTGAGCAGAAGTTACATATGATGAAGTCCAGCTTTTTGCTCATGTAAAGATCCATTTCTTTCTGCTGAGCTGTGGTTATATTTAAACCAACAGCAATATAATCAACAAAGTGAAAAGACTACTGTCTTTGTGTGTGTGTGTGTGTGTATATATATATATATATATATATATATATATATATATATACATTAATTTAACACATTTTGTTGTTTTATGAACATTAATCACAGACAAATATTTCATTAGACTACTGTCATTTTAAGACCGAATCCATGGATGTAATACTGACACATATCCTGTTTTCAGCCACCTGTTTACGTCCACTTCAGCCATAACCGACTGTATTTACGTGAAATACTCCACACGATGGACATTTTGACAACTATGTGTGCATTTGACCATTCAGGCACAAGGAGAACTGATCGCGCGCTGTCTGAGAGAACTGGGATCACGCGCAAGAAAGAGAGAGTGCGCACGAGAGAGAGCGCTTCTGGTCTGGAGCAATATCTTAAATGTCCTGTCATATCTGGGCTGTTTTTCCAATATAAAATTTTCAGAATAAAACTTTGAAATCTCATCTTAATATAAGTAATAAAGTTCAAGTTCAGAGTACAAATATCTAAAACAGGAGTTCCTGAGATGTTCCAAATGGTCTGTTGTGTTTTGTTTTGTTATAAATCCTTTTTTTATATATATATTTTTGAAAGGTTTTCTCACAACTCCTTGTCCACGCTTTTGTTCTATCCAGACTGGACTACTGCAATGCTCTCTTGGCAAGCCTTCCATCATGCACTGTCAAACCTCTGCAACTGATCCAGAATGCAGCAGCAAGAGTGTTCTTTAAAGGCCTACTGAAGTGCCTTGAAACGCGCAGCATTGTTCAATGTGTTGACGTAATTTCCACTGAAACAGGAAGACAGGGTGGGACAAATCAAAAAGCTCCTCCCCTTTTTAAAAATAGCCAATATTTTCATTTATATCACAGCTTAGCCAGAGGCGTTGAGCTCGGCAAAGCTGCATTTGACAGCTTATGACGGCCACAGTCTAATAGATTCCCCTTTTAGATTTAATATGAAGCTGTTACTAAAGCAAAACAGTGAACATAATCATGCTAATATGTTGATGCATGGCACCGGTGTTATATCTTCTACACGACAGTGCTGTTTCTAGTAATGCAGAGTCTTGTCTAACCATTTCTCCTCCTAATCACTTTAAAATATAGCATTCTGTGCAGAATTCAAATGGGTCCGATACCTTTTTTGGTCTGCGCAGACTAGAGCATATGATCCGCTCTGTGCCTGACAGAGTGTGTCTGCTTCCCGAACAATGCTAGGAAGATTGTTCCAGAGTTTAGGTGCCAGATAGGAGAAGAATCTACCGCCTACGGTTGATTTTGTTGATTTATTCTAGGTATTATCAGCTGGCCTGAATTCTGAGATCGCAATAGACGTGAAGGACTATAATGCTTTCAGAGCTCGCTCAGGTACTGGGGAGCTAAACCATTTAGTGCTTTGCAAGTAATTAGCAAGATTTTGAAATCCATACGATGTTTAACAGGAAGCCAATGCAGTGTTGACAGAACTGGGCTAATATGGTCATACTTCCTAGTTCTAGTAAGAACTCTAGCTGCTGCATTTTGGACGAGCTGTAGTTTATTTATCAGGCGAGCGGAACAACCACCCAGTAGAGCGTTACAGTAATCTAGCCTTGAGGTCATGAACGCATGAACTAACTGTTCTGCATTTGTCATTGAGAGCATATGTCGTAGTTTAGATATATTTTTAAGATAACAAATAGAAATGTGAATTATATAGGCTTCACATTTGTATGGTATTAAGAGTGATAGTGTAGTTTTCCATAATAGGCTACATGAATGAGTAGGCTTTGCATGGGAGTATTAACAGCGGTGAAACAATAGCGTAGTGGGCAGTGTTTTAACACATGCCACAGGGATAGTTGACGCAATCTCTGCTGACACTTCAGGGATGTGTTGTGCTCGAGTTTAGGCACAGGTCCTCCATCTGATCTCGATACGGCCTGAATCCGGCTGACTACGGTAAACCTCGGCATAAACAGAGAGACTAATATTAGCGTAGATGCCATTCTTCTTATAATGTAAAAAGTACATTGGGTGTTGTAGGAAGTGTTCCCGGTTCTGGCTGACCTAATTGAGTTTAGTCTAGATTTAAAGAGTGTCTGTTTCCCGAACAATGCTAGGAAGACTGTTCCAAAGTTTAGGTGCTAAATAGAAGAAGGATCTACTGCCTGCGGTTGATTTTGACATTCTAGGTATTATCAGCTGGCCTGAATTCTGAGATCGCAATAGACATTTAGCACTATAATGCGTTAAGAGCTTGCTCAAGTACTGGGGAAGTAAACCATTTAGTGCTTTGCAAGTAATTAGCAAGATTTTAAAATCTATACGATGTTTAACAGGAAGCCAATGCAGTGTTGACAGAACTGGGCTAATATGGTCATACTTCCTAGTTCTAGTAAGAACTCTAGCTGCTGCGTTTTGGACGAGCTGTAGTTTATTTATCAGGCGAGCGGAACAACCACCCAGTAGAGCGTTACAGTAATCTAGCCTTGAGGTCATGAACGCATGAACTAACTGTTCTGCATTTGTCATTGAGAGCATATGTCGTAGTTTAGATATATTTTTAAGATGGAAGAATGCAGTTTTACAGATGCTAGAAATGTGGCTTTCAAATGAAAGATCAATGACCACACCCAGGTTCATAACTGACTGAAAAGAGCAGCCATCAAGTGTAAGACAGTATTCTAGGTTATTACGTGAGGAGGTTATTGGTCCAATAATTAGAATCTCTGTTTTTTCTGAATTTAGAAGTAGGAAATTACTGGTCATCCAATTTTTATATCAGCTATGCATTCCGTTAATTTTGTGAATTGGTAAGTTTCGTCAGGGCACGAAGAAATATAGAGCTGAGTATCATCAGCGTAACAGTGAAAACTAACGCCATGCTTCCTAATGATATCTCCCAAGGGTAGCATGTACAGAGTGAAAAGCAACGGTCCTAGTACTGAGCCTTGCAGTACTCCATATTGAACTTGTGATCGATATGACCTCTCTTCATTTACTACTACAAACTGATAACGGTCAGATAAGTATGATTTGATGATAATAGCAAATCATTTTTAACTCTAATGAGAGCCATCTCAGTACTATGGTACGGTCTAAATCCTGACTGGAAATCCTCACAGATACTATTTCTTTCTAAAAAGGAAAATAGTTAGGGTTAGGATACTGCCTTTTCTAGTATTTTTGACAGAAAAGGTAAATTCGGGATCGGCTTGTAATTGACAAATTGTCTTGAATCAAGTTGCGTTTTTTAAATAAGAGGTTTAATAATAGCCAGCTTAAAAGTTAAAATGTTTTCTAATGACAATGATGAATTAATAATATTAAGAAGAGGATCTATGACCCCTGGAAGCATCTCTTTCAGTAGCTTATTCAGTATAGGGTCTAACATATGTGTTGTTGATTTAGATGATTTTTATTCTTCCTCTCTTATGTCAATGAATGAATGGAATTTTTCCTCTGGGATACTACAATGCACTGTCTGACGCAATACTGTAGTAGACTTCTGTGATGTGAGTCAGCTATCTATCTATCTATCTATAGTGCTAGACTAACTGTGACTAGTCACAGCACTTGCATATTGTTGCCCTTTTGTTGGTTTGATTGCTTCTATTGTTCTCCTCATTTGTAAGTTGTTTTGGACAAAAATGTCTGCTAAATGATTAAATGTAAATGTATTGAATACTGCAATTGCTCAAATACGATCATAATTCATAATGTGACATGCAATATGTAAAAACTGTTGCAGTGTCTGATTCTGTGGATGAGCACATTAGTTACTGCAGTTGAATTGGCCAAATCAGATTAAAATTTCATTCGGATTGTAAGGGGTGGTTTCAATTTAAACCTTTTCTAATCCCATCGAGAGGACAAGTAAACAGTTGATCGGATTTAAAATGAAACTAAACTTGAAAGTACTTGAAAGAAAGTACTGTGCACGTGCAGTGACGTAGAAATGGCATAATGACGGATGACACGTGGAACAAGCTGTTGTTGTTGTTGAATGAAGTGTCATAAATGACTGTCGTGTCATTCTAAAATTCTCCTTCCACTCATCGTCTGTGAATGGAGCAGGACATTGTCCCACCAGTCCTTGTTTCGGACTCTCAACCACAGACACCTTGTTTTGGGTGCAGGAAGGGGCGTTTTTACTGCTTGATAAATATAAGCAGTGCTTGTTGTCTCCTAATTAGGACTCAAAATTTTAATTAATTAAATAAATATTAAGTGTACTCTTTAAAACGAAGAGAAGCAATTTAGGAGAATAGTATGTGCAAACAGTGGGAAACTCTGTATATATGTGCAGTGTCACACATATCAGTGTCATTCATCTGTTTCTCTTGTTGTACCCTCTGTTCGTTTAGTCACTATGGGGTCCAGGGCATTCAGCTGCGCTGCTCCTCGTCTCTGGAATTTTCTTCTACAATCTAAACAAGAAAGTGATTGTCTGGCTACTTTTAAATCACGTCTTAAAACGTATCTATTTAAATTAGCGTTCTATGATCAATTTAAAATGATCTTATGTTAAACAGCTGTTGTTTTGTTGTATAGCTGTCTTGATTTGTTTTTATGACTATCACTCAACTGTATGGTGTCCTTGAGTGCTTTGAAAGGCACCTTTAAATAAAATGTATTATTTTATTATTTGTATAGTAGGAAGTTTGTGATTTCAGATACAACCACAGTGTTGCTTTAACCACTGCATGCGCGGAACTTCTCTGTATGCGGAACATCATGTCAAACTCAGAGTTTCTCCCCAAGGATCAGACAATATTGTTTATATCAACATACTTAGATATTGCGAATACATCTGAAAAGTAAGGAAGGATTGGTTAAGTTTTGTTTTGGATTATAAGTTTTGGATTATAAATATAATTTATTTGATACTGAAAGGTATGGATTTAAACATAATTTAATACTGATATTAATGATGAGATGTTTTAGCAAAAATCTCAGCTAATGGATGACTATAAAAATTAATTATATTGTATTTATAACTATAATATAAATATTATTTTGGATTTATTATTATTTATCTCCAATAGATGATAATGCAAATGATTTATGAATCAATCTGCAGAGATGAAACTCAAGTCCTTTACTAGCTGTATGTCTTTAAAACAGTGCATGTGATGAAGTTTGAAAGTGGAAGAAATAATGGACAATGAAGTCAAAACTTGCCGTTTTAATGGACACAGAAAAACTCAACACAAGTAAGTCATATCATATGCTTGCTTGTAGGTGTGGTTTCTTGTCTTCATTCTTCATCTTTACTCTTGAAAATGCGAAATAATATAGTTAGATTCTGTGGAAAATGTTCCATAAATATTGTGTATAAAAAGTAACCTTTCAGAGTTCTACATGATCATCAGTTGTTACCTTCCCGACCTCACGGCTCTTGGCCCTCAGCTTGTTGACCTGGGATTCGGAGATGTCAGCGCGCTCCTGAGCCTCCTCCAGCTCATGCTGCACCTTCCTGTACCTGGACAGGTGAGTGTTGGCCTGCTCCTCCTGTTACGATTACACAAGATATCCAACCCATTTCATAGCAGTGCATTCATGGCTCTGGACGTTTTTGTCAATACTAAAACTTGACGCTCAAGACATTTTGATATTAGACTTACAGCTTCTTCAGCCTGGCGCTTGTAGGACTTCACTTTCAGCTGCAGCTTGTCTACCAGATCCTGCAGTCGGATCACATTCTTCTTGTCTTCCTCAGTCTATGGGTGTAAATATTGGTAATGGTCTTAGTTAAACTGTATGTTGTTAAGAAAGGTGGTAAATTTCTAATTCCTGGGTAGTTTTACCTGGT
This sequence comes from Hypophthalmichthys molitrix, assembly GCA_037950675.1. NCBI lineage: Eukaryota > Metazoa > Chordata > Actinopteri > Cypriniformes > Xenocyprididae > Hypophthalmichthys > Hypophthalmichthys molitrix. The sequence goes on along the minus strand of CM075501.1, from coordinate 6,159 downwards.
AGGTGAGCTCCTTCACCCTCCTCTCGTATTTGCGCACTCCTTTCACAGCGTCTGCACCACGTCTCTGCTCAGCTTCTACTTCAGACTCTAACTCGCGCACCTTCAGTAGAGAGTTATTGTTTCACCTGTCAAATCTCTGCCATGACCAGTACATCTGAGAATGTGTTTTGTTCCTAAACACTCAAATTTACCCTGGACTCCAGTTTCTGAAGCTGTTTCTTTCCACCCTTCATGGCCAGACTTTCAGCCTCATCCAGACGGTGCTGCAGGTCTTTGACAGTCACCTCCAGGTTCTTCTTCATCCTCTCCAGGTGAGCACTGGTGTCCTGCTCCTTCTTCAGCTCCTCAGCCATCATAGCAGCCTGAAATATAAGCCAGTTAAAATGAATTAACCAATATAGATACAAATACAATACAAATAACTGTTTCAATTAGAATAGAGAAGCAGAATGTAAACACTCACATCAGTGATGGCCTTCTTGGCCTTCTCCTCTGCATTTCTGGCCTCCTGGACTGAATCATCCACCTCACCTTGAACCTGGACCAGATCAGCCTCAAGCTTCTTCTTGGTGTTAATAAGACTTGTATTCTGTGGGATGTAAGCAGTTAGTCTACAGTGTCTACAGTTTTTCATGTATGCTGAATTTGTTCCTGGTATTTAGTAATTGTTTGTACTTGTGAGTGCAGCAGTCCCACACGCTCGCTGGCATCAACCAGCTCCTGCTCCGCCACTTTGCGGCCTCTCTCTGTTTGCTCCAGTGCAGCTCTCAGCTCCTCAATCTCTGATTGCATCAGGTTATTCCTGCGCTCCACCATGGCCACCTGCTCCTTCATGTCCTCCTGTCCTCTGAGAGCATCATCAAGGTGCAGCTGGGCATCCTGTGGCAACATTCTTTCTTTGTTAGTTGTCATGCTTTATTTAATTCAAAATTATCATATTCCTATTGTCAAACATTTAATATTTATTGTAATTCCACATTCTACAGAAAGATACCTTGAGTTGGCCTTGGACGTTCCTGAGCTGTTTCTGGGCCTCAGCAGCCTGGCGGTTGGCATGACTCAGCTGGATCTCCATCTCATTCAGATCTCCCTCCATCTTCTTTTTGACTCTCAGGGCATCATTTCTGCTCCTGACCTCAGAGTCCAGAGTGCTTTGCATGGAATCGATGACTCTTTGGCTGTTCCTCTTGATCTGTTCCATCTCCTCATCCTTCTCAGCAAGCTTCCTGTCAATCTCACTCTTCACCTGGTTCAGCTCTAGCTGCACACGAAGAATTTTGGACTCTTCATGCTCCAGGGTGCCCTACAAGGACAAAAGGAAACAATTGACTTACTTTTTAAATTTGTCACAATATACTGTAGCCTCTAGAGTGATGGAAGTACATTTATGAAGGTTTAAGGACATAATTAGCAGACATTAAGATTTCCATTTAAGGTTTAGAACCATTCCATATTCAATGTTTTAATATTATTCAAAGCAATGGTATCATAATGTTTGTATTATAGCAAAGGAATGGCACCTCAGCTTCTTCAAGTGCACTCTGGATCTCTGATTTCTCAGACTCCACTGTCTTCTTGGCTTTCTCTAACTCATGAATGCTCTTTCCAGTCTCTCCAAGCTGCTCAGTGAGGTCAGAAATCTCCTCTAAATGGGTTTAAAAATCATAAGTGTAAGATTTTCTGTTATAATGCATATCTTTTTTTAGTCCTTGTTGTACAAACAAAAAGTTGCATTACGTTGCAGATTCTTGTTCTCCCTCTTCAGGGTCTCAAGGTGGTCAAGAGCTTCCTCATAGGAGTTCTTCATTTTGAAAAGCTCAGTGCTGAGAGAACGAGCTTCTTTCTGAGCACCTTCTAGTTCAGCCTGACTTTCCTCATACTTCTGTTTCCAATCTGCTAGCACCTGATAATGAAATAAATGTAGTCATTGTTAATTAGCTAAGTCATCGGTTCAAGGTTTATGTTTACAGGTTATCCATGTCTTTTTTACCTTGTCAAAGTTTCTCTGCTTCTTGTCAAGGTTGGCTGCCAATGCATTTGCCCTCTCCACATCAATCATGAGATCTTCTACTTCACCCTGCAGTCTCTGTTTGGTCTTTTCCAGAGAGGCACACTTGGAGTTCACCGCCTCAATGGATTCTTCAGCATCCTGCAGACGCTGGGCCAGCTTTTTCCTGAGGAAAGTGATTTGAAATTATGAAATCTTTGTCATATTAAATGTAGGATACTGAAGATTTTTTCCAATGATGTATTTACTTGGATTCCTCAAGCTCCTCAGTGCGTTGGATGGCATCAGTCTCATATTTGGTTCTCCACTGAGCCACCTCACTGTTGGCCTTAGACATTCCACGCTGGAGTTCAGCTTTGGCCTCCTGCTCTTCCTCATACTGCTCTCTGAGCAAATCACAGTCATGGCGGGCAGACTGAACCGCATGGGCCAGAGCGTTCTTAGCCTATCAGGCAGAACATTTTGAGTTACCATCTATAGAATTGTTTACATTATAAAAAAGCATATTATTTATGTATAACTCTACCTTGACTTCTTCCTCAATATGTCTTTTGAGTTCCTCAATTTGTTGTACATAAGCCTGTTTTCCTCTAGTTAATTGTGAAACAAGTGCTTCTTTCTCTTCCAGTTGGCGACTAAATTCACCTGGGAAACAGGTTGCAGATTGTTATGCGCGTTTCGCAAACACCCCGGCCCAGAGTCCTCAATGATTTGAAATAATATTGTTATATTTTGTCTTTTCTAGTTTCCTATTGGCTGAGCTGGGGAAGCGAGGCTATATAGTGAAAGGAGGCAGACTTTCGGGTCTCTCTGCCAGCCACAGCCTTCTTCACAGCCATATCGTCTTGTCATTATTTTTTTACCTTAGTTTGTAATCTTTGTTTGGAACAGGGAGTCCCAGCTTGAGTTATTTCTTTTCCTTTATTTGCTGGGCTCCCTGTTTCTTATTTTTGGTTACCTTTGTAAGCAATTTGTGTTGAAATAAATTATTTATTTGGAACACTTTAGCTGTTGTCCATCTATTATGTTATGTGTCCCTTCTGACTCCTAGACATTTAAATCAGGAACCGTAACACAGATGTTACCATGAAATATAATAACATACAAACTTTTTACTCAATTTTTGAGGTTTTTACACGTGTAGCTTACTCTGTCTTACCATTTTCAGTCTGAAGTCTTGCACGTTGTGCATTCATGTCATTCAACTGACGAATATTTTCATCACTCTTGGCCTTGATTTCACTCAGCTGGTCTTCCAGGGTGCGGCACATCTTCTCTAAATTAGCCTAAAGAGATTCAAGGTTATATGCAGATGTTTGTAATGATGCTTTATACTTAATGATCCTTTAGTGATATTACCTTTGATTTAGCCACAGCCTCCATGTTACTTGTCAAGTCATCAATCTCCATCTTGTATTCACTCTTCTCCTTCTCCAGCTTCTGCTTGACCCGCTGGAGGTTGTCGATCTGTTCTCCAAGCTCAGCCACACTGTCTGCCTGCTTCTTTCGGAGAGCTGCGGCCGTAGCCTCATGCTGCAAGGTGGACTCTTCCAGATCACGACGCAACTTCTGGAATTCAGCTTCACGCTTCTTGTTCATCTCAATCTGGGCAGCAGTGGCACCACCAGCTTCCTCAAGCCTCTCACTGATCTCTTCAAGTTCCCTGGAGAGATCAGCTCTCTGCTTCTCCACTTTAGCACGAGCAGCTCGCTCGGCCTCAATTTCCTCTTCCAGCTCCTCGATACGGGCCTAAATAAATAAAGAAAACTGAATTACCCAGTGATATTGGTAACGTGGGTTTTCCCAGCTATGCATCTACTTCACAGTTTCATATAGAAAAGATTATGGTCAGTGTTACCTGAAGTTCTTTGATCTTCTTCTGAAGCTGTGCTCCCAAAGATTGTTCATCCTCAATCTTGCTGAGAAACTGACTAATCTCAAAGTCCTTCCTGTATTTAAAGTATTGTTTTGTAAAATGTGTCAAATACTAATTTTTTGTAATTGTGTGAATACTAACGTCCGCTTACTTTTTGATCTTCTCATCTGATTGCTGTTTGTCATTCTCCAGGTCCATTATGGACTCCTGGGCCAGTTTCAGATCACCCTCAAGCTTCCTCTTGGCTCTTTCAAGGTCCATACGGAGCTTCTTCTCTTGCTCCAGTGAGCCCTCAAGCTATTGTTACAGAAACCAGAGCATTTAATTCTGGTATAGAGACACAAAATTAATTTCCCATTGATTCATGCTCTTAGTTTCATGCCAAACATCTTACATCATCCACTTGCTGCTCAAGCTTTGTCTTAGATTTAGTCAGAGTGTTGACTTTGTCTTCCTCTGCCTGAAGGTCATCGAGAGTCTGCTGGTGTGCCTCTTGGAGGGCTTTCTTCTCTTTGGTCAACTTGGCGATGCTCTCATCCTGAGAGGCCATCTCCTCTGTCAGGTTTTTAACCTAAATAGAAACATTGTTCATTGTTTTCATTCTCAAGATCCTGAACAATCAGCATTATGAAGAACATGTGAAAAGATGATTGACCTTATTTTCTGTTGCATGTTTCTCCTTCTCCACTTTGGCCAAGGTGAGCTCCAGGTCGTCAATGTCTTTCTTCAGTTCAGAGCATTCGTCCTCCAGTTTCCTCTTCTTGGCAGTGAGTTCAGCATTTATTTCTTCCTCATCCTCCAGTCTCTCGTTTGTCTCTTTGAGTTTTCCCTCGAGCTGGATCTTGCTTTTGATGAGACCTTCACATCTCTCCTCAGCATCAGAGAGGTTTTCAGTTTCCTGTTCATTGAGATGGATTTAGTTTAATTGCTTATGTTCATAGCTGGTGCATCTATATTATTTACATGGTAATAGTTTGACACAAGTTTCTAATGAACTTACATATTCTATGGTTAATGTAACAGCATGGTTAAAGGAAAATTGTTTACAACTAAATGTGTCTAAAACAGTATGTATGTTTTTTTTCTAAGTCAAACAGTATCAGTAATGAGCCAGATGTTTTTGTGTCTGGGGTGAGGCTGCAGGTAGTTTCTCAATATAAATACATTGGAGTAGAGATTGATTCTAAACTTACATTCAAAGCTCAGGTAAAAAAGCAGGTTTGTAAGCAGGTTAAGTTTATTCTTTATAATTTTAGGCTTACTAGAGATATGTCACTAGAGGCAGCTAAGATGTTTATGTACTCTATGGTTATTTCTCCCATTATTTGTTTAACAACCTGGTCTCAGGCGAGTTCAGTGACTCTAAAACCATTAGAGTCTTTATACAAATGTACACTTAAAGTTCTTGATAAGAAATTGGTACATTTTCATCATTTTGGGAAAATATGATTAACTATGCAAATGTATGCCTGATGTATAAGATTATCTATGGTTTAACTTCTCCCCCTCTTAGTCAGTTACTATCAGAACAACTGCTTATCACTCCACAAGAGGTGCATTTACAGAAATGTTTTATCAATGTGCAATGTCCATGTTAACTAAACAAATAAAAAATAAATAAATAAATAAATAAATTAGGATCAATAAGAGCTGAAATACTCACAGCTGCTACTTGCAGTTGAAGATCATTTTTCTCCTGAAGAAGTGACACCATTTTCTCCTCAAGCTCTTTCTTTTTAGCTAATGCCTTTGATAGATCCTCCTTCATTTTCTCATAGTTCTCCTTCATTGCTGCCATTTCTTTCTCAGTCTCTGCACTCTTCAGAAGAGGCTTGATCTTGAAGTAGAGCTTCATCCATGGCCAATGTTTCACATTCATGAATGAGCGGATGTTGTATTGGATGGAATAAATTGATTCTCTGTGTAATTTGCAATTAGTAAATTAGTCATTATCAATCTTTCGTAACAAACAGTTGTTTTAAACAGTTTTGTTAATTCATTTATACCTCCTCTCCATCATTTTGACAAACTCCTTCCTCATGACATATCCACGGCACAAAGCCTGAGTCATGGTAACCAGTAATGCTAGTTTCTCATCTCTCATCTCTTCAAGAGCTCCCAACAGACCAGCTTTGAAGAACACCTACAAGAACATTTGGAAAATAGTAGTTTTAAAGAAGCAAAGTAGTTGTGAAAATAAATCTATTATATTCTATAATATACAATGACATTCTAGAGAATTCTGTGCTTTCAACTTTGACTCAACTGTTTGAGG